>OY987257.1:21522068-21896237 GCA_963920725.1 Rhamphomyia laevipes
CCGAACAAAGGATTATCGTGTAAAAAATTTGAATGCTTTCTCCTATATGATGTTAAAAGGGAGGTACTTTCAGAAAACGTACCTTTAGAATTGTCAGAAGATATACATATAGTAGAGCTTTGCAAATTGCTCCTATCCAACAAATTTTTTGTGGTATACAAAATCGAATTGTTAGTTGAATTTACTTGCATTATACATATGTTGATTGCATTATTAAGGTTTATCAAATCCTTTTTGAACTAATTAACAATATATATTTGTTGGTATTATAATAGGCATATCATATTTTAAATCTAAAAAAAAAGGAAATATTATATTTAATTAATTAAAATATTTTATAAATCATCAATTCCTTTCAAAACGATATAAATTAAATTTTTCGTAATTACGAAAGTGTAAGCCATGTCCTATTATAAGAACCCAGACGCATTTTGGTTTCCCGCATTCCCGGTAAATTTACCAAAAAAAAAACTAATTGTATTGTAACTTTATATTATTTTTATTTACCGGTAATTTTATTTCATTTTGCGATATACTAATTATATCTTCTTAAAAAAGTTTGTGTAGCCACATATTATAATATTTGTGTTGTAACTATGTGAAAAATACATAAAAACTAATTAAATAAAACAGTTCTTTAAATGATAAATATTTATACCGTGAAATTAAAATTAAAGTTTTTATTAAGGTAATATATGGTGTTACCTTAATAATCGAAGATATTAAGACTTTGTAAAGAATAATCACTTATACTGAATTAAAAGATAATATCAAACGTTAAAAAATATAAAATTTTAGGGGCATTAAAAACATGGACAGAATCATAGAATTGACTTACCAAATAATGGAAATAAGTAATCATATATTTTAATTAAAAAAATCGAAATTAATTGTAAAGGATTATATTATGCTAATATACTAAGATTGATAATTTTACCTTTGCTAATAAAATATTTTGAAGAATATAATGATAATAATCTAATTTCTGATATTAAATACGCAATGCAAACAGGTGACACAAATAATTAACATTTCGCAAAATTTACAAATATAAAACCAAATGAATTTAAAAGTATATGTAATTTTAACTTTAACGAATATATTTATTTAAAGGTCAAATTTAGAATATTCTGTACTTTATGTAATTATATTATTTGAGGAACTTTAATTTCAATTTCAACAATAAAACATTTCCTCCATATTCTGCATTTCATTTACTTTACTCTTTACTGTACTCACTGTACTGCATAAAACGTTGCACGAAGCACGACGCAAACGCAATACTCTTTTATTTGAACTATGGTTCAAACAAGCTCGACTGACGACGGACGCAACGGACGGCCAATAAACGCATAAGAATTTTCGATCGAGCAAACTCGACGGTTGAGACGGACTACATATTCTTCAATGACAGTTTATAAAGAATTTTTTTTTGTAAATAAAATTATGTACTTATATTTTATATTAATTTTTCACATCTTATAATACACTAAAAAAAATTTTGGAATGTCAAATAAATTTATTTTAATTCAAAATTTTGAAAAGTACCTATTTTATATCCGTCGTGTCCGTCGAAAGTTGAAATCGATTGAATTTTTGCGTCTTGCGTCCGTCGTGACATTGCTCACTTTCATATATTCCTATACATTTCAACTTTTTTTCGACATTTGAATCGTCTTCGTTGCGTCCGTCGCGTCGAGCTTGTTTGAGGGGTAAAATTGCAAAATATTTACCCTGTGATAAATCACTCGTATAATTGTGTCAGAATAGTAACAAACATGATAGCACAAAATAGTTATTAAGCTGCGACTCGGACTCATCAAACTCTGCTCGAAAAACATATACTGTTTGAACTTGAGCAATACATGAGAATGAAGCAGTAGGTAGTATAAAGCCCAATCACAAGAATGACCCAGGACACGCGTCTTTGTACAATGACTGGACCGTAATTTTTTTTGCATCTACATTACTGTGGGTTAGGCATCTTATTCTTGATATTGACACAGCTGCACTTCCAGTGCTTAACGTACCACCTGCATCATCTATGCTTAACTCGAGATATGCTTTCCTCGTTTATCAGCAGTAGGAACGATTTACTATTCACAACACTGTCGGGTTGTGGACGCGCATCATTAGAAGAGTCTGTCCCCCCGATTTTTAGGCAACCGAATTCTAACTCAAGGTGTGGTATTTCACTATCTGGAATTAAACCAATATTAGCAACACTGCCGCTAAGGAAATTTTTAGAAAACTGGTTCTTGCATCAGCTTATTTTGTAGCCTCTAACTACTTAGGATGAGTCAAAGCATAAAAAAGACCCCCGACTCTCCGAGGATATGCACATCAACTAGCTATGATAGTTTGGTTTCTAGCTTGATCCATAAATCGACGGATATATGTTCTAGGGACCTATACCATTCCAGTGGTTTGGCTTTATCTGTCTTGTCTTCCTTATGCCTCTCATATGCTGCGAACAATATTGCTTAATATAAATTTACCATTATGGTATTGCTTCTTAAACACAGTCCCGAAGCTTTCATTGGTTTAGCTAATAGTTTTAAGCCTTCCCCAAACCAACGCGTTTTTTTCTAGCGGTAGCGGTTCTTTTTAGATGAAAAGAGCTTTCATTTTTTTTATTTGTGTGTGTGAATATAAAAAATCTAATAGAAAAATATAGTGCTGCGTTGCCAAATTATAACACGTATTTGGCTGATGATAAACAAACAAAATAAATAAACAAAATGCTGATATTTGGCAAGGTGTGACAATTCTTTTTTCATATAGAGAGCGTGGTTTTATTTTTTTTTATTTTAAAATTCTAAGACAATGTTATTTGATAGTTTATACTTTATTTAGTAAAATAGACAAATTTAATCAAAAACAAAGATAAAGACCTGGTAAAATACTTAAATTATCTTGATATGAAAATTTTGTATTGAAATGAAATGAAAACTCTCGTTATTTATATTTTATAACAAATATATATCTTTTTTATTTACAATTTTGTTTAAGAATATTATAATAATTATAAAATATAATAATAATAAAGAAAATTAAAATTTTGTTGTAATTCATTATTGTTTGGAACTCATGTTGTAATGCAGGAATTCTTATGCCACGTCACATCACATCGCGTGTACATAAAAAATAAAATAATATTAATAATATATAACAAAAAATTATAATTATTAATAATTATAATTATAATACTGATATTTCAGTTTAAAATAAAAAATTAGCTAAAAAATTAATAACAAAATTAATAGGAACATTTCATTTCATATATTGCATATATTATATATTTATTTTTTATATAGTAAAAATAAATATATAACCAATAATTTTTAAAAATAATAGCAAAATAAAAGGAAAATTTAGTTTTCTACATGCTAACTAATAACTACATAAAAAATAAAAATAAGAATAACAAGTGACTTTGCAGTCACATATATCAAAAAAGCAATAACAAAATAAAAAAAAAAGTAATAATAAAATTAAAAGCGATATTTCAGTCTTATAATTAATAAATTAAAATGCTTACGCTTTAATTATTATTTTTAATATAATATTATTATAGTTTTTTTTTATTAATTAATTAATTTTAACTTGGATGGATAACCGTAATTATATAAAAAAAAAAAAATTTTTTACAAATAATTATAAATTCGACAACTAGGAGAAAAGCCGATGTAAATATACATATATTTATCAATTACAAAAAAAAAACAATTAATATTTTTTAATATACATATTTGATAACAAATACCTCTGAGAGTTAACTTTTAGGAATTGTTTTTTTTTTGTGTATTTTTACAAAAAAATATGTAATTTTATAATTATGTATAGTATAATATGAATCAACAAAATATACAAATTACAAATTGAATATTAGTTTTTTTTTAATATAATATAATATTTTAATTTAAATTTTCGTACTTTATTTGGTTATCTATATGTTAATATAATTTCTTCTCCCTAAATAAGCGCCAAATAATTATAATAATAATATTTACTGTTTTTTTTTTTTTAATTTTACAAATTTAATTTTTTTTAATCAATTTTATAACAACAGTCTTTTTCATTCTGAGGTTTTATTTTCTTTTAGAAATCTAGTTTGTATTTTATTATTTATTATTGTTCATTATTATTGTACATCGGCAGTGGCACGTTTATGTTCAATAAGTGCACGAACTGTACCAGTATCAGCAGGTAAATCAAATTTTCGTCAAATTAATGATTTATCTTTGTTGCGTTCATTAGTGGGCAGGCAATCAGATCTACAAATAGCACGAATCCACTTTAAATTTAATTCCTTATCTTTAGGAAATCCAAAAGTTGGAATTGATGGTGCAGAAGGAACATAATTTGATCTACAACCCTGCACCACACTATGTCTCGGCATTATAAAATCCAACAAAAAAACTTATAAGTAAAAAAAAATGCACTTAATTATGTACACCTATATGTAATTTAAATTGCTTTTAGCACACTTATTTATTATTAAAAATTAAATTATTATTAAAAACTATCAAAGTATATAGTTTATTTTTATTTACAAAAAAAAAAATATGAAAAAAAAAATATTTTTTAGGTTAGAATTTGTGCTAATTTTTATTACATAAATTACACTAGAAATACACAATGCCCGCACAACTTTTTTAGATTAATTTAATCTATTATTATTTAATAACACTTTTAACTACTTTTAGGTTTTTAATAATTATTATTTACCTATTATATTTAACTTTTGCTTCCGAACATTCTGCGCTTGGTATTACCGGCATTTAATTTTGACGTATAATATTATTTCTGTGACTACAAATTTTTGGGCATTTATTGTAATGACACGGCTTTTAGTAGTGTAGGTTTCGGTATGACTTACATATACAATAGCTTATACATGAAACTCGCAGATTGGCTATGTCCATTTTGGGCTATATTTTCCAATTTGGGTATCAGCTGATTTGCGAAGAAATTTTGCATCATCTGGCAAGACAATTTTTTTTAAAAATATTACCGTTCATCCCTTGTTCATCCATAAATTAAATTGCCAAATGGAATAATGGATAAGTACAAAGTCAACTAGAAAATTGGTTAAGTCCTCATATTAATATTGAAAGTGACTGTGTAAAGAGACGCTCATATTTTTATTTAAATTATATTTTTGACCTACTGAAAATTATTGATTTTGGACTTGATTATTCTGCGAGTTTCACCGACAATATTGGGCTTAGAGCTTAATAAAAACAGCGAATAGTAAACTGAAAACTTCATAATTTTTTGATGGAAATGTGACAGTTTGTTACCTCTGTTTAGTGTTTACCAAATTACCATTTTTCAGATTAAATTTAACAAATTGGAACATTCCAAAACATTAAGAGAAATGGATGTTTTCAATAAACTGTATAGCTCTGTGACTTCTACAGTATCACATTTATCAACAGTTTTACCAGGAAACCCACTTTCTCGTGAATATGAAGTAGTAGACTATATAACTAGTGCTGGACATGGTAGAGTAGTACATGGAAGTGAATATATTTTATTATACATTTTTCACCTTTATAGGATCGTTTTGGAAAGTCTTTAATGGATATAAAAAATCGACACGACAAGAAGTTGCTATATTTGTTTTGGAGAAGAAAGTACTTGACAAATTTTCTAAAGAAGATCGCGAGTATATTTTAAATATTTTAAAAAGTGGAATATATCAATTGACTAAAATTAGACATCCCAATATTTTACCTGTACAACATCCATTAGAAGAAAGTAGAGATTGTCTAGCTTTTGCTACTGAGCCAATATTTTCATGTTTATTTGATTCTATCAAACAAAATAATTCAAAATTGGAACTTTGCGATGTTGAAATAAAACATGGTTTACTTCAAATATCAGAAGGTTTAAATTTTTTGCATTGTGATATGAAAATTATACATCGAAATCTTATTCCAAGTAATATAATCATTAATAAACAAGGTAATTGGAAAATTTTTGGCTTTGATTTTTGTGAGATTGGTAATATAGATAATGACGGTAACTACTCCTGGAAATATCATATCTACGATTCTACGAAACATATATTACTACAACCTTATTTGGAATATACAGCGCCGGAGTTTATATTAAATTCAACTGTAGTCACAGAAAGTGATTTGTATGCTTATGGTATTGTTTTTTTTCTTGTATTTAAAGTCAGTTTCTTTTTTCTTATATGTTTTAAAAATTTATATAATTTAGGTGCGATAATATATAGCATTTATACAAAAGGAAACGTGTTTCAAAATTTCGATGGCAATTTAAAAAGTTTTCAACAATATGCCAATAATTTAAATCGTGGTACTTATCCCAGCCTTACAACAATTCCTCTAGATCTCCGAGATTATCTGAAGGGAATAATTCATCCCAGTCCTATACACAGACCTAAGCTGAAGGATTTTAATAATGTTAGTAAACTAGACTTAATTTTATATATGTACTTATATGCGAAAAGATATATGTAATTAATATATGACCATTTTTACAGATAAAGTTTTTTGATGATGTACGAGTTAAAACTTTAATTTACCTCGATTCTTTATATCAATGGGATAATTTACAAAAATCAAAATTTTACAAAGGACTTTCTAATGTAATACCATCGTTTTCTCAGCGAGTAAATCTTTTGACAATTACTCCAAGTTTAGTAAAAGAATTTTTAAATCATCAAATGATTCCATTTGTATTGCCAAATGTGTTTTTAATTGCTGAAAAATGTAATGAAACTGAATTCCAAAAACATATCCTTCCATATCTGATACCAGTTTTTAAATTAGATGAACCTATGCAAATTCGTTTTATTTTAATTAAAAATATGGATATAATTATAAAATTAACACCAAAAGAAAATATTAGAACTGATGTTCTACCAATGATATACAGGGCTTTAGAATACAACAATACACAAATGCAAGAAATGTGTTTAAAATATATACCAAAAATTTCTTCTTTAATTGAGTTTATAACAATAAAAAATTCTCTGTTGCCAAAAATCGAAGAGCTCTGTATAAAAAGTCAAATTGTTACGGTAAAAGTAAATTGTTTAATATGTATTGGTAGACTTTTGGATAACCTAGATAAATGGACCGTTTTAGATAAAATAATTCCATTCTTAACGAAAATTGAAAATAGAGATCCAGCTACAATTATGGCAATTGTTGGTTAGTTTTAAAAATATTAAATTCTATTTAAATTAATATTTTTTTTCTAGGAATTATAAAGATAATTACTACAAATTCTAAACTTGGTATTACAAAACATGCAATGGCAACTAAAATAATTCCTTTTTTAATGCCACTCTCCATTGAAGAAGTCCTAAATGTGAATCAATTAAATCAAATTATATCTTTGGTAAAAAATATGGTTAATCGAGTAGAAGTTGAACAACGTTCAACATTAGAACAAATTGGAAATATCCAGAATGCAGAAAGGTTTACAATGTTTTTAATATTAATAAATGTGTCTTTATAATTATATTTTAGCATAACCGATTCAATTCGAATGGAAATTTTGGAAGCCAGTAATATCATTGATGATGATCGCAAATTGTAAGATTTCATATAGATATATAAGGTGGACCAGAAATGTGTGATTGGTGTTATACCACGGAATTTGTGTATTCTAAAAAAAATGTATGGGCATATTCCTGGTATTTTGAAATATTTTTATGATAAAAATAGAACTACTCGAGTTAGGTAGCAGTTAAAGGTGTAATATATTGTTGAATATGAAAAGGATATTAGTACACATCTATTTCTGTAAATAAAATTGTGTGTTTAGATTAAACTTTTTCAGAAAATTATTATGCACAAATTTTCGATAAAAATATAAAAATTCAAGTTTTACGACATATATTTCAGATGCCTTTTGACGTAGTCGACGAAGAACGAACCCGTAAATCACATGCAAAATGAAATTCTTTGGAATATTACAACTGATATCTCCAACCATTCATTTCTATTCCATTTTATAAATCTTATTTAAATGTTAAATAAATATGAAACTACGTTAATTTATATAATGTACTAAGAAAGTTTCTTTTTACAGATGTTCAAGTACTTCGCAGTCATTACCAGTAACAAACATTCCAATAACATCTATAATACAAAAGCCATTGTTAAACAATGCGTCCAACGAAGCACCTAATAATTTAGATTGCAATATCAAAATGCTAATGCCGAATAACATCACTAGTGCTAATAATATTACAGACATTAAACATATACCTATGAGTGTAATAAACAACGCTACTACTGCAAGACAATTACCAACTAATTACAGTTATACGCAAACAAATATTTTGAAACCACAAAATGAAACTAAAAGTTCCAATGCAACTATTTTAACAAAGGAAGATATTTTGGAATTTTTAAAATAAATTGTATTTTTTATTGTATATATTAGTTTATGTATTATATCTTACAATTAACAGTGTTATTTTTTATTTATTGACATGCATATTTTAAAAGTTGTAATATACCTAATTACCTAGCGGAAATAAAAACTGTAATTGTTCTTAAAAAATTTTTTTGAATATCCTAATCCTGTATTTCGTGCATGACTTATTAAATAGAATAATGATATATTTATAATCAATCTACATATGATACCGAAAAACACGAAGTGGATTATGGAGAAAATACATAGGTATGTCTATATTCAACAAGTCTTAAATAAATTATTTTTTGCGTTTGCTATCGTGATGTTTTGTTTGTTTTTTCATTAGCTTAAGGCGCTTGTCAGAAGTTACAATATTTATTGTAGCACTAGGAGCAGTATTGATTGACTGACTACTTAAAGAAATACCGTTTGAATCGTCTTTGTTATTAGTAGTGAAATCCGGAGTACTACTTTTAGTTGATGGAAACAAAGCCAATGGTTCTGGCGATTTTAAATAAGTTGATTCTGAAGCTGATTCTAATTCATTCGTTGTTATTTTGCTACATACATTTTGAGTAATATACTTATTATTGCAATTATAGCAAAACCAAGGACAATCTTCTGCGCTATCTGGGATAGGTGGTTTGTGACATTCCTGGTGGTACAATGAATGACATTCACTACATTCAACTAATCTATTTCCGGCAGCAACAACCATGGCACCACATAATACACAAGCTAAGTCACCGAATTCCTTTAGTAAATGTTAAATTTTTTCACTTAATTAAATAAATATGAGAAATAATACCGTCAAATTTTCTTCTTCTGAAGCTATACTTATAGCATCGCTAGCATAAAACGATGTAGAAGCTTTATTAGTACCTGTACCTATACTGTCTCTTTGATCATTGACACTTTTAGCTGTCTCTGGTAATAAACTTTCTTCTTGAATTATTTTTTTATTTAAAGTATTAATCAACATTTTAGATGAACCAAAACGTTGTTTAATTATTTCGTCTAAGGCAAGTCTAATTTTCTCTGCAGAATCCACATTGTATGAATGGAGTTGTTTGAAAGAAAGTTTCAGTATACTATCTATTTCTGTATTTATAGCAGGCAAAGCCATTTAAATTAAATAATTTATTATTAAAACTAATATTTTATAGGTTATATATTTCGAAATGTAATAATGTTTTAATAACAAATTCACAGTAGAAACCGATACTGATACCATGTACTGTACTGATACTATTATATGGAATATATTTCAGCACGACAAATTAGGTATACGTATACGGAGCGACAATTGTTGCACAGCAGAATTATGTATCCAACCCGACAATTTTAGAAGTTTGCACGACAATTTTTCACATTATAGTCTTCCAGAAATATTATTCCCTAGATTTTCCATACGATTTTTTGGCCTTGAAAAATCGTAAAGTGTGAAGCATAGATAATATATACTTAATAGATCGACAACATTAATAGTTTTAAAATCTTTCATATTATTATACACTTTTATTTACTAAATATTTTTTGAATTGTATATTGTTATACATTTTTATTTACTTTCAATATAATTATACTTATATAAAGGTTTTTTTTTTTTATATATATTGACTATTTGTTATGACGAAAAAAATGTACTAGTATTTTTTAATTTCTCTTTTAATTGAAACTTATATATTATACGTCTATGAAAGAATCAGATGTTTGGTGCAATATGTAGCCCAGAGCCCAGAGCCCAGATAAAGCCCTGACGTAGAGTAAATATAATAGTAGTATATTTTACTCTAAGTTCTATGAGCCCTGACTTCTGACACAATGTATGATACAGATACTAAATACTGACTTTGTTAGGAAATTGTATATAATTTTATTTATATGTATATATATATATATATATATATATATATATATATTATACGAATTAATAATACGGACGACGTCGTATATTACATGTTTTTTACTTAGTGGTATTATTTAATTATATATATCCAGTAGAATTGAAACTTAACAAATAAAAATAATTCGAAATATTAATCCTGCTTATTATTTAAAATATACATTATGACCATGAGGGAAAATTCTATTACATCGCTAGTTTTGCCTATACTTCTAAGGCCAATATTGACACAAGTAATAAAAACTTTTTGTTTAATTTAATTATTCTGCTTTAATGTTTGTACCACAATATTAATTAACTTCATATTTTATTTTTATTATATTTATAAATTATGTATAGTTTAAATATAAACAATTAAAATATAATAATAATAATGAATGCTATTTTCATTAAGTTGGAACAGCGAGATATTGCAGCTTCTCAAACTATGAGAGCAGCACTTTCCAAAGCTGAACAAGGTCATCCAGGATTGTCTTATGAGCTTGTTATGGGAATTATTCGGAAAGGTGAACTTAATGTTAATTTAAATGAAACAATTTTAAGACTTCAGGGATCTGTTACTGAAATGGAATGTAAAAAAAAAATCTTGTTTTAGTACATTTAATATAATTTATTTAATTGCAGTGATTGAATTTCGTTTAAACCGATCAGAAGATTCATTTCAAGAATTGAATAAAAAATCTGTTGCACTAAAAAGAATTTTAAGTAGAATTCCAGATGAAATAACTGATAGGAAAACATTTTTAGAAACAATAAAGTATTTTACTTTGATATATTTTATTTATATTGAATTTTAATATACTTTATGTTTTCTTCGGAATAGAGAAATAGCAAGCGCCATAAAAAAACTATTAGATGCTGTAAATGAAATTGTTGGCTTTATTCCGGGGTCTTCTGGAAAGCAAGCTGTAGAACAACGTAAAAAAGAATTTGTAAAATATTCAAAAAAATTCAGTACTACCTTAAAAGAATATTTCAAAGAAGGCCAGTAAGTATATTCTATAATTGTTTTATAGGGAATTAATTATAAAAAACATGTTTCAATAATAAATCTACGGTAATTATTATAACTACATTACAAAATTACAGATGCTACATATTTAAATGCTATCATTGCCCCCTTTGTTTGGATTGACAACATCTTTATATAAACCAAAACTAACTCGATACAAGTTACATAAGACATTAAGTCGATTCGACTATCGTCTCGCCTCAATTTTATATTAAGAAGTAGCTATGATTAAATTCGTTGTCGTTGTCGACTACTTGGTTGTCAAAAATTTTGACAAAGAAAATTATTTTTGAAGAATATAACGAAATCTTTTACGACCGGATTTACAAATCCAGTCCACTCCACTCCGCACCACGTGAACAAGATAATATTATGTGTATCCAATAATTATATTATCCAATAAATATATTATAATATGTGTATCCAAATTAAAATTCTTTTTTACGTTGTTCTAACATCCACAAAAATAATTATATGCACTCATTTTAATAAATTATTTTTTAATTTCATATATGAAATATATGACTGATAAAATATATAATTATAGTTATGTTATAGCAAGATTAGTTCAATCTTAAGTGTACATATGTATTTTTTATAACATTATAAATTTTAAAATTCATAATGCACGAATTTAAATAAAACTACACAATTTAAGTGCATTGTATTTATAACATTACTTTAATAAGCGATCTTTACACTACATGATACGTCCTAAAAAAAATAATTAAAAAAAAATATTAAAATAGTTAACTATATATTTTTTTAAATTATAAGTATGTACTTATAAATTAAAACTAATTGCTAATATGTATATTTCTTAGGGCCAATGCTGTTTTTGTTAGTGCCTTGTATCTGATTCACCAAACAAACCAAATAATGGTAACAGTTAAAACGAAATGTGAATGAGGAATAGTGAAGTTATTTTTTATGCATATTGGAAATATTTTTCAGTTTATTTAACTTTTTTGTGAATTATATATAATATTTCCTTTTTCTAAAAAAAAATATATATTAATCTGTAATGATTTTATAGCTAAGTACATAATATAAATTTAATGTTTCTAATAAAAATATATAATGAAATTTTGTATTTGAAAATTATTAGGTGTTTGAAATCACTAACTTTTTGTTGCATTTATTAATATGTATATCATTTACAATTGTAGTATGTTGTAATATTAAGAATATTAAAAATTACATAATGAATCAAATGAAATAATATCAACGTAATTAAACCTACTTCAATTAATTGTAATAAAAACAAATATATAAATAAATTTAATTGCTGTTGCAATAAATATCTAAAATAATACAAATTCGATAAATTCAAGTTTTTTTCGGGGTAATGCGTAAATATTTATATACTTTCTAACAGAGTCTTTAAGTAAAAGCAGTTCCGTAAGCCACCTATCAACTTCTAGGCCAATAAAAGTTGGGTTAATAAATTAACAGCAACAATGTATGATTTTAAAACCTAAATTAGCAATAATCTATGATTTTGAAACCAAAGATGTGCAATCAGTTTATAGATATTTATTATGGAAAAAAAATATATTTATTTATCTTTTAATTACATTGTTTAATAGAATATTTTTTACAAACAATAAAACTGATTCATTTTTATATAAAGTAGCAATTAAGTCCTCCTTAAATTTGTTCTTTGTAATGTAGCCTTTATGGCAACATTCAGATATTTGATTTTTTTTGGAGTATGCCGTTATAACATTGCACATATTCTCAGCATTATCTGTCAAATCGCAATCATTTTTCGATGTTAATGAACTGGCAGCACAAATATCGTATATGGGTATTCCACCATCTGCTAAAGCTGCTCCACAACAATTTAAAGCTGTACTTAAAATATCTCCACCATCCTCAAGTACTAATACATACACTCTTATTTTAAAGCTTAAAAACTCTTGTCTATATATCAAAGGTTCTAAAGCCTTTCTTAATGTTGAAGCAAATGATTTTTGTTTCGCATTTCTATTTTCAATTTTTATTTTACTTGCATATTGGGTAATTAAAAATTCACAAGTAACTGATGATTTTAAATTTATATTTTTTGTATTTTTAGTAGGTTCTTGTGGGGGGAAAACGAAGCATATTAATTTAGTTTTTCCGTATTCCATGTAAGCAGATCCTTTGAATTTAGACAAAACTCCTATTTTCAGATATATATTTTGAACATCTTTTGTGCAATTTCTTTTTGAATTAATAACAAAAGGTTCATAAGGTTGAGAAAAAACCGGATTAAAACTTCGAATCCTATTCTGCAACATTTTACTTTCTTATATTATTAGTACGAATTAAAAATATTGCAATCAAAATCAAGCACCAAAGTAAAAAACAAAAAGAGACACGAACAATGACAAGACATCCCTGTGGGCAAAAAAAAGTAATGCTGTAAACACAATTGGAACTACACGCGAATATGTAGCTGTCACAGCAATTAAACAGACGACGTAATTAAATTAGAATTGAACATAATCAGGCTACAACTACAAGATACAACTACAAAATTAGCTATAAAAATATTTTGAATAATATAGTTGTCACGTCAATAACAATAATATTAAATTTTATTAAAAAACTAGTTTTTGGTATTAATTTTTTTTTTTTTTTTTTTTTATGCTTTACTACAAGATACAACTACAAAATTAGCTATAAAAATATACGAATTGATTTGAATAAAACCTCTAAAGTTGAACGTAGTCTTAAAGAAAAAAATTGATGTATTAAGTATGAATTTTGATAGTAAAATTATGTCTTTGGAGAGTTTAATATGCTCTAAATTTGAATTGGTACATAATGCATTGCAAGCTTTTTCATCTACCAATCCAGATGGTAAAATAATGTTAAATAAAAATAAAAAGTCAAAGACCGAAAATAAGAAATTTATATTATTTTTAAAAGATAAGAAATTTATTAAATAACAGTGACTCTTCGAATGATTCTGAAACAATTATTATCAATTCTAATAGTCAAGGTAATGGTATTGTTGATCAGGAAACATCGCCAATTCCTGGTTCTTCGGCTTCTCATGTAGGTAATGCTTTATGCGGCACTCCTAATGTGATGGGCGATGTAGAAATAGCTCCAATTACTGTCTCTACTGTTGCTCAAATTTGTGATGTTTCAAATACCAGTATCGGCTCTGTTTTCATGGATGTTGTTCCAGTTGTTGTAAATAATATTGAAGCAAATAAAAGTTCGACTTTAACTTCAAGTGTAATCTCATTAGTGCCGCGTGACAGTGATGTTATGCCTGGTTGTTGTGATCCTAAATTTAAATATATGAGTAGCAATCATAAAAATAATAATCTACGTGAAATAAGTGATAATATGGCTATACAATCGATTGGTTCTTCCACAGAAACTGTCAGCAATACACCTGAAACTATTGGCATTAAAACTTCAACAACTGTCATTAAACTTCTACAATTGTTGATAATGTTACAATTGATTCTGCTGCTTCTAAGAGTATCATACCTGAACCTTTTGTTGGCTTGGACACTGCTTTTGAATTTGCTGCTAGTATAAGAAAATTATACTGTTTACATATTTCTAATATTAAAACAAATATATCAGCTGACCAACTAAAACAATATGTCACCACTAAAATTTCAATCAACTTGAATACAGTTTCGTGTCACCCTGTTGTTAAGAAGGGGGTTGATATATCAAATCTAAATTTCATTTCTTTCTTACACCGTCGAAGATTCTTACACCGTCGTTTTGGCCAGTTGGAGTTCAAAGAAGAATTATCGTACTCTAGATGCGAGTTATATGTTATTAACTCGATTGAATTAAGTGTTCCTGTCTTGTGTCCTGTGCATCAACCTTCTAACTCTGCTATTGGTGAGCTGCGTCTGGTGGTCTCCATATTTACTTCCAAAATATCAATGGTAAGAGATATAAACTTATTAATTTTAAATTATCTGTTTTAGAAAACGACTTTGATGTTTTATGCATCGTTGTGACTTGGTTGTATCCTGACATCCTGTCTACAGAATTTATTGATGGAAATATGTACTCAATTTTCCGGCCAGATAGATGTTTGAATAAATCTGACAGGGGTGGTGAAATTTTGATTACTACGAAATCATCATTCACAGTAGCTGTTTTAGACGTAATTCATTCAGATATTGAACAGTTATGTTTACAACTTTCATCAACTGATGCGTCTTCATTATTTATATGTTTATCGTACATTCCACCCTCCAGTTCTCTTGATATTTATCAAAAACATGTAGACAACATCGTCTCTCTAATGGGCTCTAATGAGATCATCAGTTCGAATAATTTCATTGTTCTTGGAGATTTTAATTTACCTAATATCAATTGGGAATTTGACTGTGATGATAACTGTTTAATTCCGTTTGGTGTATCAAATGATATTGAAAGAATTGTTATTGATTCATTTTTAAATAATATCTTAAATCAAATTAATAATGTACCTAATGAACATGGTAAATTTCTTGATTTAGTATTTATTAGTGAGGATTTTAAATATGTGGTTAATTATTTAGATTCACCACTTGCCCGAACTGACTCTCATCATAGAGCTATCTCTATTGAGTTGTGGAAGTATGAATTCTTTCCTCTATCAATTGCTAATAATGCGTCATGTTATATTTTTAACTTTCTTAAAGCTGATTTTGCTGCAATTAATTCTTTTCTTTCTAATATTTCATGGGAAGACTTGTTTTTAACTGATGACTTAGGTTCAGCGTACGATTTTTTTTATCATCGCTTGATATGGCTCTTAATTCGTTTGTTCCAATACTAAAAATTGATTCTAGCGATGTTCTTCTGATCCTCCTTGGTACAACAGATCTTTAAAGCGTTTAAAAAATGTTAGAAATAAAGCTCACAAACGATCCTTAAGCAATGATAATCTAGATTATAGAAATAATTTTGTTCGTCTAAGACGAGAATATGAATTCCTACATCGATTTTTATATAGGAGCTACTTATGGTCTGTGGAAAATAATATCAAGCATAACAGTAAGGCTTTTTGGGTTTATATGAAAAAGCTAAGAAATTCATCTAACTTTCCGAATCAAATGTCATACAGAACTTATGACATGCAAACAACAGTTAACCTTTTTGCTGACTTCTTTAAGTCTGTCTACTGCAATGTTGATTCTGGTTCTTATGCTTATCCTTATTCTAACTTATGTCCAATATCGGATTTTGGTCAACTAAATATCACCAAAGAAGATATTATTAATGGTATAAATTTTCTGGATAATAATCATACACCTGATTATCCGATAATATTTGCAATTCATTTTTAAAACAATGTTGTATAAACTTGGTTCATCCATTGTTGATAATTTTCAACAAATCTCTTAGTACTGGAATTTTTTTAGAACGGTGGAAAATATTTGCCATAAGTCCTATTTTTAAAGCTGGTCCTAAGCATAATATTGAAAATTACCGTGGTATTGCTAAGCTTTTAGTCATTGCTAAATTATTAGAATCAATTTCATAAATTAAAAATTTATGAAATTGTAAAAAATTCTATAAGTCCATTTCAGCATGGTTTTGTTTCTGGTAGATCAACTAGCACTAATTTACTGTTGCACACCAATAAAATTATTAATTTAATTGAAAATGGTTACCAAGTTGATGCTATTTATACGGATTTCTCCGAAGCATTTGATAGAGTTCCAATAAAGTTATTAATCAATTAATTGCGAGCGTTAGGTTTTCATTCTTTTTTATTAAAATGGATTGAATCATATTTATCAAATAGAGTTCAATATGTTAAAATTGGCTCATTTATATCTAAAAGTTTTAAGGTCCTTTCTGGTGTTCCACAAGGCAGTCATTTGGGCCCGTTATTATTTATTCTAATGATAAATGATCTTCCATTATTTATTAAATATTGTTTTATTCTACTTTATGCTGATGATATTAAGCTGTTTGCTAAAATAACCTCAATTGATGATTGCCACTTGATTCAAAGTGATATTGATGCACTCTGTTATTGGTGTAAATTAAACGGTTTTTCCTTGAATGTTTCTAAATGTTTAACTATATCGTTTTTCCGTTGTCTAAATCCAATAATGTTTACATATTCTGTAGATCGTCATATACTTACGAGGAGTGTCAAGGTAAAGGATTTAGGAGTTATTTTAGATACTAAATTAACTTTTCATTTTCCTCTTGACTATATTTCCTCAAAATTATTTGCTATGCTTGGCTTTTTAAAAAGAAATTCACGGGAATTTAGTGATATAATGACGTTGAAAACTTTATACTCTCTTTGCTTGGAAACTAATGCTCTTCTCTGCCAGTTTACTGATGTTCGGAGTTAGCAGCCTGTCCGCTACTTTCAAAGTGCTCGGTTTGGGATTGATCCTAGGAGTCTGATCCTTTTCGAAGTGCTCGGTTTAGGATTGATCCTAGGAGTCTGATCATTAAGATCTTTACCAGACCGCATCTTTACCAGATGTAACAGCAACAACTGTACATTGAAGTTGAAAAAGCCCATCATGTTTAGCTGTTCTGGACTTAGGCATACTAAAAATTATAAATAATTATAATAATAAAAAACAAACTTAATTTCAAATTCTTCTAGGGTTTTATTAACCAATTTTTTTGCACAAATAGATCTGTTAATAACAATTTTAAACAGGTAACAGAACTATAGTTACAGACTTTGAATCTAATATTCTTTTTTTCATAGGTGTATTTAATAATTTGTCTGGAAGACGCCATTACTCGTGCGTCTTCCACAAATCTGATAATACTGGATCCTTGGGAAATGTAAAGAATTTATATTTTTGTTGGTCTTTTTTTTTCAAATTCCAACTTCTACAGCACAATTCAGCATTATTCACAATTTTTTTTTCAAAACTACACAAAACGAAGTTAATATTTTCCATTCTTTTTACCTAATCTAATTATATAAGATTTATACCATGTTCAGACAGAGCCTTAATCATGTTTAAAACCTTAATCATGTTTAGTTCGTAATTATTTTCATACAAATTTTCGTTTATCTAAACAAAGCAACTAAGTACGTTTAGTGTAAGGGATTGCCATGACTTTTTTTCGATTCTTTTGGTAAAATTCGATATTTTTTCAAATAATTTTAACAGCCCTGCAAACCAATTGTCATTTTACAGCTAATTTCTTTCAATACATTTTTTTTAAAAATATAAATTCAAAATGGAAAATTACGTTTTTCTGTGTGAACACTAGATTCTTAAACGTAATTAATTCATGTTAAACATTTCTGTCTGAACAAGGTATAAAAGAATTTATATAAACTGGTTCACAATTAATCGATGGACTTAGTATCGATTTTTAGAAATTGATTAATCACACACTGACACTACTTTGTACGATATATATATATATATTCTTTACAAAGCATACGCGACGAAAGACTGGTTACTGGATAGGGAAATATTTATTTCATGGGTATAATTTCATTCAAACGACACCACTACATAACACAGCTGACTTTGACGCTTTGACCATTCTATGAAAATTACAAAATTATATTAGTGGATCGTGGATGGAATGACATAAACATATTTTGTTTTTGCTTTTTAAATTGATGATACATCAAAATATAACTTAGTATAAATCTAATTAGAAATAAAGTGCTTTATATCTACTGTTTTAAAAATATAATAGAATTTAATATGATAGACGATTTTGATTATTATTCAGACGATGAAGATGTAGATTCACCTAATGATGGCAGTTTGTTGAGGTCTCGAAAGGGACTAAAATGTAATAAATATCTTCCATATGCAGAATCCTTAAATGATGAAGCCGAGAAAATGTTTAATAATATAAAATTAAATCTTTCGAAAGCAATTGCGTTACGTGATATTAATCCAGGTGTAGAAATATATTCTACTAAACTAATGTCGTAAGTTTTCTCTTAAGCTATTTTATGTTAGTGTATTAATTTAAATTTAATTGATGTAACTGTAACATGTATGGAATAGAAAATACTTGAGTACAATTACAAACTAATTGAATTTGGTAATCGTCAAAATTTTGCATTTATTTGATGGCATCGATTCCTTTTAAAAGGAAACTATGTGCCGATTGTGCTGGATTTTATAAAATAAACATCGATTTACTCCTATGTACAACCAACATAAGTTTAAACATTCTATAATTTTAATATCAATAAATAATTATTTTCAATATGCTACTAAAAATATATTTTATTTTTCAGTTACTTAAAAATGTATGGATTCCAGTTTACTAAAGACGATCACATTATTTTGATTAAAATTTATATTGAACTAATACATCTGCCGGATTTGGAACCTTCAAAATTAAATTTATTTTGTACTGTTCTACTAAAATTGCTCAGGTAGTTACGTTATTAAGTATTTTAATATATTTAAATATACCGCCTAATAAATTTTTGATTGGAAATAATTATAGCCGAAAGCACTTTAATCATAAAATACAATTTTATTATTTATATAATAATAAATATTTAATTTTGTGATAAAACTATTTAATAATAGTGTAGAAACTAAATTAATTAAAAACTGCAGATAGGAAGAAAATTAAAGAATTTTCTTCCAAATTTATATAATTTAATGCTATGTATATGGTATAAATTAATTTTTGTTGTCTTTGGAATTATTATTGATTATTAATTAATATATATTTGTTTTTCAGAATTAAATATATATCACCAGAGGATTTAGAAATAGATTGGAAACCTTTTTATGTACTATTCAATATATATCTGCATAAAACATCAACAAAAGGAAATTTTTACCAATTTTTCTCGTAAGTATAATATATATTGTTCTGAGTATCGTTTAAATATGACTAAGTTGTCAATGTAATATAATATATTAAGCAATAGAGTTTTTTTTTGTATTTAAAGTAATTATCTTCTTATAACAGGTCTTTACAAACGAATTTGAAATCTGTGATTCAACGATGTTCAATGTAAGAATAAAATAATGTATAAATAATTAAAAAATATTTACTGTATCTTATACTTCTAGTTATTTTTCAAAAAGTTCAACACCAGAAATAATGAATGAAGTGTTTCCCATGTTACAACCACTAGATGTTGGAAAATCTTGTCAAGTTTTTCAAATTCTCAATTTATTTCTAAATTTTTCCAATGGCTACGACTTGTGGTTTAATGATTTTATGAGCCTTTGGAATTCTTATCACAATCCACCATGGAGTGAGGTAAGTTCATTTATTGACTTAAATTGTTGTTGAGAAAGCTATGTAATTTTTCGGAATTTTCAAAAGTAAAAAAATTACAATAGGAGAATATGATTACACCCGTAATAAAAAAATGAATTAAAACTTTTCTACCGGTAGAAGGAAGGCCAGACAGTATTACTCCAAATTTTGAATTTTTAACAGTTAAGTTGCAATATAGTTAAACGTTTTTATCTGGAAATTGCAAAGGAATTATATTAAATTTACTAATAGTTTTCGATTTTTAGAGCAGAACTCAGGATGTTATATATTTCATTTAAACATTTAGATTAGATTATATGAATATATTTCAATCCTCACCAATTTTCACTATATTCTAAAAAAAAAAACGTCTTTTACTTGGCTAGTTTGTGTTATTGCCTGTGTCTTAAGTTCTAACATAAGAAAACAGATAAATAATATCAGTCAATTAATGAATTTAAAATCAAATATTATTATGTTCAGAGCTCGATTTCTAGTTACAATAATTAATAAGATCGAAAAAATTTAAGATCGAGGTATAGTTTTTATAAAATATATTTATTTATTTTCTTGAGGTTAAATATATATATCTAAATCTAAATTTATAAAAACATATATTTAATTCTGCGTTGTATATACTTTTAATGTTAGTTATATGTAATATATAACTTATTAAATAATTTTACTATATTAAGTAGACGAATTTGTTGATATATTGATGATGTTTATCAAATAAATTTTTTTGCAACTATGGTTTTTTCATTTCTGTTTATAGGATATGATGTATATTATGGGAAATCTAGCTTTTGAAAATATAGGAACTATTGATTGGGAACCATATTTACCAGTTATGTTTGCCAGAATTCTTAGATGGATTGATCTTCCAGTCAGTTACAAACAAATCAAACTAATTAGGAATCAAAATTTTAATGTTTCTTGTGTTGCTAGTATGTATATGCCTTTTGATACATTTTTTTTAATATTATATATAAATATATTATATTTTTAGAATGGGTAGTAGCAGTTTTAGGACCTAATAAAACCGGACAGACAAATTTGAGCAAATTTGTTAAAACAATAGAATCATATTTACATCCTGCCAATATGGGTAAATGGTTAAAAAACTTAGGACAATTTTTAGTAGCGCTAGCTGAATTTTTTATTAAACGACTTGAAATAGAACGATTTAATAAACCTTATTGGAAAAAGGATGTTGAAGGTAAATAGATCTTATCATAAATATACTATAAATGCATAAATCTTATTTTATATAGAATATTGAACATTTGTTCTATAAATAGCAAATTTATTTAAATAATTCTAAATCGATTTTTAAACGTTGTCTTCTACATTTGAAGATTAAGGGGAAGGTAAATATATATAGGGGAAAATAAATTACGTTTCTTACGCATTGTTTCTGATTTTCCGCAAATAATTACTTAGAATATTATAGAAATCGATGAGATTGAAGATCAAAATTTAAACAATCATAATCACTAGTATTTATTATTCCACATCTTCGAATAGTAGTTTAATTAAATTAAAGGAAATATTGTATTTTATTAAATTTACTATAAATTATTTGAAGAAATATTATATTTTATAATATTATATTATATTTTTCAGAAATACACAAACTTACAGAAAATTGTATAACAGATTTTGTAGAATGCCTTAAAGCAGCCGCTTTTCAAATGATGTATTCACGTATCGATCCCAATAACGTTTATAAAATATTTAAATTGCTATCAGATCTACGTCCAGAAATCATAATTCCTGGCGTTATAGAAAGAGTTTATAATAACTTAGATTCATTAACAGAGCCGCATCGTTTGACTGCATCTTTTCAGTGTTTAGTGGGTGTTTCCCGTGCTCTTGTATGTGGTCATAATGGTTATACTTCAGGAAAAGTAAATGTTATACCAATATTGTTTGCAGCTCTACCTGGAATTGATTCAAATGATTTACGAAAAGCATTTTTGACTATGAATTTCTATGGCGCATTTTTGTTTCAAATTCCTATAATAGATTCCTCAAATATACGGACGGAGCATGAAAATTTAACTGAAGAAGAAACATTAATATGTGAACAAACGGCTGACTTTGAAAGTTTTATATTGCAATTTATAGACCGTCTATTAGTTATGATACAATTTACTACTCAAGAAAACATAAGAATGGAACAAACTAATAATGTAAATAATAAATCAAAACATGATATGGTAGTTGAAGGCACCATATCTAGCGTTTTACAAGTAATTTTGGGACAATGTTCAGAGGTATGTTATTTTAAAATCGTTATATTATTATTAGGTCGTTTTATTAAAAAATATTTCAAATTTACATAAGTTTTTAAAAAATACATCCATTAATATGTAAAACACATCAAATTGTTCAAATTTCAAAACTTAATTTTGAAATACTTCAGCTGCTAAAAAAACAAATAATATTTTTGTCCATGCTGCTGTTCTATTACTTAGTGTCTAGTTATATTCTGTGGTACGAAATGATAGTCCGCATATATTTAAAACATTAGTATAAATTTTAACGGATCGAATTCATAGTTATTTTTCTGAACATCGAGATGTACCTGCCGTTGAAAAGCAAAAATACAATTTTCTTTGTTACTTAATTATTTATTGTTCCTTGTTTAAAAGCAAAAGTGACAATAGTGAAGTTATTAAATATTTTTATTCTTGTTTTTATTTAAAAAATATTATACCTTCGTTTGTGTTATCTAATTGAATATATTTTTAATTATTTTCTTGGTAGGAAATACTTCAATCAGCTGCCAAAAAAATTAATGATTTTGTCCAGTCACATTTATTGGAGCCTATGGCAGCTGCTCCGTTACTTGGTGTCCTGGTATATTCTGTGGGACGAAATGGTGGTCCGCATATATTTAAAATATTAGTGCCATTTCTAACGGAACGAATTCATAGTTACTTTAATGAACATCAAGATGCATCTGCCTTTGAAAAGCAACAAGACGATTTTCTTTATTACTTTACAATTTATTGTTCTTTGTTTAAAAGTGACAATCGTGAAGTTATTAAATATTTAGAAAATTCTTTTTTTCCTGTTATGGACGTTGTTTTAAAATTTAAATGCCAATTAACTGCTAAATTGTCTTCCGGTTTACTGCAATCTCTTCTTAGTAGCTTTTCAAAATTACAAATATTTTCAGTTTACAAAACCGAATACGAAAATCAGAAAACTGAAAAACATCCTGTAAGACAATGGGGTGAAAAAATGAAATGTAATGAAACTCTTAAATGGTTTGTACCAGGTGAAAAAGAAAGGAGTGCTTGCGAGAAAATTATATATCGTTATTTACCACCAATACTGGAGAGATTTAATAAATTTGTATCTGGTAAAATAGAAATGTGTCGTGAAGATATATATAATAATTGTAACATTATTGTTTCACTAATAAGTTTATGTAATTATTTACCAAATTGGGATGAACCATTAATTAATTTGGTAAATACAGTCGTTAATGAAAGTCCAAATGATATTTATCTTGGCCTTGGTGGTAAAACAGTTAATATGCCTGATAATTCAAACATTCGATTAAAAGTTGTAGAAACCGTATTTAAATTGCATGACAAAATTATGAATGATTCTAGCGATGATATACAAACATTGAAGGCGATAGTTTCAATTTTGGATCGTGTGCACATGCGCAAAGGGCATTTAAGCTCTTACGGAAATGATCTTAAATCCTATTTCTATATTAAAAATTTTCAAGACTATAAATTAGTTAAAATAAAACGTAGTATCAAATCAGTTGTTGCTAAGCGTGCTCTAATACAACAATCTTGCAGAGATGAGCTATCAAGGCCTGGTTTTACAAATACTCATAAAAAAATAATGATACGCCTTTTAAAATTATCTACTTCGCATTATAGTGTTGTTAGATCTTTAGCACAATGTAAACTTTTGCAAATGTTAAATGTTTATCCATTTTCGTATCGTGCTATTCTTGATGATATGATAGATATAATACAGCAAGATCCAAATGAAAATCACGAATCAGTTAAAGGATTATTGTATGTTTTAATTGGTGCTGGAAAATCCAAATTAATAATTGCTAATGATTGGCTAGTAATAGAAAAATTATGGTTAAATCTATTAAAATGTAAACCATCAGAAAAACCATCTATCGTACGTTTATTGGATACTATTAGCTATATAATATCTGAGGAATTTACAACATTATCAATTGTGCAAGTAATTCCAGACAACATTATTGGTTTAGCACTTACATTGTGTAATTCTAATATTCCTGCTGATGATATTAAAAATGGTAAACAGCATCTTGTAGAAAAAAATACGTGCGCAATAGAACAATATAATCGTATAATACACTCCGTTATATGTACAGCTCAGAGCAATATGCTTCACTGGCGATATCATCTGCTAGCATCTACTATGATTCACATTCTTGTTCATCCAAAAATAAAATATCCATTCTGTGTTACTAAATTTTTTCTTCAAAATTTATTAAATGATTCAATTAAAGAGAGAAATATTTCTGTAAACGTCCTAAATTCTATTCTTGTGCAATCAAAACGTAAACATGTGAAAATTCCCATAGATCCATTTGAAATAGCAGGAGTTCCGAAACCCAATGGAAAATTGAAGTTCGGTATGCGAGATGATAATCGTTGGTTGCAATATGATTTAGAAATGTTGCCAAGAAATCAACTAATGTGGGATAAACCAATTTATATTCATAAAACAAATGGATTTTTTGGTTGGTCAAACAATTTAACAGCTTATGCACCAAATTCTCATCAGCCAAATATATACAGATCAAGTTCCGAAATGACTGAAATAGAACAAGCATTTTATAATTTCTTTTCTAATAAAAAACAAGTTGATAAATATATAGAATACATGTCGTTAGAAGAGAACAAAGGCAAGGAAAAATTTGAAGAATCTCGTTTCTCATTTATTAAGGTAAATTTATATTATTTTTTGCATTTATTATTACATTATATACTTTTTATACACTTTTTAGCATATCTTTACAACTTTTGGAGATATTTTTTATGACAATTTTACTAGCCATCTAAAACAATTAATAGCAGAAAATAGCCATGAAAGTAATCATAGATGTGCGTCGGAAATTATAAGTGGAATTTTACGAGGAATGAAGCATTGGGATTACGATAAAGTAGAAAATACGTACAAAAATTTAACGCCATTGATAAAATTAGCTTTGGATAATATAACAGTTGAAACAGATGTGTTTTGGGGTACATGTTTCGCCACAGCCTCCGAACATATGGATCCGAGAAAGCAATATTGGCTCTATGAAATTCTAATTGATGACTTACTTAAGGAGAGTACTAGCTTTACTGATTGTTGTAGAATATTTTGTTTGCAGGGACCATTCAATCAACACGTGTGGAGGATGGATTCATTTGCTCATCGTTTGTTAGGTAAATAAAAAAAATAGTTAATTATAATTTAAAATCCAAAATACATTGTTAAATAGATATCGAAATTATTTATTTTAGACCATTATTTGTATAATTATTCTGTATAAGTCTACATTTTGAGAAAATTAATTATTTTTATAGGATGCTTGTATTCCTACATGTCGAAGTATAATGTGTGACTCCATGTATCCAAATTTTTAACCAAAATGTATCTATTACTTTCCGCTACACCTTACATTTTATTCAAATAACGCAGCATGTTTTGTTTTTATGGTTGGTTGGTTCGAGTGGTGAGCCTCAGACACTGTCCAAAACTCTGTTACGCTTTAGCGTCGTTTTGATACCACACGTTCTAGTGAACCCCGCCATGGATGCGGTTATTTTAGATCCAATATCCGTATCGTTAAGTAAGTTTACGGTTACCATAGGCAGTTTGCTGGATATATCGTTACCAAGGGAGCCATGCGCTGGACACTTGCAGATGAAAAGCTCGATTGTCACTTTTTCGTTGGGATCTATACAGCTACGACAGGATTGCCCTTCCTCGTTAGCTCATCAGCCAGTTCATTACCTACTAATTGCCTATATGTGCAAGCTCTGCTGCGCATTTATCGACAAGTCTGATAGAGGAGTTGAGTACCAGAATTGTAGACTGGCTATCCGTAACTATGACTACGTTACATTTTTGAGACGTATCACGTCGCACTCTTGACACGCTGGTTGTTAATATTGCAGCCTGCCATACGCTTGGCTTATCTTGGGAGTCTGAACGATTGTTTTGTTTCTGAAAAGACACCAGAATCCACACCACAGACCGTTTTTGAACCATCCGTGTAGATTACGGTGTCCAATCCACTAAAAAGTTGGTTTTTTCCGCCATTCCCTTCTTGTATTTTGACCTTAAATTTCTTGTCAACCTCCAACTTTGGAATTCCTGATATAACGTGGTGTCCGTGAATTTATTGCCTGCATACACTGACTACAATGCAGGCAATAAATTCACGGACACCACGTTATATCAGGCTTACCAATGCCCATTTCTTCTGAGCCTGATCGCACTGAAGTAGCAGTTTATTTTATGTGAAAATCGATCGAAAGAAGGCAGAGAAGAAAATCTAGCGCTTCCTTCGTCGTTCATCTGAACGCTCTTCTAATACAGATGCATGCACTTTTTTGAATCTTCATTATAGTTCCAGAGTGCCACCGTCGAAATTATGTCTGGTGAAAGTTGGTATCTTGGGTTTAGTTGTAAACATCATTAGTTCGGTTTTGTTAGGATTAGCACTTAGAACACAGTCCCTTGCTAACTATTTTTAAAGCCCTACTTTTCATTTCACTGATTATGTGAAGGTGCTTTCCAGAAACGGGTATCCCTAAGTCGTCCGCATAAGCGACTGCTTTAATATCTTTCTTTTCCAGTGTTTTTATATTAACTTTTTTTTTATTTATACGATCATTTTTACCACCTGCTTGTCAAATTATTAAGTACTCTGGTACTATAGCCACTGAGAATTTCTCCAATCATATAGCTGCTTGGATTTCTTTTCATTTTATTGTGTCTGCGTAGGCGTTAATCAATGGTTTTTCGTGTTTTAAATAAACGACACTAGGCAGGAAATGCTTAGATAAACTCGCACCTTTCAAAAGCCAGTATAGAGTATAGTATTACTTTTGTGTGGGTTCATGGACATACGAATATTTTAGGAAATGAACATGGTGACGAACAAGCAAGGAGGGACTCCAGTATGGATGCGTTACTACCAGAGCTGGTGTAGCTCCCAATAAACACGGTAAAAAGAACTCTATTATAGGAATGTGAAACAAAAATTCGCCTTAAAAATATTGCACCATGTAAAACATGATGTACGAAAAAAGAAAACTGACAACCTCCTAAAACTATCTCGTAAGAACATAGCTACAACCATAGCAATATACACGTTTCACGAAAAAGAGTGTATAACATGCTTTATCTGCCAGCGGTAGATATTGCTCTTTTGTCAACCTCTTTCTCAATGAACCCACTAATATTGCTGCGAAGCGACCTACGATAGTACAATTCATGAAACACCCACAAGGTGGATATAAGAAGCCTCCTATAAACCCCCCCGCCCCACCACCAAATAAGGGGATCAGAATAAAAATTGGGGTAGCTAGAACTCGCCACTTTAACCAACCAACCAAGGCTAAGTAATAAAGCAATTATTTGATCAGGAACTTCGACAATTATAAACTCATATTTAATGTTATAAAACAATTGTACAAGCTTCCTACAAACAAAAAACTGGAAGAAAAAATTTATTTAAAAAAAATTTCATTTTTTTAAAGTTTCCAGCTTTAGGTGGTGTGCCATAATTAAATTTCATTTATTAGGTTATATTAGTTTATGTGTTAGTTCAATGTGTGCTTAATTGAAAATATTAAATATTTTCAGCTAATTTAAAACCACATTTAAATCATTCCTTTCAAAATGTGCGTACCCGTTTGGGATCAATTTTAATTAATATTTTTGAAGCCGACATTCAATTTGAAGGTGGAAATCCACCGAAATGCCCAAGAATAGTGGACATGTTTTCTGAAGTAATGCAGGAATTAACACCTTTACAAGATGTTATATGTAATTCAATTAAAAAAGAAGGTAATAAAATAAGTACATAATATTTATAAATTTAAGAATACTTATAAAATAAAATTTCAGATATCTCAGATCAATCCACTTTATCAATTGAAAAACAAACGGAATATGATAAATCTGTACGACTTTTTAAAACAAGTAAGTTTAATTCAAAATATCAAAACTTATAATTAATTGCCAAAACCTACAAGTGTAGATAGAGTAAATCTAAATTTACCTTATATATTTAATTTTCTTTTAGTTGTAATTTATTATATTTATTGATGCATCAAATTACAAAACCTTAAAAATTAATGATTTTTTAATTATAGTTTGTCAATGGATAGTTGGAATAATATCGCGGAAGTCAAATGGTAATGAAGCAGTATATTTTGAATTATTACCTTTTGCGTGTCGTTTGGAAAGCTGTGAACAAGATGCAGAATTAGCAGATACTTCCAAAACATTTTTAGCAATGATATCCCAAGCATTAACTTTACCGGAATGCATGGAACATGCACTAATAAAAATTGAAGAAATATCATATTCAAAATCATGGAATGCTAGGCTGGCTGTAGTCGACTTTTTACAAGTTCTTGTTTTTCATAACATGGCAATCGCATCAAGCAAAAGTGAATGGCAAAAATTGGTACAGAATATAGTATTGCGCTTATTAGAAGATATAAACATTGAAGTCCGTGAACAGGCTGCACAAGTTCTAGGTGGCCTATTACATTGTGCGTTTTTGTCAGATGTAGACGAACTATTGCTCCACTTTAAAGTAAAATGCAAAACAAAATTAGTAAGACGGTCGAATACAGCTAATACACAAACAGCAAATGGGTAAATCATTTTTTTTTTCTTGTAATTAATTGTGCGTATTTACATATTAATTATTCGAATTTAAAAAAAAAAAAATCAATGATTTCTACTTTTTATTAACCATCTTATTATAAATAATTTTAACGTAATAATTTCTTTAATAGTGGTTTACACGAATCAGATTCAATGCGTATGAGACATGCAGGTATTTTAGGACTATGTTCATTTGTTTCAGCATATCCATATGAAATTCCGGAGTTCTTACCACTAATTTTCGATCAATTGTCTATTCATTTAAATGATCCTCAGCCAATTCCAGTAAGTTATAAACTAATCATTTGGAAAGTTATATTATTATCAATCGTTTTATTATTTTCAGTCTACGATTCGTAAAACTGTTGGTGATTTTAAAAGAACCCATAGTGACAATTGGCCAATTCATAAACTTAAATTTACAGAAGATCAATTGGCCTTGCTAAGTGATCTTATAATTCCACCCACTTATTACATATAATTTTGTATAATCATAAATTAGTACTTAAGCAGAATAAAAATTATGAGGTTTTAATATTTTATTATAATAAATAACTAAAGTTATAGGTAAAGGTATGAGGTGACAAATACTTAAAAAAATTAACAATAACGTGACAAATATATGAAAAATATGAATAATAAGAACTAATGACTATTACTTTTTTAATTCATATTTTTTTATTAGTTACTAATTTTTAGTCTTTTATGTCTCGTTTCAGTATTTTGTATAGCTTCAACTAACGTATCCTGGTTATCATTTTGTTTTTCAACTTCTATATATTTTTTTTTTATAGTTTCACCCTTATCTGGTTTATAATTACTCCAAAATTCTGCTGGCTGTCCATATAGTACCAGATTTCCAAATTTTTTGCATATTGCTATATTTAAGTCATCCAAAAATGTTTCAAAAGATGTGTCCCATTGTATTAATATTTTTGATAGTTTTGGAATAAGAGACAAATTTTTTTCTATTGTAGATATCTATAAAAAAAGTTAGCTACACATTTGGAAGTAAATTTTTTTCTTGCATAAATTACCCCATCTTGCAGAGTGTGAATATTACGTTTCCCTCTTTTCGGTTTATCAATTATGTTGGCCTTATCAGTTTTAGATGTTGCTGCATCATTTAATAAATCTGTTTCTACATCCTCTCCCGATTCTGTATTTTTGAATAAAAACTTATCGCTGACATTTTCACAAATATTTTTCAATATGTAAAGTATATCTTTAATCGTAGCAAATCCTTCAGCCGACTTTATAGAAGAATCATTTTGTATTTTACCTTATAATTGTAAAAAAAATATATATTAGTTAAAAAAAAATTAAATTAAATATTTTACATACCGTAAATTAATTTTATGTTATCAAAATACATTAATAGATTTATATCATCTACTTCTAACATGAAAGCATTGTACAATTGATGCCGAGAGTTTAATTTGTCGTCTCCTTTTAACGGGGATTGTATTTCAACGTCGGAAAATGTTTCAAATCCATCAAAACTCTGATAAAAATATTGAAAGAACTTATTAGAAATATATATTTTGTGGTATATGAATTAAGGCAATAAAATAAATAAATACAAAAAAAAACTATCTACATTAATAATTGAAAGATAATATAAATTATTCGTAGACGTTACTTTATTTACGATTACGAGGCTGCCGCAAAACTTAATTTTTGGTTAGAATTGTTTATCAATTCGTTATATTTTGCAATTTTATATTTGATTCTTTCAATATCTAAGTAAGATATCTGTCTGTTACTGTACTTACCATATATTCATTGTATACGAATGGGCATTCCAACAAGCATGTTTGAAATAGAATTGGGTTTTTCTTTTCTATATATGTATGAAAAAAGTCTACAGCCCTATTAGATAATGCATCATTTTCATCCAACATAATGGTAATCAATCCTAAGAGTACATTTCCGCGAAGTTTTAGTTGATCTTCTAATATTAATGCAGACAAGTTTCTAAATGTTTCCAATCTATTCTCTACATATGATGATTTTAATTTATGTAAAATATTTCCTAAAGCTAATTCTACTGTTTGAGTATGTCGTTTGCACAAATCTGCTAAGGCAATTAAAACTGTGCTAATAATTTGTGGCCTGTCAATTTTTTTTAATATTAAACTGTATAATAAACAGCTTTCTGACGCTACATTAGCATCACGTATTGAGAGACGTGCCGATAATATTATAAACTGATTTAATGTGTTTACATCTTCAGAATCATAATCGTTTTCTGGTATATTGATATGTTCCTTTATACCGTTAAGAATAAAATCTATAATATTTTGATTTGGTCTAATTAACAATTCTAAATTTGTTTCTGAATATGAAAATAAATATGAAACAAATTTAGTTTTATTTGAATAAAAGTTGTTTAAATTTTGTATTAAATAGTTTTCACATATTTTATGGATATCTTCAACCCAATTTAAATTAGGTGATTTAATACTGGTTGGATTTGTGTCATTTTCATTTGATCGTTTACCTTCCGACTGCATATGAATTGTCATACAAAAATCAAAAGATTTTCCTATTATTGTAGGTGGTATTGCACCTTCCTTCATTAATTTAATTATACAACTAAAAGCCACATTTAAAGCAGAATGACTAAAATCTTTAACGCATTTCGACAGAACTTCTAATATTAGTTGAAGATTTTGCCCTGCATTCCACTACAACCAAAAATAACAAATGAATAATTTGTTTTTAAAAACATTTAAAATTCGGATTACCGTTTGATCTAACATTGATTTTATAAAAATTGAAATTAAAGAATCAGGTTGTTTGCATTTCATATTACCAGATACAAAATTTAATAAAGTCCAAGCTTCTGTTGAATTTGATGTAAGAGTATGCGATTCAATGAAACCTAAAACTTGTTGACTGAAAAATATATAATATAATTTTACATAATTATTAACATGTAAGTTAGTAAATATGTTTTTAATACTTAAGCATTTCTTTTTTTGCAACTTCGGTTATACAAGTTTGCAAATAATGTCGATTTTGAGATGAAAGTAAAACTCTAATAATAATCCAGGGTGTAAGTTGTTCTGCAATATTTGTTTTATCAAAACCTTTAATGTTATCGATAACTCGTCGTTTAAAGCACTAAATATAATAATAAAGATAATTAGTTTTTATTTTTCATTTTATAGTATACATTTTTCATATACCTCCCATGACAATTCATTATTTTTATTTTCAACATCTTCGAATAAAGGAGCGATTACATTGCACCATGCCCATACAATAGGAAAACAATTTGGATAATTATCTAAAATATTATCAATCATTTGTAAAGCCTGTTTACGAACCAAAGCAGTTGGATCATGTGATAAAGATATACATTTCTAAAATAAAATAAGTGTTATTATTCATCTTTCTAATAAATATTTATATATACACACTTTAACAAAATTTGTATTATATATAATATGTGGATTTAAGATAACCATTGGTTCAATCATTGCAATTGCAGCTTTTCGGACAAACCCATTTTGACAATTCCATAAACCATATATAATATTTGGTAATTCATTAAAATATGGCTGAATAATTTTATGTCCTTCATATGTGTACGAAGGTTCTATTTGTTTTGGTCGTGAATAACGAACTTCCTTTTTACGAATTCTAGGTTCAATTGGAAGAAATATTTCGGTATCATTGTATGTCGAAAATCTGATGCCTTCGGTTATGATTTTTTTAGAGTTTTCATTACCTTTTATATATGCTTGATGTAAACCATGCAATGCTTTCAATTTAATTACATTATTTACATCTCTTAATCTTATTAGAATTTCTTTAATTGCAAACACTTCACGTGGTACATTTGATATTTCATGTAGAAAAACTTCCCAATTAACTTTTGATTCAATCAGTACGATACGATTACATAATTCTATTGCATTTTGTCTAATTTGAACATCTTCTGCCCTTAGCATATCCGATAATTGTGGTAAAATTGATTCATTACATTTAATATAAAGTTGTGAATCATATTTAGCAGCATAATCTAGAGCTCTTTGGTGTTGTTCTGTTCGCCACTTCAAATAATAAAAATCCAAATAATATAACAAAAAACCGGATAAAAAATTACTTACAACTTTTTCGGGATTTATTACAACGCATTGAATGTAACAGTTTAAGACCTTAGTTAATATACAAGGATATTTACTAATAATTGCGCTAAACCAATCAGAAATATGTGCACAAAATTGTGAACAGCTATCTGGAGCATTTTTCGTAAATTTTGGAATAGGCTGATGAGTATGAAGAATAAAGCTCATTTTCATTATTTTCATTAATGTTTCCTCTGGATCACCATTGTGAGCATTAATTATTTCTTCAAAAATTTCAAAGCATTTACTGTGAAAATTAGCGGCATCTTAAAAATTTATTATTAAAAAAAAAAAAAGATATATATATATATATTAGAAAAAAATAGAATTACTTACAAATATTTTCAAATCCATTTACATGATTATTATACAAAACTTTAACCAGCTCCCATATTATAAGATTTCGCACATCTTTATATTCATCGAAGTGTACATAACGAAACATCAATTTTAAGTCGTCACAGAAATTCATAAAATTTACCCAAATTTCAATACGATCTTGTCCAATTACTAACTTTGCATCATTTCGAATTGTTTCAATTAATTGGAATACTTCTAAACATCGTGAAATTATTTTTGCATCAAAAATATGAAATCCTTTTGAACCTGGTATAGTTAACGATAAGAAATATGTACTAGCTGTTGCCATCGATAATTTGCGATAAATTTTATTTTTGGGATCATAATTTGCTAAACCAACAATAGTATATACAAACATAAGATATCTTTCTTTTGGGGATACTTCCACCACCCTGTCCCAACAATCATATGTATTATCGTATCCTGTATTTGACTCACGGACACTTCTTATTACTGTACAAAGTTCTAAAAGATTAGACAGTACTAAAGGATCTTTTCGTGCAACTTCAATAGCAGGTATTCTATCTATACGCAAAGAAATAGCTTGAGAAATTTCAATCGAATTTTCGTAGATTTCATCAATTTTGTCATAATCCAAAGGTGTAAAATTGGAAAATTCGTTTAGATTTTTAAAAACCTTAATTATCTCATACATTTCTCATCAATATTTCCGTAAGTAAATAAACAAACCAAACAAACTTAACTAACAAAAAATATAAACAAATTTGTATTTTTTATAAAAAAAAACAATAAATAACCCAATACACAAATTTTAGAGCGCTATAATTAGACAAATTGTAGAGGCCTCTCCAAATGCGTACTTTTTCGCACGGACATCCGTGTTACAAAAGTGAACTACACTACCACTAATATGATTTGTGGATTTGTGTATAACAATTCTTTCATATATAAAATATAAAATAAAAAATAATAAAAAAAAACAAATATTCTTTGTTTACAATTGTTGCAATACATCTATCTCAAGTAATTATTTAAGAACATTGATAAAAGAAGGTAAAATATTTTATGTTTATATTGATTTTATTTTAATTTTAGATTATTTAAAAATATATATAATGTAGATTAAATAAATTTGTATAATCAGTGTATTATATTCAAAATGACGTACTGAAAAATAAATAAAAAAATTAAAATCACAATAGATTTTTTAATGTAATTTATTCATTTATTTCAGATGCTGCTTTACAAAAATTTAAAGGCGCTGAAATACAACAAGTTATATAATATTTATATTATTTTTTAAAAACTATGTGTTTATTTGAAAAGTACATCTCATACTAAAAATTAAAAGTCTATTTTGTCACACAGAATTCATACTGCTTTCCGTGTGCATGTACATGGGAAAGTGTTCTACTTTCATACGGAATTCATACTGCTTTCCGTGTGTTTTCGCACTCACTAATGCATTGAACGATGTCGACATTCCAGGCCCATTTTCTTTGGCCAAGCACACGGAATTCCGTATACCAGGAGAACTCTTTTCCGTGTGAATCGCTATATTTTAGAGCTGGAAAGCGCACTGCTTTCCTTGTGAAATGTATGTTGATATCACAATATATTTATACAAAGGAAAAAAGTGCACGGAAATACTACAAAAGTGTAATATTGGTACTTTTTGTTAGCTAAGCTACACACAAATGCATAAAACACATAAAATGTAAACAAATTATCACACAAATCCATAAAAATATGTAAACGTTCATTTTTAAGGCTGGGTATTTTGTAAAGTTTCTGGAAAAGTTATTTAAGAAATTATTGAACTGTTTTTTTTTATGTCAATTATAAATTTTATTGTACTTTTTGCAACTTATAATATATTAAAACTATGGTCTATAAATTGGTACACAGATAAATATAGTTCTCCTTGCCCATTTACATCGCAATGTGTACGACTTTCCTTTATATTCTATTCATATACTTTCCGTAATTTTTCCAACTCATCAATTCAAAGAAAATTAAAGTGTTATGTATGCATAGTATGCGAAATCTCACTTCAGCAAAGGTATGTGGTATTCCGTCCGACAATCTAACTCTTTATCCGTGTTAATCGTGCTATTTTCTAACTGGGTAGAGTGAAAAGTTTGTTGGGTTAGATAGAGATGACGTATTAGGTTGGGTGCACCAATGGTATTTGTTACAAATAACAGTAACTCCTCAAACAAGCTCGACGCGACGGACGCAACGGAAACGGATTCGAATGTCGAAAAAAAGTTAAAATGTATAGGAATATATGAAAGTGAGCAAGGTCACGACGAACGCGACGTACACGTCGGACGCATCAAGTAAAAGTTCAATCGATTTCAACTTTCGACGGACACGACGGATATAAAATAAGTACTTTTCAAAATTTTGAATTAAAATAAATTTATTTGACATTCCAAAAATTTTTGAGTGAATTATAAGTGTTAAAAATTAATTTAAAGTATAAGTATATAATTATGTTTACAAAAAAAAAATTGTTTATAAACTGTCCATTGAAGAATATATAGTCTGTATCAACCGTCGAGTTTGCCCATCGAAAATTCTTATGCGTTTCTTGTCCGTCCGTTGCGTCCGTCGAGCTTGTTTGAACCATAAATTGGTAGAATTTAATTCCGGGTTTCACGCTGTGATTACACTAGCCATAAATGTCTGATAGAAATGTTAGACATTTCTATCTGAATTTTTTTTTTGACAGGTAAAAAAAACGACATTTCCTTTCAAGTATAAAAAAAATTAAACACAGAACTTCTAATGAAACATTAATGTCGATGATTCTACTCTGTTACAGTTCAGTTGATAATCGATATTATGATCTTTTGTTATGCCAACTAAATATTTGCAACTAAACGATAGGGCCTATATATAGCTCGCGATAAGATTATCGTTTTTGACTCTTATCACAAATCCTGTACCGAAAGATGTCATAAGCAACGGTAAAGTTTCTAGTTGGAACTACAACAAGTTGCTTTACTGGGGTCAAAAGGATGAAACTTTTCAATTAACCACATGCCTTAATGGAAGATAAAAGTCCATGGTGTTGGTTTTTTTTTTAGTTAAAATTTGGAAAAATAAATTTGCAAAACGGAATTTTAATTTAATATTAAGACCCATATATAAATTAGTTTCATAAATACAAATTTTTAGAAAATTCACCTCTAAAATAATTTTTATGAATGTCAAGTTGCTATAATTCTTACCTGAAAAAAGTAATTTATTGTTTTCGTTATTTCGTTGGCATGCTAATTGTAGTATCGCGAAACTTTTAATTTATTATTAAACAAACATTTGAAAATTATATTTTGAACCTCCTCAAGCCGACATCTACTTTTTTGAGATTAGATTATTCTATTTGAGTTTTGCGAAGACGTTTTGTCGAAGCCAACATTGGAGTTCGATATTTTTAGCTTCACCTTCTCGAATTGACTATCCCACATATCGGTACGTGTATCATACAAAATTATGTAATTTAAATCAAATCAAGCCTTATAAGAAAATTGTAATTTGCAGCACTTGAACTTTTTTGTACGAAAAAAATATCAAGGAAACTACTATTATAAAAGTATTAAGAACAAAAAGTAATATCATAAATAACATATATAATACAGAATATTTCATTTACTTGTTATAATTTCTTTAATTCAATTTGAAAGTAAAAATTCTTTAGCTTGATTAATACTTTAGTTCATTAAACTCGTTTTTCACATGCATTTTTTTGTAGCAAATCAAATACATAAATTAATTCTAGTTATATGGTGAAATTTAGCTCAGTACTTAACAAAACTAATTTGCCAATGCGCGGGTGTTATTTTTTTAATATTTTTCTTTCTTACGTGAAGTAATTTTGCGAAAAAGAATAGATTGATTAAATTGAAATTATTGTTACCAAAACTTATAAAAATATTTTTTGGACATAAAAAAAATGTTTTCTGGAAAATTACAAATTAAAATTTGTGAAGCCTGTGGGTTGCGCCCTACAGATTTTCAAAAGAGGCACAATATGACTTTCGGAAAACTTGATGATCAGCCTATGGATCCTTATGTTAATATTGATGTTGATGAAACTCATTTAGGTAACATGATTTTTTTAAAATTAAGTTTTTTTTTATTAAAGAAATATTTCATGTTAGGGATTAATGAGTATATTTTCTCATTATGCATAAATTTTACAGCATAAAAAAGTGGTGTTGCGCAACTGTTTTTTTTAAATTGTGAATTGTGTGTATACATTATAATTTATAATACTTACCATTTTTAGACAAATTTTAGAAATATATATATATATAATATATATATATATATATATATATATATATATATATATATATATATATATATATATATATATATATATATATAAATTTATATTATGTATATTAGATACATTTAATTTAATTATATTTTATATTATGATGTATATTTGAAGAATATTTTTACACACACATGCTTGGTACTTTACTTGAGATATATATATATATATATATATAGATACATATAAATATATATATATATAGATACATATAAATATATGTATATATAAATATAATTTGTATATAGACATTTTTCTGTATGTCAATGTACTTAATTCTATTTGAAACAGCTATTATTTTGCCAAATAAAATTGCACCTACTATTAAGGATTGGAGAATTACGTTGACTAATCCTTTTTCATATGTAGTTTGAACAAAATAAATGTCCAAAGTTAATATTCATTCTTTGTGCCACATTCCTGCAAAAGTAATATATGTATCTGCAAGATATTCCTTTTACTCAAAGCACACCAGCTGCAATTAAAAAACAATGTTTGGCTACTAGAACTACACAATGGTATGAAAGAAATTTTTATAAGAAATTTCGCATATATATGAGTAGGAATTTTAATGACAGTTTACGTTTTGTATATGATCAATCAAAAATAAAACGGTCTAATATAGTACAATCTTTATATATATTTAGATTTTGGTTTATATAACATACTAAAGTTATACCTATTCTTCTAAAACCAAAGCCACGATTTTGCTAAGATCTATTACGAAGCTTCGCGATAGGAGAATAATGTAATTTAAAAAAAAAAAAAAAACCACTAGCCAGTGGATAGGTCTTTGAAGCTGTAAGGAGAAAAATAAAATTAAATTTATTATTTATGTAATTTGTTTATTTATATATAAATCATTGTAGTTCTTACAAAAGTTATTAATTATATTTGAAAATTAGCATCCTAAGAGAACAATATCGATTTCTTATTAAAAAAAATTTCAAGTAAGAATTTAATTTGAAAAATTTGTTATTCAGCAAGCTGCACAAGTTCAATGTCCAATACGTCTCAAAATCCTTTTAACTAAAAGAAGAAGTAAAAGGTCATATTAACAAAAAATTCAATGACAATAAAATTATATCGGTTGGGTTGGTATACTAAATGAAATTCTTGATTTTAGAAACTACTTACTGTGTGCACTTTAAATATAATTTAATTTCCTTATTAATATATAAATTGATTGATTTTTTAATTAACCGCGACGATTCATTAAATATTCTGCAACCTTTGAATTTTATATCATAATACAATTTTAAATAAAACATTCGATATAGAAATTAATTTTAGAAAATATGTATACTCTCTTGAATTTCAATATAATAAACTCAAGAAGTTCGTATTTTCCTTACGAAATTTTAATATATTCTATGTGTATTGAAAATAAGCCGTATGACAGTCCACTACTAATTCCAATTAAATCCAAACAGAGATATAATGCAGCAAATAGCCTATAGGTAGTTTTCACACAAAATAAGTTCGGTAACGTTGAAACGTATCAATTAACTTATAAGTTCGGTAATGCTGAAACGTATTAATTAACTTTTATTATTACGCCTGGTTGTCTGGATTTGTAGAATCATGTTTGATATTAAACACTTACAAAAATAATGAGGCATTTTATTAAAATGTTAATAAAAATATATATATTTTATACTTCTTTACAGAGCATACGTCTACTAAAAATAAAACTTTTGATCCCGTATGGAATGAACAATTTTTACATGATATTGTTAATGCAAAAAATATTAATTTAACAGTATTTCATGATGCTGCTTTACCACCAGATGAATTTGTTGCTAATTGCACAATACCTTTCGAAGATCTTCTTCACCGAGACAACACCATACAAGATTTATGGGTAAGTTTTAAAGTAAAAGTAAATATTTTGAAAGTGTAGTTGATGAAAAAAATATTAGGTTTTACAAATTTCCATAAATTGATTATATTTTTTTTGGTATATTTTACTAAAACTGGTCTAAGCAGACCAACCATCACTTTATTTTTGGAATTTCTTAAAACTACATTCGAGAAGTATCTAGATCTAGATAACCCATTGGTACCCTGGATTTTGATCTAACTATTTTATTAAAAATTATAAAATGATATCACATGTTGTTAAACCAATTCAAATGGTTTTAAGTGTTTCAACCTTCTTCTAATGTTTCGTGTGTCTAACAAAATCGCTGCTTCAATATTAATATGCTCTTGAATTCTTTGTTGGTGTTTGGCTGCAATTTTTTTAATTTCGTCATCGACTATGTTCACAATTAAATCTCTATGCAGATCTTTATTCTATAAATTGGAAATGATAAAAATTTAATTAAAAACTGAAAATAGACAATCGAATCGAAAAATTATAAATTGGTAGAGAATTGCAGAATATATTTCTAACCAAGCCTTGTCTTTAACAAGGCTTATTTATTTAAAAATTCCTTAAATATTTAACAGAAATATATTTAAAACTAAAATAAAACCTTGAACTATAAAAATTGGAACTTTATTTTCAATTATTAATACTTGTAGTTTTTAATTTTAATATTAAAAAAAAATAACGAATAAATAAAATTCGTAACTTAATAAGCAATATTATAAAATTGTTAAAGTATGTATATTCGGTAAATAATTTTTAGCATTTAATTATCAAATAATTAATTTTTTCATGTACATAATGTAAAATAATTGCCAACTGAAACAAGTTATTTGAAAATACGTCGTTCCAGTTCCACAAAAAAAAAAAAATGCGATTAAAAATTACAATTCAATTTCGTGATATAAAATATGGCCATTTGACTCCATTTAACTCCATTTGATCTGCTGGGACGCCTCCCGTATAAACAATTGAAAACCCTGTAAGTAATTTATATTTCCAAAGACACTAAAGTATAAATATGTAACATATATCAGATCACTATTTTAAGCGGGAATTGAGCCCACAAGCTCAGTGTTGGTAGAACAGTACATGTTTACATGTTAGTATTTTCATACCATTCCTATTAAGTACAACATAGATATTATGTCTTGTGCAATTTAGAGTATAATAAATTCATTTTATTCTAAAATCTTCTTAGCGTTCCAATTCGTTACGGATGTTAGTCATCACCGAGTTAGTCATTGGACCTTGTTTTTCACCGTTCTTAATAAATTAGTGGTCGACATGCTCCACCACTCTTCTAAATTCGCCAACCACGATATCCTTTTTACCTCTCTAATTATATTTCCCAGTATTTTACCTTGAATTACTAATTGTATTGTAACAATCTATATTTTTCATTCCTAATAATGTGGCTGAGGTAACTTATGTTTCTTTCTATTCTAAAACAAAATAACCAAAATTTGAATAAAATTAATGCATTTCAACCAACATATCTCAAAGGTGTAAATTTTTTAGAAGTAATTTTAAAAATATGCAAATGGAAAAATACTATTCGAATTCAATTATTATAATGTTACTGAATTTGTCATGATAGATTCCTGTAATGAGTACATTCTAATTTGATTTTATAATTTTATCTCAATAGACTAAATAAATTCATTACATGATTAATTTTAATAACAATAGATTTAAATTTTATCTATTTTTTTCTCTTTAATTTTAGGTTGACCTGGAACCACAAGGCAAAATTCATGTTAATATTGAGATTAAACAACAAGGTATTATAATGAAATATATTCAAATAATTAAATAGTATCAAAATATGTTCTACTAAAATATTTGTTATTGATTCTATAAGTGTCAAAATTACAGATTTTGACTAAATATTTTAAAACTTTTAATGGGTTTTGAGTTTTTTGTCATATTACTCGAAATCCGTAAATTTCGACTGTTAGGGAATCCGTCAACTTTGTATTAGCAATTAAGACAAAATTAAATCGAGATTGAATTATTGGAAGTAGAATATGAAAAATATATTAAAATATAGGAACCTCTTCAGAATTTATTTTTCATTTGAATACTAAATTTTTACTTTGTACTATATAATATATATAACTTTATAATACATATATATTTTATTTACTTTTAAATTACACTAAATATATTTTTTTATATATATGCAGAACAAAAAACTCCAATAGTGGAATCCGTTCAAAATGCCGGAACAAATAAAAAGAAAGAATTTAAAGAAAGGGCTGGATTTGAAAAACGTCGCGGCGCTATGCGCCGAAGAGTTCATCAGGTTTTTTTTTACATTATATATTTATAATTAATAATATTATTAAAAAAAATAATATTCTTTTAAAGGTCAATGGTCACAAATTTATGGCAACTTTCTTACGTCAACCAACTTTTTGTTCACATTGTCGAGAATTTATATGGTAAGAATTCGATTTGTTTCATTATTTGTTTATGAGTAATTTTTTTTTTTTTAAATTAACAATCTTAACAAAAAAAAAAAACTGTTTCATAGGAATTTTCTGTTAATAATTTAAATTAATTTTTGGGAAATTTGGAAATATATACTTTTAATTTGGTTTTGGGGATTAAACTTTATTAAAATTAAAAATACTATTTGAAAATCATAGAATGCACATTTTTTGCATTTGCAGGGGAATTGGTAAACAAGGCTATCAGTGTCAAGGTATGTGCAGGCAACAGACAAATTATTCGTTTCTTTTTTATGCATTTTTGTTCGTTATATATATATATATAAAAAAAAGCCTTCTTCAAAATAATTATTTGCCTTTTATGAGAGCTGATTTTTTAAATTTATATTTTTCTGTTTATTTCATATTAAATATATATAATATTTTCTAAACCTATATAATTTATTAATTTGTTATTGTGAAAATTGTTTGAAAAGTACTAACATCTATTACTGAGTGATATTAATTTTAAATATAAATATTTCATTTAATAATGAAATTGTTTTATAAAAATTGCTTTTTGTTTGTCTGTTATTGATTTCTTTAATAAAAAATTTAATAAGTATTTTATAAGGCTATCAGGTTACATTCCCTTTATAAATTAAATTATATATTAAGAACTTTACATATTTGTTTATTTACCACAAATTATATTTTTTACCATCAAATCATTAATCAATTAATTTTATATTTCTTTATAATAAAAAATTAATTCCTCTTCGCTCCAAAAAACGGTAAAATATTACTTTGCACATACAAAACAATATACTGAAATAGTATTGTTAAATATTACGATTTATCGAAAATTCAACTCAACCCTATTATGTTACAAAGATGAATTATTTTGAGACCAAGTATTAATATTTTTAAAATTGAAAATGATATACTATTTTCTTAAATATATTGTAATAAATATTTAAGTAAATCTTAAAATATTTTGAAAATTGATTTTTTCTTCAAATGCACCATTAGACATCATAAATTATAATTAATTAATTAATATTTCATAATTTTACTTATGATTTTTTCAAAGAAAACTGTTTACAATTTTTACAAAAAAAAATTATTAGTGAAATTTTCGGCAAAATTATTGCAATTCTCTTAATTCAATTCTTAATTAGACAATTTTGTCTATGTTGTTGAAACAAATTCTAAAAAAATAGTAAATATAATTATAAGAGATAAATAATCATATTGGGCAAAATTTATTAAATGCCAGCAATTAACTGGAAATTTGGTTAAACTAGTAATTAGTATTGCTCAAAGTGTACATATAGCTCACTAAAATATTCTCTTAAATCAATTTTTCTTAATAATTGCTTAAATAATTATTTGAAAATTATGAAACTCAAAATTATATTTTCTTATATCAATGAGAAAATAAATTTGTTCGGAATTCGAACTAGTAATTTCGAATTTGATAAGTCAATATTTTAATTCTCTCTTTCTACATATTGTTTTTATACTCAATTTGTTTTGGAAAGCTGTGCAATCTTATTTACTTTTAGAAATAATTGAATAATTTGAATACAGAGAAAAGAGAAAAGTTTATTTTTTTATTATAGTTCAGTGTGTTTTTTTATTAATTTTAATTTTTCATTGTACACAAATTACTATTGAATTATACTGAACTAGCATAGTTGTTTCTGATATTTAACAAAACTCTGATTTTAATTTTGATACCAATATATCCTGAATTTATTATCTAGAAATTAATTCTTACCACGCCAATATAAACATAAGCAATTAATCATTCATTCAGATCGCAGTTAGTTGAATAATAGTCCAAAAACATTAATTTTTCTTTTCACATAATAATTTTCTATATAAATTGCCATTTTATTGTTTGAATTTTATTTTCCCTTCAATCGTTTTGATTTTTTATTTAAATTGAAATCGCATGTTTATATATATATATATATTTTAGCTTTCAGATTTACTTAAATAAATGTAACAATTTTTTTTTATACATTAACAATTACAAAAGCATTTTGAATGCCTTTTTATGTATAAACAATTAAAACTCATCTCAGATTCTTAATTTGTAAAAAAAACACTTCGATTATTCGTATATTAAGGTTCGCTAACATTCTTATAGACAAATCGTCAGAGAGATATTCAGTAACATCAAAATGCGCCGATTTTCGAAGAATGATATTAAGAAAAAATTGTAGGTGCGAGATGAATAATAATTTTGTTCTCAGGAGTCGAATATATAAAGTCAATCGAGACAATCATATCTGTGATATTTAAATATATAATCATAAATAATATTTTTCAGCAATGTAAAAATTTCCAGCAATTGGTTAATGTTTACAGAATATAACAAAAATTGACGATTTGTTAATAAATTTTAAATTTAGTATTAAGTTTTTTTTTAGTTTTGTAATTCAATTAAAATATTGAATTCAAAGGCAAAAGAATTCTATCAAATACAATATAAATATTTTTTAAATTTTCATAATATCACGATTAAAAAATAAGATAAAATTATAACTGGGCATTAATCATAAGAGACGATAGCGATAGTCGTGTATCGTTTTAATTGATATTTAGGATCATAAGAGACGACACTGGGTTGTCAAATTTATAATGACGTATCGCGTATAAAACGATTTCGATTTTAGACCATTTAATCAGAATCATATGAAACGATATCGTGAAATGAGTATCGTTTTATCTATCAAATTTAAAAGATATCAAATAAGCAATCGTGAAGTTTAGTAATAAGTTTAATAATTTTTTACAAATGAAAATTTAAGTTTAATTATGATATTTTTATTATTATATTAATTTAAAATATTGTTTTTATAACGTTAGTTTAGTTTTATTGATATTTTGAAATAATTTGACAAAATACACAAAAAAATATTTCTAATATTATGTAAGAAGTAAAATAATCAAGTTATTGAGTTATTTTACATTTCTTTCGTACTTCTAAAGATATTATTGAAATTGTTAACTGTGCCATCCTATCATAATAATCTTTACCAACTTGGTGTTGGTATGAACCGCTAGCAAGAAGTTAGAAAAAATATGCAAGTTTCAATACAGGCGGAATTAATGTTAAAATTTGTCCGCACAATTCTAATTGTGTAGTTAAAAACTTCTTTTGTGACCGGGAATTTTTTGCTGAACCTAAAATAAATTGTATATTTTGTTATAGTAAATTTTACGGGGAAATAAATACGGTTTATTGAAAAGTTTCAAAGGTAGCTTCTATTCCTTAATGGTGAATTTGTTTCTAGAGGGAAAATTGTCTATCGTTTTTTTCATGATCGTTTATACTATCGTGTCGTGTTCTTATGATTCATATCCTGAGTTGTAAATTTATTATACATACTTGTACATAAACGACTAGCCTTTAGATATTTTTTCAATTTTATAAATTCATAAAATAATACAAACATTAATGTTTAATATTACAAATAAATTAATTATTTCCGATTCAAATATTAATTATCTTGCCCATATAATAATTTGAATTACTGACTTAAAAAATAATATATTTCGTTTTTATAATTAACATTAACACTTAATTTTTACATAAAAATTTATAACTAAATTAATCCTAATATATAGTTAATTTAATCAAATCATAATATATATATAACATATATGTTTTAATGGAAAATTTTTTTATGATTGTTGTAATTAGAAATATGTGGTATTTTAAATTATTTAATAATCTGTAAAAAAAATAATGTAAATAAATATTTAAAAAAACCTATTTTTTTGTAGTTTGTACATGTGTGGTTCACAAAAGGTGTCATCGATCAGTTGTTACAAAATGTCCAGGAATGCGAGAAGAGGTTGGTCCTAAAAAAACACACAACAATTAATACATTAATAAATTAATACAATTAATTTATTTTATAAAATCAATTTAGCATCATGAAGCGGAAACAGGTCCAGTTGGTCAACGATTTAATGTCAATGTTCCACACCGTTTTGTTGTTCATAATTATAAACGTTTTACATTTTGTGATCATTGTGGGTCTTTACTCTATGGTTTGGTGAAACAAGGTTTGCAATGTGAAGTATGTAATATGAATGTTCATAAACGCTGTTTAAAAAATGTGGCAAATACTTGTGGTATTAACACAAAACAAATGGCCGAAATTCTAAATCAATTGGGTATATCACCGGATAAGCAAGCGCCACCAAGACGATCGAAGGTATTTAATTATATATATATTTTTATTGATATTTATTTCAATAATTTTTGTTTTGTTTTAGTATTTAAATCAGTCTGCTGGTGATGAACATACATCTTCTGAAAGAAAAGAATATTGTGATGGAGAACCATCATGTTCTGGCCAAAGTAAAAACCAAGAAAATTTATTGAATTTAGAACAATTTGTTGAAAATCGCCCTGGTAAATTGGGTTTACTAGATTTTAATTTTATAAAAGTATTGGGAAAAGGTTCGTTTGGAAAAGTTATGTTGGCTGAAAAGAAAGGAACTGATGAAATTTATGCAATTAAAGTATTAAAAAAAGATGCGATTATACAAGATGATGATGTTGATTGTACTATGACCGAGAAAAGAATACTTGCACTAGCAGCAAAACATCCATTTCTTACTGCATTACATTCCTGTTTCCAAACACCTGTAAGTATTTTAGGAAAATATATAAATATAATTAATATTTTATCTTATTAAACAACAAAATGGCTCGCAATATTACAGGATCGATTATTTTTCGTAATGGAATATGTAAATGGTGGCGATTTGATGTTTCAAATTCAAAAAGCTAGAAGATTTGAAGCCACAAGAGCAGCATTTTACGCAGCTGAAGTAACATTAGCTCTTCAGTTTTTACATTCACACGGTGTTATTTACCGAGATTTAAAACTTGACAACATTTTACTAGATCAAGAAGGTCATTGCAAATTAGCAGATTTTGGAATGTGCAAGGTATAATGAAATTCAGCTATAATTTTTTTGTACTAAGCAAATATTATAATTAAATATAAAATCGCAAAATTAAATAGAAATTAAAAATATATTGTTTTATTATTTATTTTAAAATTTAAGGAGGGAATTGCCAGTGATGCTCTTACTTCTACTTTTTGTGGGACACCCGATTATATAGCACCAGAAATTTTAAAAGAACAAGAATATGGAGCTTCTGTTGATTGGTGGGCATTAGGTGTTTTAATGTATGAAATGATGGCCGGTCAACCGCCATTTGAAGCAAATGATGAAGAAGAACTATTCGATTCCATTTTGCATGATGATGTTTTATATCCTGTATGGTTATCAAGGGAAGCTGTATCGATCTTAAAAGGTTTGCTTTATAAATTTAATAAAAAATATTATAAAACAAACAGTTTTATTAAAAATAAATGTTATTATCATATATTACAAATTATATTTGTATTAACAGGATTTTTAACAAAAAATCCAGTTCAACGGTTGGGATGCACAGGAAATGAAAATGATATTCGTAAACATCCTTTTTTTTCTAAGCTAGATTGGACAGAACTAGAAATGCGAAATGTTAAACCCCCCTTCCGGCCTAAAATGGTAAGAATTTTTTTTTTTTATATATATCACCGGGGCTCTCATCAGAATGTATATATATGTTAGCTTGTAAACTCGATAGCATCTAAATAAAGTAAGGAAACATCTTCAAACCATAAATTTCACTAAAATAGTCATCGTTAGATGAAAATTAATTAAATCGTTCTGAGGGAAAGGGTGGTTTACTTGAAGTGAAAATAATACAATTACAACTTCGAAATGGGATAAAGTCAAAATATATAATCACCACAAATTAATGCTATTAAATTTCCTAAAATATTCACTCAGTGAGTAAAATCTTCTAAAGTTCCCGGCATACATGAAAAATATAAAAATTTATTTTTATACATGGGTGCACATTTACCTATAGTTTTAATTTTCATATACAGGGTGTCCGCCGGGAAGGTATACTACTTTGTTTTGCCGCCATTGTGGTAAATGTTAGTCTTGACAGTTCATATTTGGCAGTCGTGAAGTACACACGTGGCAAATTTATTATGGAAAAATATTTGATAAACCAACGTGTTTTAATCGTTAAAACATTTTATCAAAATCAATCATCGATTTTTCATGAAAAAATCATAATGAGTGACGAGGCACATTTTCATTTAAATGGATATGTGAACAAACAGAATAGTCGGTTCTGGGGATTATTCATCAGTCACCTTTACATCCATTAGAAGTGACAGTCTGGTGTGCAATTTGGTCAGGAGGAATCATTGGACCTTACTTCTTTGAAAATCAAAACGGCGTAACGGTAACTGTGAATGGGGAGCGATATCGTGATATGATTGAAACTTTTTAACGCCACAACTGCATGCTTTGGGGTTGATTAACATGTGCCACATCGCATACAGCCAGGATTACAATGGAATTACTGCGAGACCTCTTTCCACAACAAGTTATTTCAAAAAATGGTGATGTTGATTGGCCTCCACGGTCGCCTGATTTAACTGCTCCGTACTTCTTTTTGTGGGGATATCTAAAAAGCAAGGCTTATGCAAACAAACCAGAAACGCTTGAGCAACTCAAACAAAATATTCGTGATGAAATTAATGAAATACCGCGTGAAATGTAAGAGAATGTAATGAAAAATGTGCTCAAAAGCGCTCGCATTTGTGAGGCTAACAGAGGCGGACATTTATCTGATATTGTATTCCATACATAATTGTGGACATTAAATAAAACATTTATCAATATAAGATCCATTCTCTTTCATTTAATCAAAAATTATAAACAAACAGAGTACTATACCTTCCCGGCTGACACCCTGTATCTAATGGTTTGTCAAAATACATTTAAAAAGAAGTATTTATATTGATTAACTTGCGGTTTACAATAGACTTTTTCTTAGACAGAACATATGTTCTGTCTACGAAATGTCAAGTGTAAAGCCTTCCCCAAACCGGCGCGAATTTTTCCGCACAATTTATTTACATGGCGGCTTATGAGGATGCACACACTAACGCGAATTCCGCGCGAATTTGCAGCGAATTTTTCCGCGCGTTTTGTATAGGGATTTTTTCCGCAACAATTGTCAAAAAAAAACACTGCATGCAGCGTTTTACATGAATTTTCGCAACAATTGTCAAAAAAATTATTGAAAATTTGTCAAGTTAGTCATTCATATTGTCGTCGCTGTTGAATTAAGAACTAGTAAAAAAAAATATTTATATTAATTAATTTTTTTTAAATTGGAAAAGTTTATATATTTTATTTCTTTATTACTTATAAATTGTACGTCTTTTAATAATTTCTTTTTTTTTCTTTAAAACTAAAACTTTTATGTTTACAAATATTTTTTTCATTTAATGACACTTTTTTTGAGGTTTAAGTCGCGTTTTTTTCCGCCTCAGTGTGGGCTATTAGGCGAATTTCCGCGCGGATTTTTCCGCTGAAAAAATTCGCGTCGGTTTGGGGAAGACTTAAACCAGACAGGATTTCTGTCTCGACAGAAAAATCACGATTTTTCTTTACAAGACTTTTCAGATTTTTTTTGACATTTGTTAATTTACAAATGGCGATATTTGATAAAAATGTAAGATTTGCTCCTGAAATTTAAAATTTAATTTCTTTGCGGTGATTATTTAAGCGAAAAAATTAGAAGATATATATATATATATATATATATATATATTATTCAAAATATTTTATTTTAATATTTTTATAGCTAATTGTTTTCTTGGTGACGACATGTTTAAAATGAAATGACATCAAATAGCCAGCGTGTTTTTTTCCTGTCAAAAAAATCTTTCAGACAGAAAAATCTAACATTTCTATCAGACATTTATGTCTAGTGTAATCACAGCGTATGCCACTTTTTATTTCTATCTTAAAAATACTTTAGAATATGTATGTCATTATGTATTTATTGAAAATAACAAAAGAATCAATAGCATAAAAGAATCAATAATCAATCACATGTATTCTGAATAGGGATTGCAAATTTACCGAATTTTGTTTTTACCGGTAACTCGGTAAGAAAATTACCCTTACCGGTAAACCGGTAATTTACCGGTAAATTTGAATATTTTCTAAAATATTCTCCGTCGGAGCTAAAATCGAGTTTTTCTGCGATCTGAACGGAATTCAGAATACATGTTAATATAAAATACATATTTTTATAAAACTATATATATTTCCTTTTTTATGCAAAACAGTTCTTCATTACTGACTGACTACTTAGGTTTGTTAAAATTAACGATTCAATAATCTTTGAAAAAACTGGAAATATCAGTATACTATTAAAATTTTATATTTTTCTCTGGTTAAGAGTATCCTTGAGTTTTATCTCCTTATTACCAAATACATATACCGAATTGTAGACTCCAAAAATCTTTTTCACGTTATGCGTTGTGTGAATATATTTTCTGTCTTGAAGCTCGTCCTCCTACAAATATGACGACGATCTCTAATATAATTGTTATTTCTGTCGTAAATGTAAGAATTTACAATTTATTATTATGTACCAATTGATTTAGAATTATATCAGACGAAATATTGCTTTAAGAGTATTGCGAAATAATTTGTTTCCTTTCTGTTCCATTTCATAGGACTAATAGAGATTAACTTGCTTTTGTTAAGGTACAATTTCCCTTTAATTAATTTGAGGTGATTAGATATTTTGAAAATATGGACTTAATAGATTTAAGTCCATATTTCTACGATAGGGAATATTGTAGAAATAAACTAAGACAGTTGTTACTTTCGGTGATTAATTATTTTACCATTATGGTAAACTAAATAAATATTAAATAAAAGAAAACAACCAAAGCAACACATACCATTTTTTTTTAATTATTAAATTATATTTGAATTTACTATATAGTGTGTAATTACTATATAGTGTGGGAAGCCCTTTTTCATTAAATTTAGATGGAAAATTTCTATTAATATTATAATTTATTTTCAGAAAAATGCAAGAGATGCTACAAATTTCGATACAGAATTCACTAAAGAAGAACCAATATTAACGCCAGTTCCAAATGATGTAATACGATGCATTAATCAAGAAGAGTTTGCTGGATTCTCATTTGTTAACCCAGATTTTGGTCCAGAACGTAAAGTTCATTAAAAAAACATATTTATGAAAGAGAAATTTAATCAAATATTTTAGGAGAGCTGTATTATAAGCAGATATTTTACATTTTAACTATACAGCTAACAGAAACTTAGGGAATTTTTTTTTTATTTTATTTTTTTATTGTATTTTTTCAAATGCCTTAGTTTTTATTTTAAAATTCTTTATAAAGATTAAGTTTATAGCTTTATTTATTTTTGCCTCGTATTTTTTTTATTGTACTTTTAATGCGTAAGAGTTGGATGCTCGATAATCTTTCCAAAAAAAAAAAAGTTGATTAGATTTTATTTAGTAAAATAACAAATATTATAAAAACGTGCAGATATGAATGTAATGTATTTCTCAGCAGTATGTAAATCTATTATATATCACGACTGTGTATCCGAAAATATTACCTAATAGTAGTTTTAGTCTAAAATATAGTTATATTAATATTAATTTATCTTTTTATTTATTAAAATATTCTACTGACTAACGGGTAATTTTATTTTGTCAAGGATAATTTGTTATATAAATGCAATTTTTATTTATTTGTTATAACAAAATTTATAGCCATACTGTTATTGAAAAGATATTATATGCTATAGATTAGGAAATTAAATTATATATTATAATGATGAACTGCTGATTGTAGGACTAGCTGTAAAGAAAATATAGATTATTTTTTAATGCTATATTTTTATCTTATGCCGTTTTAGCTAATTTTAAATATATATCACACTATATATAAGTTGTTTCGTATCAAAGTTTTTTTTATATTATACCAAGATTTTGTATGATCCTATTTTTTTTGTGGTTATAGAACAAGAAAATAGTTTATTATTTTGTGGGCTTCCATGCTTTCATCAGGAAATTAACCATACAACAGTATTTGTCTGTATACTTCAGCTAATATCGTGGTATACTTTAAGATACTTTAATATGGAACACCCTATATATATAAATATATATTTGTATATATATATATATATATATATATATATATATATATATATATATATATATATTTGTAATGCAAAATTATTAAATATTATAATAATTATGCAATTATATAACAATCAGGATATTATAATTCAATACACTCGCATAGTTAATAAAAATTTGGTGAAATTTAATTAAAAAAAAACTCAAATTAAATGATAAATACTATAAAAACTAATTGTATTTTGTGCTCTGAATATAACATAAATATCCTGCTTTTACCATAACTGTTATTATTAAATGAAATTGAAATCCAGTTAATAAAGTTCTTAATTTAACTTTAATTTAGTTTTTTTTTTTTCAGTATTTTTTCAGTCATTATTAGTTGTGAACTATCAGTTATTTATCCATAATTTAATAATAGCATATTATGTTTTATTGCCGTTCACTCTTGATTAGTTTTTAAACTTTTATATCAATTAAAATTCAGTTTGCAGAATATTAAAACGATCAAAATTTCCATATTTAAAAATAAATATATTTCATATTATTTGAAAAAACTCTAATAACAATATTGTTAAATGGCGTTTATAGCAGACGATGCAATAAATTGTATATATGAATTTGAATATATAAAATTTACCACTTAGCTTTAAATTTACAAGCATTTAGATTAAATATAAATTTGGAACTAAAACTTTTCTATAGTGTATAATATCATTTGTTATTGCCGTAAGAATATTTTTGTTAATGGTGAAATTTTGAAAAGCTTTAACAAATTATCCGAGACGTAAACAACACTACTAATAAGAACATTGTAATTAAATTATTAATTATATTATTCTAACGGCATTTAAATAACTGTTCAGATATTTATTAAGTTTTGATATAACATTTCTATATATTAACAACCATTTTTTAATACACATTCATTTGAATAATTTTCCATAAAAATTTATTTACAAAGTGTCTCAATTTTTATTTTTTTATAAATATTTTTTTCAATAAATCAAATACTATTTTAAATGAAAACATGGGTGCATATTTACCTAAAGTTTTAATTTTCATGTAATGGTTATCCAAAATTCAAAATATATTTAAATTGAAGTATTAATATTGAATTGCAACCGAAATTTGTTTAAATCATTCGAAAAATAGTTTTCAAATTTATATTGAAATTTTGTAATTATTAATTTGACAATATTTAACAAAACTTGGTTAAAAGTTTAATGAAAAAACATGTAAACACTCTTTTACATATAATTTTGGGACCATACATACATTAATTTGCTTATGAATTTATAATAAGTGTTTGGCAAGATTGAATTTAATACTTTGTTAAAAAATAATCATTATTTTTTTTCTCAAATTTTGTTCATAATATAGTTTTGTCAATTAACTCTCCGTTATATAATAAATTTCTGTGTTGCTTTTCATTGTTTTCAACATAACCAATTTTTGCTATTAGACTTTATTTTTAAAGTTGTTTTAGAAAACTGGGATAATAGTTTAATCATTGAGTAGATTATAACTCAATGGTTTAATCAATATATAAATTTAAGTTGATTGCCAACCATATCAAAAATTTATAATAAAGAATAATATTACCTTTTTGTTTTGTTGTTAATATAACAAGCCCTTAAGAATACTAATCCATTAAATCCAAAACTTTTAACCAAAATGATGTTCCTGAATATTTTTACGTTTTTGTATATGCATTTCTATAAATAAATACTTTTGTTGAAATTATTATTTTATTTAAGAAACCAAAATTAATGATAATTAAAGTATAATAAAGCAAATTTAAAGTTTTATATATTTCGTTTTCATTGAAAAAGATAGGTACATCAACTAAGCAACTTAAATTTACAGGTTTGTATCCAATTGAATAATTAAACTTAATATAAAGGGTGTTCAAAATTGAGCTATCATTTTAATTTTAATAAAAAGACTTTCTTTTTAAATATTAAATATATTTTTATTTTATTTTATTATAAGTTCCGGTTAATAATGAAAAATTATGTCGGCCAAGTGGCCTACTGGCTCGGCAGGCTCCCAATCTTTTACCAAAATTCTGAATCATGTTGTTTAAAAAACTGTTGTCAATGGTTGAAATCTGCTCGATAATGTTGTTTTTAAGCTCTTGAATTGTTGTGGGATTATTGCTGTACGCTTTCGATTCACTCCTCTACGAGAAACAATGCGATCTTCGAACTTTTCCTTCAAAAGATGCATTGTTTCTCTTGCTGTGTGGCAAGTAGCACCGTCCTGTTGAAACCACATATTCTCTACGTCAAAATCATAAATTTCCCGCCACAAAAAGCTTCGGATCATCTCACTGTAGCGATTTCCATTTAATTGTAGTCACTCAAGCATATGGAATTTATTAGATGGACTAAGACGAGATGTGGCTTGTCAGCGATTAATACTAGCCAATGCCCAGACAGGTCGCCAAGAATTGAAAAAAAGAAGTACGAGGTTTTTGCTAATCAAGTGACAATAGTTGTGCAGGAATACCACATACACACAGACAAATTGAGGTACTTACGCAGAATGGCCAACCTGCAGTAATGATTAAAATAAGATTAGATGTAAAATAATGTAATAAATAAGATTAAATATAAAATAATGTAATGCAAAACATAAACAAATATTATTCAACTTTTTTTCCAAATGTTCTGTTTAATCACTGTTCTGTTTTATAACTTCTTCTGTTTTATCACTGTTCTGTTATATCATTGTTCTTTTTTATCTTGTTCTGTTTTATCATGTTCTTTTTTGTCCGGTCACCAAACATAAAAATACTATAGCTGAAGCTGATACCCCAGATCAAATAGCCAAAATATTTGGAGAATATTTTGAAAAAATTAACTCTTCTGAAAATTATGATAAGGATTTCATGCAATACAAAGTTATTCAGGAAAATGTAGTATTGGATTTTAATAGTAATAACCAGGAAAAGTACAATCATAATATATCATACAGAGAGTTCGAAACAGCCCTTCAGATCTGCAACAATACATTACCAGAAATTGATAATATACATTATTTTCAATGATAACAAATTTAAACAAATAGTCCAAAGAATATATTATTAAATTCTATAATAACATTTTACTACAGCATGAATACCCCAGATACATGGCATAAAGCATTAAGAATGCCAATATTGAAACCAGGTTAAAGTAATACAATATTTTAAAATTATAGGCCTATCTCATTAACATCCTGCCTTTCAAAATTATTGCAAAAAATATTTGCGACTAGCCTAATTTGGCTGGCAAATAAAACAAACGTAATTGGAGATCCACAATGTGGATTCCAAAAAAATCGCTCTACTATAGATTACTTGGTTAATTTACAATCAAAAATATATAACTGCTCCAAGAATAAAGAACATCTTATTGCTGTTAATATAGATATCCAAAAGGTATATGATATGACCTGGAGATATGGTATAATGAAAGTTCTTTATATAATGGGTATACGAGGAAATATTGCTTACTTTGTTAACAAATTTCTAGAAAATAGAACATTCTAAGTTTTGAATAACATTAACATTGTTACCATTTTCGTGGAAAATCACACGTGTTTTAATTATTTTATACAATCCAAATGATTTAGGTTTCACCCGTTTTTTTTTATATATCGATCAACTACGTTTGGACCGATTCAAATATCACTTAAGCATATTAGCTCAATGGAAATGGTTCCTGATATTTTAACAAAAGGTTTGCCATCTATCAAAAATAATAAATACGCTAAATCAATGAGAATATTATTTTGATAAGCTTCGATTTCTAGTGGGGATGTTGGTGAAATTATAAAAACCACAATACTTAATACTGGCAACTCTTTTTTCGTCTCTCATAACTAATTTCCAATGAGCAATATCTGTATTATATAATTTTATATATTTAACTTTTTTTTAAATAAATTAATTTCTTCTGAAGAAATTGTAAGTCAAACATAACAGACTTTTTTTATTTGTTCTTTCTGTCTACTGATATCAATAATTAATCTGGAATAATCCATCAACATTCATAATTTATATATTTTCATACACCTTAAATTTGTACTGAATAACAGCAAATTTCAAATTATCACTATTTTAATAAACACTTATTGATACTTGAGTTACATTGTCGCTTTCATTACGCACTCTAAACGCGTTCGAACGCGGTCTACAAAGAGAGTAGACACAATAGAAAACGTAGATGTGGTAAATATCAACTGTTTGTTTACATTTTTTTGACAGAAAAATATTATTTCTAAATTTAATTTTGTAAATTCTTAAATTCTTGAATTTTAATTAATAAAATACCTTTTGAAATTTTGAATTGAATTGAAATTTTTTTTTAATTTTTCTATATTTTGACACTGCAACGCGCGATGAAAGCGAAAAAATTAAAAGTTGGCCAACTTTTACGTAGGCTACGTTTAGACTGCGTGCATTGTAACTACTCTCATACAACTCCATACATTTCAACTTTTTTGTGACAAATGCTACGTCTAGAATGCGTCTAGAAAGCGTCAATTGTAATCGCGGTATAAGTCTTTAGCAGATCTATACTTGTACTTTTTTGACTGAAAAAATATGTAGAGTGAGAAATTGCACAAAAATGAAATTATGTTGAATCCTCTTCAATTTATTTACTCTACGCTTAGAGGCTATTTTTAATTTAAATAGAACTTTAACTATGATGTTCCCTGAATTATGTGAAATTAATATCTAGTTTTGTGAAGTGTAAAAAAATAAATTATGTAAAATTATATGGAATACTCTATACACCGTAAATCGGACTGATTTCTACTTTGTTGACGTCGGTATTGCTTACGTGCAGACCATGCGTGTAGATTATCTGCAGCTGTGGCTGGGTTGGCGACAAGAAATATATCGATAAAAACATAAGTATCGAAAAAAATAGATATATATGGTAATTCGATTCCTGGTACAACAAAAACAAATTTAATATGGATGGTAATGTGAAAGTATGTGTAATGTAATTAATTAATCATCAATACAATATCTCCATCTCTATCATCTGGTTACCTGCGTTACGATATCATATAGTTTTCTTTTTCTACAAATAATCTCATTCATATTTTTTTCATCTATCGAATCATCAACATTTAAGAACCAACGAGTCATTTACATTATTATACACTTTGGAATTTCACAAAATGTCGAGATTACCTGATCAACAATTTTTGTGGGACATATTTAGAAGGTAGTAATTAAGTGTTTTATAATATATTTTTTGAAATTTTTCTTCTTTTTAGAGTTGACAAAGATAACAGTGGATTTATATCAGCAGACGAGCTTCAAGTTGCTCTTTCGAATGGTACTTGGAGCCCTTTTAATCCTGAAACAGTAAGATTAATGATTGGAATGTTTGATAAAGAAAATAGAGGTTCTGTGAGTTTTCAAGATTTTGGAGCACTTTGGAAATATGTAACAGACTGGCAAAATTGCTTTCGTTCATTTGATACAGATAATTCTGGTAATATAGATAGGAATGAACTGAAAACTGCTTTAACAGCTTTTGGATACAGACTCTCAGATGGTATTGTTGGTACATTAGTGAAAAAATTTGATAGATTTGGCCAGGGGACAATTCTTTTTGATGATTTCATTCAGTGCTGTATAATTCTATATGTAAGTAATTTATTAAATTTTGAAAATATTTCTCCTTCATTTTTATTTTAATCAATCTTATCTATATTCTGTTCTGTATACGAATAATGTATAATCATATATATTTGTTATCTCCGTTTATGAAGTTATTTTATTTTTTAGACTTCATTATTTTCATATTTTCCGCCTTGAAAAATTAAACGGATGAGTGTTTATGTTTATGGAGAAATAAAAACTTCGAATCAATTAAAATTTTAATGTAAAATTTTATTTTTAGACTCTGACATCGGCTTTCAGACAATATGACACGGACATGGATGGAGTGATAACTATTCATTATGAACAATTTCTAAGTATGGTATTTGGACTTAAAATCTAAATTATAAAATGTAAAAATTATTAATTTCCGAAAATAATATATTGTGTTGTGTATCATATAAATTAAAATTATATATATGTTCATTAATAAAACTTATTGCCTTATAAATAATAAATTTTAATTACTATTGAACCACCTGTTTGAAAATACATACATTCGTTTGCATTAAATTAACTGGTAAAATATTACCAAATGCAAAATAAATATACTGCTTTACCAATATAAAATGTCTAATTATAGTGCGCCGACAAAGTAAATAATTTGTTTTTAAACTATTAAATAGTTTAATGCATGCATACTCCAAATTTGGTAAGCAGCAAGATTTAGTGTTAGCTGTTAGCCAATTCAACAATATTAACTACTAATTATTTTGACTTTAAAAAATTAAATGTTAATTATAGAGTTTTAAGTTATATTTTTTAATTGATTTTTTTTTTAAATATAATAAATAATTCAAAGAAAATACTGTTATAAATATGGTTGCCATCCTGGAAACAAACGACTTAAATTGTGAACATTAGTTGCCTCAGCAATTAAGTTTTGAACTTGTGTTTCAATAGAAGCGATTCCAACTCGGATATCTTCTCTTCCTTCCAATTTCGACTGAACTCGTATTAATGCTCGTTGGGCTACTGCATTTTTTTCTTGTACATCATCAGTACCAATTTTCTTTACATTTGAACATAAAATTTTTTTATTTGTGGTCCAACAGTATAATGGATCATAAAGTAAAACTTCTAAGATTGTAATCAAAACTTGACTGTTTTCTTGTAATATTTTCAAAGTTTTCTCACAAGATTTCTGAAAAACTCCATTTTCTTCACAGACTCCCATTGGTGCTTTCATATCCCTAGTTAGGCGAAACGGTACAGTTTCTGGTGTTGGCATTACTTTTCCTTGTTCAAAAGCAATCCCGAAATCAATATGAATAACTTCTGCTGTCTTACAATCTAACAAAATATTTTGACAATGTCTGTCACCTAAACCAAGTACAAAACCAATTATTGATGACACTGCTACACTATTCATATATGATAATCGACGTTCAAACCAAATTCCTGGGATTGGAAATTTGTCGAAAAAAAAGTAATGTAAAACTGGATGAATATTTTTGCAAATTTCTAGAAATACATTTAATCGGGTTGCAGGGTCTTTTTTTAGACAATTTTTCATTTTTTGGAAACTTAATGAAGCTGTCCAATCAGATGGTCGATATTTGACGTGTGCTCCACTATTTTTTGTTTTTCCAGTTAGATACATACCTAGTGGAATTGTATTTATACACCATTCTAAAATTCCACTACGCTTGGAAAGTGGCACTACTTTATAAGTTCTAATTGTTAAATTATGTTCCAAATTATCTTTGTTTTCTTTTAACAAATTATCCACAAAAGCTAATACTTGCTGCATTATTGCATCTTGTCGCATATCATCCTTACCTTTAAGTAATTGAGGTCTAGATATGCCATCTGAACACAAACAATAAATTTTTTTTGGTGCATTTACACCACCAACTAATTCAATTTGTGGTTCCCATTTCATAATACTTTTTATTTCAGTATAATCTTTTGTAGGTCGAATGGGTAAGAATTCTGTTAAACAGTGTGTGTTATATAATTTTTTTAATTTAGAAATGTTATCACTTATGTTATAATTTGAAATTGTTTTACTATCTACATTAGCGAATTCGATAAGAGCTAAAGAAATTTTTTCTAATTCTTCAACATTTTTACAGCAATTTGTATCATTTTTTATTTGAAATAAGCATTTTTTAGCCGATTTTATTCTGGAATCGGATGAAGATTTTGCAATAGAATTGTCTTCATCTGCATAAGTATTAATTAAAGAAAAAATATGATTTAAGGTGTGATGAGGATGTTCTAAGGCACATTTTACGATGATATTTTGTAAAATATCAAGAAAATCATTATTTTTACTATTTAAATGGGCTGTCAATTGTGTGAGAACACATATAAATTTGTAAGAAGGTATATCTAAAATATATTTATTCATCACTTCTTTTAATTTTTCGTTTGATTTATTTGCAAGCCACATTGATGTTATTCGGTACATAGCTGGTGTTATTATAGATGTATCTAGTTTACAAAATTTAAAGTAATTTTCAATTGCAATACATAAGTATGAAATTTTCTTATCTTGAAAATAATTAATTTCAGTTTCATCAATATTGGAATTTCCTGAGAGTATGCTGAAGGTTGCGCGATCATCCATATCTTTACTGCCACTAGCACGTAATTGCTTTGCGTCTTGCTGATTTTTATTCATTAACATAATAGTTGTTTGAAAAATCGGGGAATTCAAATGATGACTGATTTGAACAAATTCTTTATCGGCTAATTCGGCTATTGTTTTAAATATTTTCCTTCTCGTATCGACACAATATTCATTCAAATTTAATTTTGTTGTTTTAAATTTTCCCTCCTTTTCCAAAACGGGAACATAGTCTATAATTGTTAGAGATTTTTTGAAGTATTTTTGATAAATTTCGTCAAAAGGCTCCCTATTAGTTTCAGCACAATATTGTCCATATATTCTAAAAGCCTCTATTCGTGCTGGCAAAACATTTAAATTTTTATTTTGAATCAAATTTTGTAGTATTGCTAATGACATTTTTTTTTCACCAGTTTCCCAACAATTGATGGCATCTTCTAAATTTGCGTTTGCTTGTAGATCAGGGGAACAATTCCTATTTCTTAATTTCACTAAATATCGTTTTGTTAAATTTTTATGTATAGATGAATTTTTACATGCAGAAATTAGATAAAGTAAATAATTTCCAATCGGATCGTTTTCGTTGTAAAAATCACCAAGTTTTCGAGTTGCTCTAATACCAGCCATTTCAAGTAAAGCAATTTTTTGAGCATAAATTTGTTCTTTACTGTGAAAGTCTCCGTATTGTATATTTTTTTCATATTCCCAATTTCTTAAAACAATCTCAGATTTTGATATTTCTTTAGTAGCAAATTGCAACGATGAAAACTCTTCGATTTGAGTTAAAAGTTTAAACTTTGTTAAAAAATTGTACAAATTTTGTATACATTCAGTGCTAGTTTCTTTGAAATTTATAATAATTAATTTACGAGCAGCTTCTAATATTCGTACCGCATTTGATTCGTCTTTTTCATAAATTGATTTCAAAGCCTGAAAATGTTTCTTTTCAAACTCCTGTTCTGGATTTGTAAAATATTCTTTTATATTGTAATTTGAATCAAATTTTGTGATATTTTGTTCTACATCCCATTTAGCAAGACGCCAGCAAATTTCATAATCAATTTCATCTCCACAATAACAATTTGCAAGAGAGAGTAATCCATTTCGTTTTAAATTTTTAACTACTAACGACGAGCTGTTGGACGGTTGAGTAATGTCCAGTTCAATTGAAATATCTAACCAATTGTTACTATTGTCTAAATACTCCTGGCGAGATAAAAGTGGATCTAAAAATCCAGATATTGTTTCTATACAACCAATTGATTTGAAAGCCTTAGTAGCAATTCTTTGAAACTCTATGTTTTTTCTTATTATTTCATTGGTTATTGTATAGTTTGTTTCTTCTAATTGGTTCAGTGCCCACATTTCTAAATATAAAACAGCTAGAAAATTCGCTTGTTGGTATGTCGCTACATTTGCTGCATGTAGTAAATTTATTGGCAATTTCAAATCATTAGCAATTCGTAGACATTCTGTTATTTCTAAAAAACATTTTATTGTATTTGAGTTACAATAAATATTTATATATTTTGTACAATTAATAATATTATTTGATTTTTCAAAATAATCTTCCAACAATTCTATTATATTATTTCTAAATTCTTGACTATTATGTAATAATAAATTACATAATGGGATAAAAGTATGCTCACAAAATAATAAACTGTTACGGCATACATTTTCAAATTCTGGCATATTAATATTATTGTATATATCACAGGTGATGTTTTTTAAAAATTCTTCATGAGAACAAAAATCTTTGAGAATTTTAGTAAAATTTAATCTCTTTTTTAATGTAAATACATCACATGATTTTAATTTACTATTTATATTCACAAATGATTCTAAAATGAAAAATTCATTATCTGTTTTGTTTTTAAACATTTCCAATCCTGAAATTTTTTCACAAAGCTTAAAGATATGAATGTATATTTGAGGATTATAATTAAAAAGTAATTTCTCAATTATTTCAAAAACTTTTTTTTTATAAAACTCTTCTGATGAAATTGTACTATTTTGTTTATACAATATTTCATTATCACTGCACAGAAAAGCAAATTTGTTTATGTAAATTGGGCCAATTATACCCAAACATTTCGAGGCTTCAATTGCTTCTATTTCTGTGCCTTGTTTGATTTTTTGTGTTAATATGTAAATGATATTTTTACAATATTTCTGATTAAACTGCTCATTATGCGTTAACTCTATAAACAAAGACTTCTTGTTGAATATGTTAGATGTCAACTTGCGAATGGTGTTGGAATCATGAGTCTGAATTTTCAAGAAATTTTTAATATAATCTTTAATGTTTTCGTCGTTATTTTTTTTTTCGTTACAAATTTTTAATGATATGTTTGTGCCATTGAATATATCACTTTCAATTATAGGTTCAATAATTTTTAAAAATTCTTTATTAATTTCGATTAATTGCAAACACAATTCCTCTATTATGCTTAATATATGCGATTTTATTTCTGTAATATGTGTATTTTCAGCTGATTCTTTCAATTTTATTATAATCGTAAAAATCGTACTCTGCAATGATTTAATATTCAAAATACGTTTTAAAAAACTTGAAATAATTTGTACAACTACATTCGATATCCAAAATTCATTTAAAAAACTCTGTAAAGTACTCATCAAAAAATGTATTATATCCTTAATAAAATATATTTCCGTATTTGTTATTTTTTTCAAAATGTTCATTGTAGATAATAAAAAATTAGTAACTACAATATACTTGCACAAATATAATAATTTATAGGTTAAAAATACAGTGTTATATATTTTATCTTTTAAATAATTTAAGAATTTCATTAATTCAATTGTATTCTCCGAATTCATGTGCAGGATTTTGTTCATAATTTCAATAAATGTGGGAAAATCTAGTTGATAATTTGAGAGTTCAAGATTTAATTTAAAACCTATAATTTCTTTAAATTTTTCGTCGTCGTAAAACAAGTCGACAAAATTAATTAATAATTTTGATCTTTTAATGCATTTACTTGTTTTGAAAAAATATTTTTCTATGAATTTGAATTCTTTATCTATTTTTTTAGCATGCTCGATAAAAGTTTTTTTCATTGTAATGTATTGATTTTGTTGTTCATTATGTAAACTTTGAAATATTAAAAAGCTGTAAATTTTTTCGAATATATTAGATATCAGTTCAGATTCTGCAACATTTATTTTAGATAAAACTTTTGAAATTGTTGTCGGCGAGTCGTATTTCAATGCACAAAATACTATAGTTTCTGAATTGTCTTTGTAAAAATTATATTCATTTTCACAACAGAGATACCATGGAATTTTATCCAAAGGACGAGATCTATTAAACCAGAAATCAATTAAACTCTCTGTTACCTCACCAAAGAGATTTGATTGTGTACATTTAAAATACTTCGGCAACTGATAAAATGTTAAGAAATTGTTTCTACTTATATTTTCAACATAACAATAATCGGCCAATTCCAAAAATACTATCTTCGATTTATTTTGACTTTGGCAAAACAAACTACAAATTAGTTGTACTCTAACCGCTATAGTATTCTGGAAATCATCATCATTGTGAGTAACATCAGAATTACTTTCTATTGAATTCCATTTTATTTTATCGTATAGTTCATTAGCAAATTCTGCAAATTCAGATATAATATCAAAATCTGGTAATAACCATTTTGGATTCATTAAAGCTCCGATAAATTCTACAACAGAAAACTGAACCAAAAGCGACGATGTGCATAAAAATTTTGGAATCGATAAATATATTTCTCGAATTTCTTTATCCAAGAGAATAATTTGTGGACAAAATTGACTTATATCTCTTAAAAATATTATAATTTTTCTATTAAATTCAGAGCTGTAGCTCATATTATAACATTTTTTCAAATATGATGAAACAATTATGAATATGTATTCTAATAAATTTGTATGGTTTAGTAATGATTTAAAGATCTGTGGTAAAAAGTCTATAATTTTTGTACTAACTTCAAGATTTTTGTGAAACTTTTGACATATTATTTTCATGTTATCAAGTATCCAATTTGCTACATCAATAGTAACAGGAAGTCCATTAAAAGTCATGTGTTCAAGTGCTCTTAATATATACAAATATTTTGGCGATAGTTTCGGTTGTTGATTTATATTTTTAATATGGTTTTTAATTAATGTAAAAGAATGCTCATTGTTGAAATAAGTAGTGGCATATATAGACAAAATTTCAATTCGCATAAATTCTATTTGATCGATTTCTGTACTTTCGTCACCAGTTGTTGCATATTTCACCAAACTAGTTGGTTCTGTAAATTCAATTACACATTTTAAAATGTTTGCAATATTTTCTGTTGAAAAAAGAAAATTTTTCAATGGATACTGTAAAATTTTCTTTGTAAATAATATGATTATATTTAAAATTGTTGTTATATCATCAAGTCTAATCGTATTTTTATTTAAAGTTTTGAATTGCATTTCACCAGAATTTATAAATAAACCAATTTTCTTCTTTAACAAATCAGTATATGTTAAATCTAATATATTGTGCTCGATAAACGAATGATTTAAATAAATTATTTCCGTAATTTTCACGAAAGTTTTTATTAAATCAATAATATTTGTGTTTTCAATTGATAATTGTGGTAAATGGAAACAATCTAACAGCACTTCGAAGTTATTCTTATTTATAAAATTTGTTATTTGTATATCAGTGTTTTTTTTAGAATTTTCATTTACACTACTATCTATTAAAAGAAAGCGCTTTAAATATTTGTATTCAATCGTTATTAGCGTGTTATATTCAAAATAATTTGAAACTTTAATATATTGCTTATTATTACAGTTGTAATTATTAAGAACCGCAATTGTACTTATTCCAGCTAACAAATTTAAACGTGTATCAAAAACTTGTATTACTGTATTGTATGAATTTGAATATATAAACAAGAAAAAGTCTTTTATTGTAATATGTTTTAACAAAAATGACATACCGTAAACATTTATAATTTCACTAATTAATTGTAAGCATTCAACATCTTTTTCCTTATAACCCATTACATTGTTTAGAATTAATATTGTCTTTTCAGTATTTAATTTCTTTTTGCTTATAAGTAAACTCCATAATATTAATTTATCTGCTATTGTGTCCACTTGTAACATTTCAATTATAATATTACAGAAAGTATTCCATAATTTCTCAAAATATGATTCTGGTACATGATTTTTCTTAATTTCTTCTTCGCGCTTTAAAAGCACATCACATATAATTCTTATATTTCTTATGTTTTGAGAATCATTAAAATTTTTTAATGTATAATATTGAAGGAATTCCATTATTTGTTGAAAATCATCCATTTCAATATTATTTGATTTTATTCTTATTATATTTTTGAATATTGCAAACCAAACAGAATTCTTTGACTCATCATATATTTCCCTAATCATTGAAATTATTTCAAATAAAGTACTATTTCTTTTCTGAATTTTAGATATTGAACATTCTGGTAGTTCTGTACCATCTTTGTTATCATATTTAAGTAATATAACAATAGCTGACAATTCTTCAAATTGTTGATCTTGTTTTTGAATATTTTTATTATATGTTCTTTCTCTTGTTTCAACTTTAATTATATTAAATAATGTTCGAATGAATTTCTGCATTATACTTAAAGAATTATTTACATTTAAATAAGTGGTAATACCATGATGAATTTTCAAATAATGAATGTTAATGAAGAGATGAAATATATTAAATAATGTTTCCTTGCATTCTGATTTCATTTGAAATTTATAAAAATTACAAAAATGTGTAAAATTTTGATGGTAGTACTTTGAAACGACATTATGATAATCGACACAAAGAGAATTTAGTAGTAAATAGTTTATGTTAATTACAAATTCTACAATTCTTTCGTCCTTTTTCGTTTTATCAAAAAATATTTCAATTTTTGGTACATATTCAATAAAACATTTATTACATTGAAAATATAAAAGTCCGACATCAATTAATTTAACGATACATCGCAACGACAAAAATGATGTTTGATCGCTATACTCTTGACTGGCAAAATAAAATATTTTGTAAAATAAATCTGCAAATTCGTTAAACTTTAAAATACCAATATTATTTGGTATAGAAAGGAAACTTATATCTATTATTTGTATAATCACGTTTCCAAAAAAATCTCGGGCTGATTTTTCGTTCCACATTCTACAAATTCCTTGATATATGATGTTTGATGAAATTTTGATATTCTTATTTTCTGCGGAATATGTTGCAATTTTATTAAGCAAAGACGAGTACAAATTACTTTGATTTTTTTGTGTCTGTAAACTTTTCACTGCTTTAGAATCCTTGAGCTTCACCGAATGTTTGATAATTGATTCAACTGAATTATTATACAATTCATTCCAATTAATTTGAATACTTTGACCATGTTGATAAGTACTGTTTTCTGATATTTGAATTATTTGCAATTTTGAAGACGATAGGAGACAACTTAATTTATCAACTGCTTTTGTACGAACAGTTAATTTTTCAGAAGTAATTTCGCCGCATAAATTATTAATATCATGAGCAATATTTATTAAAACTGTTTCCATTTTTTACATTCTGTACTTCTTTTTTCTTATGAAAAGTACAAAAACTTTATATTTTCAATTTTCAAGTTCAAAACACATTAAAAAAATGTCATTGTAATATGATAGAAAGAAACGATTATAGATATGAAATATGATTAGATATAGATATCTTACCCTGGATTCTCAATGAAAATGTCGCAACCGCAACGACAAATTGAAGCAAAAGTCATCGTAGTTATTATATAGGTTATTATATTTTTTTAATTCACAATACACTTTACATTTTTTGGTTTATTTCTCGTTTTTGTGCTAAAATAATAATATATTTAAAACTTTAAAAAGGTTTATTACTTATTTTAAAAAGTGGTAAAATAATAATATATTTATTACAAGATTTGCGTATTATAAAATAAAAAGGAACTAGTTTAAAAGTTAAATTAGAGTGAGTATACTTATTATTATATAAAAACAAAATTTAAAAAATATTCTTATAAAATTAGAGTATTTGACGATACTTTTGAGGATGAAAGCAAAAGACCTACTGGAATGAAATATAATTTTTAACTATTCAGTTACATTGTAATTATACATATGTATATGCATATAAATGAATTAAAATTTTCTTACGTTGCAATTTCAAATCGAAAAGCTGAAAGTTGGGCAACTTTAGCTTGAGTTGCGCTAAGTTATCTCATTGAGAATGGAAATTGGAAATAGTTAGTTAGTTAGTAAGGGCGGGGATTATATCCCCAACACTAGGCCACTATAGTTGGCCCATAGGTATCCCCTTGAGTAACAACAATCTTTACCCTCTACTGTTGTTCAAGCCACCCCGCATTCTTAACGAACCTTAGCAGATCACTGACCGGGATCCTTACCAACTCCTCAGTCCATCGAACCGATAGTTACCTAAAATGCGATACCTACTCCTACTTAATGCAGGGCAGTCACACAGCATGTGACTGATATCTTCCGCTACACTCAAGTCTTGGCACCCTCTGCATGAGTCCACCGTGGTTAGCCCCAACCTCTTGGCCATTTTTCCTAATAGGCAATGCCCTGTTATTATGCCCACCGACATTCTCAGGTTGCTCCTTTTCTGTGATAAAAGGAGTTTTGTCCTGCTAAGGTTCCTCTCTGGCCAAAGTCCTTTGGTCACCTGACAGGTGTTGGTATTGACCCATATTTCAGCTACCTTCTTCTCTGTGATTCTGTCAATCTCTTTCTTCACTACACCCAATGGGACAAGAATAGATTGATCAGCGACCTCTATATCCTTTTCATTCAGAGCCCTTCATAAGCTTGCTCGTTCCCGTATATGTCACAATCTTAGAGTATATTTACTCTAAGGTCACAATGACCAGGTACCCAACAAAGTTTTGAATGGAAATACTATAATATTAAATTTCTTTCACTTTTCAAAAATTTCGTTTTCTAGCAAGATTTACCCCTCCATTTACCAATACCAATATACTGACAGCACTTATTTTGAAGTTTCAATTGTCAGATGGTAGAGTTAAAAAAATAAAACTAAATTTATTTTGAAATAAGTGGTTGTCCAGAAAAGTATTGAATATTATTTTATTTATTTATTTCATGTTTTATACAAACAGTTTACATACCACAATTTTAACTTAACAAAAAAAATTTTAAACTTAAAATTATAAATTATATTAAAATATATTGAGTTTGCAAAGAAGTTATGAAACTAAGTCAATAAAATTATAAAATTAATTAATTTAAAATCTATATTACTGCTGTAATTTAATAAGAACATACATCATATTCATATATCAAAATTTTACAGTTTAAAAAAATATAAGCTTACAACAAATGTTATGACATGACACATTTAAAAATAATTTTGTTTTATTGATCTCTTTAGAAAGAGAGAGATTAATATGACTTTTATGATTATTAAACTGATATAAACATTCTATTAATGGGTTCAAATTCCCATAATTTGTACGGTGATAAATTTCTCTAAATATGTTTTCTGACCGAAACCGTGTTCGTGTTCTACGATTGAAATGCGTATTAGCTTGGCTTTTTACATAGTATGAGTCAATTTGGCCGTTGAGAACCTGTAAAATGAATAACATATTATCTACTAATCTTCTTGATTCCAAAGTTTTAATTTGTTGTAAAAGAATTAATCTGTTCCTGTATGGAGGCAAAATTAGTGGATTTGAACAATGTAAATTTCGTAAAGCATATTTTAGAATTTTTTTTGAACTGATTTAATCTTTCTATGTGGTTGTTGTAGAAAGGAGACCAAACTTGACTTGCGTATTCAAAGTTAGGCCGTACTAGTGATAAGTATAGGCTTAAAAGATATATGGATCATCAAATTCCTTCGACTATCTCTTAACGAAACCCAACATTGAGTTAGCTTTTCCTATTATGGTATCAAAATGACGATTAAAAGTCATTAAAATGTGTGATTCTATTAATTGGTTTGTTGTCAAAGGTGTAGTTAACAATGATTGGTGTAGTACCACACTTACGTGTGCTAGCACACTTATCAATATTTAATGATAAATTGTTAAAGTTTAAAAGAATCTAGATCATTCTGGAGTGTGCTAGCATCCAAAGTCAAAGTGATCTTCTTTTAGATTTTCATGTCATCTGCATGGATCCCCAGTTTACTATTCTCAATGACAGATGTGACGTCATTTACAGAACAAATAAACAGAAATGGTCCCAGATGACTACCTTGTGAAACACCATAATTAGCATCAAAGGGATCAGAAGTTGCTGATCTAAATTTAACGCTATATTTTCTGTTCGCAAGATGTCGGGAAAACCCATTTTTTTAAGTTTAAAACATATTACACTGTGAGGTAACAATGGATCTTTTTTTCATAAAACCATGCTGATTGGGCACTAACAGTCATAACTATAGATCGAATCATAAATCATGAGTTCAAATAATTTAGGAATGCTTGAAAGTTTAGCAATAAGTGTATAGACAAACATCATTTTTTGATTTTTTTTTGTGCACAGGTCTAAAAAATGATGTTTTCCAACATATGATTTGGTGAATAAAATTTTTAATGGCATGTATAGAGAATTTACACAGTTTTTCAGGATAATTTCTGATACATTATGAAGTAGGTGAAGTATCATTATTTAATTTTTCTATGTACTACTTTAGCTGTGAAACTGAAAAATTGATTGATGGTAATGTAATCTCAGGATAACTATGCATGTATTGAAAATTTGTCTCATCAATCTCAAAAGGCGTGTCTGAATATGAGCTGGAGAAGTAATCATTAAAATACTTCGCAATAAGTGTCGGGTCATTTGAAGTATGTCCTTTATAAGACATAAATTTAGGATATTGATCCGACTTCCTTTTAGAATTAACAAATTTCCAAAAAGATTTAAGATTGGTTTTAGTTTGAGAAGCTATATCAATAAGATAATCATTATAATTTCTATCCAGCAAAATTTTAAATGCTTCATGTATTTCCGTAAATTCATGATATGCTTCAGAATTTTTGAATTTTAAATGTTTCTTCCATGCCCTATTTTTTTGTTTCTGAGCTTTTTTAAATAGCGATTGTACTAAATCGGGCTTGAACCCAAGTCTCTGTCACGAGTTGTTGGTATATACATGTTAAATCCATGTAATAGGATATCAAAATATGCTCACTGCATCTACAATATCACGATTTAAAAACAATGTATCAAAGTCAATTGATTCCAGAAAAATATTTAACCCTCTGAAGTTAGCCTTAGCAAAGTTATATCGGTAAGATATATTTAGTAAACAATCAGTAGGACTATTATAAAAGTATGTGAAGCTAATAGGAGGGTGAAACTTGTCAATATTGATCAACGGAGTAATATTTTGTAAGTCGTTCACATTAATAAGATCGAGCTGCACACCATAATATTTATTTATATTTCAAACCTGCTGCAGATAATTTGAATTAAGCCCATCAGCTAAGAGAATTCACAATGTTGCTCGGAGTAAGAAAACATTCCTCATCGTGGGGTGACCAAGTTAAATGTGGTAAGTTGAAATCACGACAAAAAAAAATTATAGATGAAATATGCTTGGCAAATGTTAGAATATATTTCTCATGTCGAATTAGGAGGAATATAAAAATAGATTTGAGAGTGAGTTCTTAAATTAACAATTAACTGAATAAAGTTATGGAATGTGTGTTAGCTAAAATATTTGCTTCTACTTCAACTTAAATTCAACTGTCAAACCACACAAATACAAAAAAAATCAATTTCGTCGCAAATTCTTTGAACTGAACACATAAATCTCAAATTTTTTGATCTGGTCAAAGAAATTCATTAATTGCTTTAACTAGTACTTTTTGCTTGATTGTTGTTAACCGTGATCCCACGTAGTATTTTTTGTATTAAAATAAAATCTTCTCCCATTATGAACTTATTATCTAAATGTCTAAGACACTATAAATAATGAATTTTCTATAACGCATGTGGGCAATTAATTCCAGCTACTACAATTGGAGTAGCTATTTTGTAATTTTGTGTTTACGACTGAAACTTGTGTCTCGTACTTAGCTTTTTCAAAATGTTCAAAATTATTATTGAGCTTTTCACCTTTGGCATTGTTTCCGGATGAATCGTGTGGCATATCTTGTATCCTCTGAATTTAATATTAGATTGTTTAGTAAAATGCGTTCCTTAAGTAAGACACACATATATTTTTCTTAGATCAAGGATTGCTTGAATTTCATTTTGAGATTCTGCTTCTCTTTGCCAGAAATAGCTCATTTTGTTCTCTAAGTTCTATGATATCTCTACTTAAGTTCCTCCAATTTACTTACTTTTATTCGTATTTCTTTGTTTTCATATTCGATTTCTTTCTAACTCATATTTACTGTCGCTGGTATAGTTTTAGTTGTACCATTTTTGTTGTATGATTCTTCGTGTTGTTATTGTTGACCCTGTCCGTTATTTAAACAAGCTGAACTCTCTAGAATCCGTGCCACATGGAGTAACCCAGTTTCTGTCTCCACCTAATCATACTGTATATGTCGAATGTGCCTGCCAAGGCTTAAGGTCATGTCGCGCCGGAATAAACTAACCGAATTGAGAATTCTCGATCACAACTTCTACAAGGAACAGCGTCTCAGCAAGAGTGTCTCCTCCAGAAGAACCAATGGAAACCACAATTAATCTAAGAAGAGTTCCCGTGCTGTAGAAACACTGCTTGATTGCTCCATACACTTTCTACAAATGTTTGAAAATAAGTTTGTTTCAATCGATTTCCATATAACATAATTGACGCTTACCTCACGCAGAAAATAAATAATTCATACTTTTTTAATACCCGATTAACAAGGCTTTATGAAAATAGCTCCACTTTTATCAATCTAGTAGAATTTTATTCTTCATCCTTGAATACTATGGAGGCTGGATAGCAAACCTTTTTCCGCGAATAACATTGCCTTCACTATCTTCGGAATCAACAAAAGCTGGAGGACAATGTAAATGTGTTGATAATTGATTGAAATTAATAAAGTTGTGAAATCCTATTACAACTAATTAGGGTTTCTGATTTTACCTGATTTCAGATTACCGGTAAACGGTAAATGAACTATTTTTTTCTCGGTAAAACCCTGAATACACCGGTTTTAGATTTTTTGAACTTGCGGAAAAAAGCTATATATTTCTAAAAAATACAACAATTTTTTAATAACAAGACAAAAGTAATTCAATTTATGAAATATGTTTATGTTGTATAAATTCAACATTATATATTTAATATGAGTAAATAATAAGTAAATAAAAATGGTAAAAGGAGACAACAATTACATCAATTTAATTCAACTATACGCTCCTATGGCTGATTGTGATGAGTCCACATGTGAAGAGTTTTATAATGAATTAGATGAATTGTTGGCAGTACTAAAAAAGGAAGATACAACTATTGTGTTGGGTGATTTTAATGCCAAAGTGGGTCAAGGCGAAATTGCTGATATAGTTGGTAAATACGGGCTTGGATTAAGAAATGCCAGAGGAAGTAGATTAGTGGAGTTTTGTATCGACAATAATTTAATAGTTTCAAATACGTGGTTTAAGATGCCGAAAAGAAGATTATATACATGGACATCACCTAAAAGCAATGTTGGAACTGTAATTAGGAATCAAATTGATTATATCCTAGTGAACCAAAGATTCAAAAATTCGATAAAAGTAGTGAAGACATATCCAACTGCTGACATTCAGTCAGAACATAGCAAAAAAACAGGGGCAGAAGAAGAATATCATGGAGAAATAATCTAGTAGAATATCTACGATGGAACTATTTAGAGCTGTATCTGATAAAACCTGCTTAAAATCATTGGTGACCAACATCAGGCAAACGAAGAAGAAGAAGATATAATTAACTATATTTAAAAAATAATACGGATATTGTGGCTATATAAATTCGATTATTCAAACATCCCATAAATTTTATTTCGCTTTTTTCATGCAATATATATCCGCATATTAGCAGGAAAAAATCTATTAACTTGCGGTTTACACCAGAGTTTTTCTTAGACAGAACATATGTAAACCAGACAGGATTTCTGTCTCGACAGAAAAATCACGATTTTTCTCTAGACATCTTTTCAGATTTTTTTGTAGATTTTTTTTGACATGTGTTAATTTGCAAATGGCGATATTTGATAAAAATGTAAGATTTGCTCCTGAAATTTAAAATTTAGTTACTTTGCGGTGATTGTTTGAGCGAAAAAATTGGATTACTACTAAATAAATAAAAGACATATATTATTGAGGTGTGAACAACTATATTATTCAAAATATTTTTATTTTAATATTTTTATAGCTAATTGTTTTCTTGGGGACGACATGATTAAAATGAAATGTTAGACAGAAATGTCTGACATCAAATAGCCAGCGTGTTTTTTTTACCTGTCAAAAAAATCTTTCAGACAGAAAAATCTAACATTTTTATCAGACATTTATGTCTAGTGTAATCACAGCGTAAGAGAAAAAAGACACATTTATAGGTAATGAACCCTCAACAATTGAAATTATTACTTTTATTATTAATTTTTTCATATACCTAACTTTTAAAACTCGAGTTTAATTTAGATCCAAACTTACCAATTTTTAATAATGAATCGGAACGTTTCGTAAATGTATGGCGACTGAACATTGCGCCGAAATTGAATTTCAGTTTCCGTATTCTGTGCATAATTATAAATGCATATGGCGTAGTGCTGCAATATAAAAAAGTGTCATGTATATGTTTTGTATATGTGTATGCATATGCATATTTTGAAAGGCATAATCTTATGATTGAATATAATTCGTTCGTGAAATTGTTAAAAATTGTAATAATTTGAGAACTGATCCTTAACAAAATTAAGTGATAAAAACTGAAGGAGAGATAACAGAGATATTCAAAATAATTTTTGTGTTTTGTGTAATATAATAAAATCTTAACACATCATCAAGTTTTGACAGTGGAATTTGTGATTGAAAGTAAATTGTTGGGGTAACAAAATTAAAGCAACTGAAACAGCTCAAGTAATTAATAATTTGTTAATATAATTAAATGATTTTTGTTACGAATATGTTTTGAACTATAACTATAGTGTGGATATTTTATTATTTAGTGATATAATTTAGAAAAAGTTCTTTTTTCTACGCTTTCAGTGCTGAAAGTTTTCTTTCTACCCAGAAGGTGCTTTGCTTTTGCTACATTACATTGCAAAGATATATAATATAATATAGATACATTTTAGATATAAAAAATATATAATATATATATACATATTTATATATATATAATTATATGTATGTTAAACATATAAAATATAAATCATGCTAATTCATACATATTTTTGTTTTACCTACTTTCTTTATGAAATCTACTTTTATCAATATATCAACATTGTTTATTGTATTATTCGAAAACAAAACCATAAGGCAAGACATAAAACACTACATTTTATAATTAATATACTTTTGGTATAAACAGTAAACGTGTTTTTAAGCTTAAAAATATTGAAAACTAACTTAGAATCACCGTTAATTATAATAATATATAATTACAAATGTTTGAAATTTGTAATGATATATTTATTTTTTTCATTCTACTTCTACATAAATGCCGAGTAAACTGTTAGAATTGTTGCAATCCTTATTTTGGTACAAATTATTTCTAAGTTAAATTTGCTTAATACTGAACAATATCTGATTCTATTTTGAGAAAACATGTGATGTTCGTTTTTATTACTCCAAAATAATTTAAATTGGTATTTTTATTGAATTACTTAATTATTTTCAGGACCAAACTATTTTTTTTCTTTATATTAACACACAAGTATTTAACCTCGTTAAATACCGGTCAAAGGTGAAATATATATGAAATGTAATTTACAAGTGAATTAATAAATTATCAGAAAATGTTATCTATTTATCAATTATATTTAGATGAAATATACTATGATATGAAATGGTAGTTAAACTTCAATTTAATTCCGCAGCATTTTTAATAACTTCTCTCAATATTTTACACAGTTTTTTTTTATATTTGGAAATATTGCAGATTTAAAATCATATTACAGGACTAACATCTATTATTTTGAATTAAGCAAAATTATATTTCGTATTTTAGAGTTTAAAACCAGTTCAACATTTACGTTATATTTAGGCTTAGGAAAAAACATTAACACTAAAAATATACCTATACTATTTTTACAATTTCAGAATTTATATCTCATTGTCGATATTTATATTAATAAATAAAAATATATACTGAAGAATTAGCAATTTATAGTTCTAAAAGAAAATAGTGCAATCAACTTTTAAAAGTTATCATAGAGATTCTTTGGACATTATAATTAAGTTTAATAACCTGGCCAAAATTCCGGTACCCACACATCTCAGCAACAGGGAAGGCTCAAATCTGCCAAACCCAGTGAAGTCACTAGAAATGAATAAAAGGAAGAATCGTCCTGGGCCAACAAGGTAATTGTTTTTACCATTATATAAAGTATATAAATACGATATTTACAATAATTAAAGATATCTGAATAAACTTTAAAAATATTTCGTAAATTTAAAATCTGTGTAAATAATGCATGTCTTTTGAAATAATTTACATTTACTAAATACATTATTCAAATTTAGTACTAGTACTAAAATCTTAGTACTATTCCACTTTTTTAATTATTGAACAATCCACAAAATGAAATCCAATTATATGATTTAAACGTCATAATTAGTAAAATATATACAAAATCCCTCATAAGTGGACATCTATGAGAATAAAACTTGTTAACCATCTCTTATATAATTTTTCAATATTTTTTCAGCACGTAAATTAGTTTAGTTTGTTAAAATAATGGGTGTTTAGTTATAATACTCGTACTAGTAAAAAATAGCTAATTTGGATTGATGTATATATATAATTTCCTATATAAATTCAGAAAATTCAGTACATATCAAGATATTTTCATAACATTGAGATAATTTTAAAAATATTGTATATTTAATATAGCAATAATTCATAATACATTAGAAAAAATTAAAAACTTATTGTGTTCATATCATATATTATGTATTATGCAACAGCTTAATTCTGAAATATACATAAAAAAACAGTAATCAAATGAGAATAATATTTAAAAAAAAAAAAAAAATAACGGTGTCGTTATGGCTTGGATTTATTTTTGAAAAGTTATTTTGTTTTATTTGATGAAAATACTTCCATTTTATACTATATAATAGTCATGTTTTTACATAATTATACCATTTTATTAAGAATTTTTATAATAATACCAGTTATTCACTTTCCTTGAGTCAATTTTGTCCAAAATCTAATTAACTATTCAACTCAATATAAACCTAAATATTTGCGTTTTGAATTTGTAAAATAAATTTAATTCAATTGTAAATTTATTGAATTTAATCTAGGAAATATATATAAAAATTCTTTGCTTACACCAAAATAAAGTTTTAATTAAAGAGTTTTTTTTATTTACATCTTTCACAACATTTTTCTTTACACTGTCAACTTGTGATATGTAGCTATCGGTTTTGGTTTGCATATCCATCGCAAGTATATCTATAATTATTCAAAAGGACTATCGTTTTCAAATCAGTTTATTAATTAGGATTAGCAATCAGCTGATTAATCAAGCATATTTATATTCGACAGTTCAAATAACACTTTTAGTAGTTTTGATATTATCAGGAGTGTTGAACTGTTTCTCATCAGAAGTGTTGAATCGTCAAAAATAGTTCCAACTCCGACTCTGTCTTCAACTGCGGAATTGTTTCAAGCCCAACTCCGAAACTATACGAATATGGATATATATTTATAACTAGTTTTACTAATTAAATTACCTACTCGTATGAATAACTGACTCTCATAAAATAATTAAAAATGCCTTCATCTAGTATACTGTAAAATATGAAATATTATACGTCGCGAATTTTGAAGAAATCTGTTTTCGCAAATATTTGAAAAAAAATCTTTGAATTTTAAATATTTTGTGTGTACCAAAAATTAAAATTTTGGTTTCGAGTGGAAAGTTTTTATCGCGAATCCAACTCCACACCTCAATAAACTATTAAAAATTTTAAGTTCTGGGAATATTTGAGATACATACATTACTTTGGGATTATTTTATTTGTAATTGTAATTGAAATATATACAATTAAAAAAGAAAGGTGGTAATATTAATAACCATCAAAAGAAATCATTACTATTTAAAAAATTCAGATTGTTATAAACATTCTTTACTTGCCACCCTCGTGGTAATATACTTATATATCCGCAGACAAAAAATAATAGTTACATTCAGTTAGGCTAAGCAAAGCAAGTAATGTCTATTTCAAGTTGGTTTAGTACAATCACCCCTATGATAGAAGTCGACTCGACTCTCGCCTCGCTAGTCGCCTCTCGACTCGACCGACGACTAATTTGGTATGATTGAAGTCGCCTCGCTATTAGGCGAGTCGAATGTTAAAAACGGCAACTCATTGCTTATTATTTTGCTTCATTGGCAGCACAGCTATTTTTGACATTAATTTCGAAGTTTTTATTTAAATTTTGAAATTTAAAGTAAAATAATTTTTATAAAAAAAACTGTGTTACAATATATTATTGTTAAGAAATTTGTGTTAAACAAATATAAATAAAAAAAAATTAAAATATTAGTTTTCAAATTTTGTTGTATTTTGTTATTAAACAATAAAATTTAAAAATGAGCAGCATAGAATTATTCATATTCAATCATATTTAAAGAGCCAAACAGAATGTGTGGCTGTCGTTTTTCGTCGTGTTTTTCGCCAGTGATTATTTCGCTGTCGTTGTCGCTTTTTAACTAAACACAATAGAACGCCGTGAATAACAAGTCTGTCATAATTTCAAAGTGTAGTAGTTTGTAAAATTTTTGATATTTTCAATAATTTAAAAGTTTTTAAACTTCTTTTCCTAATAGATTCTATTAATTTGTCTTCCATTTTCTTCAATAAAAAAAAAAAACAATAAAAATATATGTCAAAACACCGCGACAAGCTAAAATATCAAATGTCAATTGAAATACAGCGACAACGGCAGACGACATCATTGTAGTTCAATAATACGATATATGTACTTTTGATTTCTTTTTTGACTTTTCACGACGACAAACGACAGCGACAACCGCACATTCTGTTTGGCTCTTAAAATAAAATAATTTGAAAATTTTAAAAATATATTTTTTTATATATATAAATATTGCATATTATATAAATGTTTTTATGTATTTTTTATAATTACACTTACATATTTTAAAATTTAATATTTAACAAAAAAAAATCTATAAAAAACTATAAAATCTCACTCAATAATTATTTAAAATTCAATATAAATTTTTTAAAATAACTTAAAAATCACTTTAAAAAAAATTCAAACTTTTTTTGATATAAATTTGTACTAGTCGAGTCGCCCAAAAATTTCTGGTCGAGTAAAACGGCGACTGTAGTCGCCAAAAAGCGAGTCGAGAGCGACTTCCATCATACCGAATATTCGCTAAAACTCTCATACCAAATTGTCAAAGTCGAGACGAGGCGAGAGTCGAGTCGACTTCTATCATAGGGGTAAATATTTCGAAAATAATATCAGCTATTTTATAGCTAATTTATTTTTCTTAAATTTTTTAATGTTCTACAACAAAGTTTTCGCAATTATGAACCTAATTATTTTAAAGTATAATTTTCATTGGGTAGATATTATTACAGCTACTTTAATATTGCCAGTTGTTCTATATCATATTAATATACTACAGTCTATAATTTGCCCTACCTAAGAACAAAACACAGCCCTGTCTTTGTTTAATATAATGCAAAAAAAAAAAAAAAAAAAATTAAAGCGCAGGATCATTCTAAATGCAATAATTTAGTTGTAGTGCAAATTTTGTGATGCAGTATTTTATGCATATTTTTAAGATAATGTCATATAAATAAGATATTGTAATAAGTAATATTATATTATACATTAAATAAAATATAAATGTAAATCAAAAACATTGCAAAACTTTGGTTGCATTTGGTCAGTGTAATTATAATACCATAATTCATTTGTATATTATTCAAGCTTTTCATTCAAGCTTATTTTATTAAAGTGTGTAAAATCTTCAATTTTTTATTGACTTTAATTTTTGTTCAATCATTGCTTCAAGAATATTTCAATAATTGTCTTGCATATAAAGTAGTAAGCAAAATATATTATAGTAAAACATAAATTTTACATTGACAAGATGAGTTTTATTTTCTGAAATTACAAATTGCATAATGATTTAAATCCTAATTATTGTAAAGCATTTAAGATTCAAATACTAACAGAAATAATTAAAGAATACTAATATTCATGTATTATACATGTTAAGAATTTGAGTTAGTAATAAATTAATAATTTAATTACTCATACCAAAACATACACCATTTTAATAGTTTTTCATTCATAAAAAATGTTCTAAAATTATATGCAATTTTTACTTTGTATATTAATAAGTATAAATGAAATTGCCGATATTACAATTATTATCGAATGAAGTTTCTCTACCTACGATGACTTCCATTTACAAAAATTTATGTATATGGTTAGTTAAATTATAAATATTTTTTATATTATATTAGTGGGATTTCTTTAATGTATATTTTTATTTATTATTCTATTAAATACCTATTTAATTTTATTTTATTTCAATCTTTGGAACTATTAAACAATTGATAAATTTCGTAAGGAAGATGATTCGCCTTACTAACCTATAAATATATATATATATATATAAAAAAAATTGGATTGGAAAAGTAATAAGATTTAAGCATTTAAAATTACTTCAAGTGTAAAAAAAAACAATTATTCTGTACGCTAACTCTATAAATTAATTAAAAAAAAAAAACATTTCAAATTTCTAAGATTACATATATTTAGTTATCATCAGAGTTAACCCATTTATATATGACCATTTTTTCTTAATTTATCATCAAAATTATACCGGATTTAATTTCAATATTATATAATTTATAGTATTATTATTTAATTTTTAAATTTATTTTAATTTTTAGGTTCGTTCACGATAATCGGCAACAACGAGGAAGAACGATACCTGCCCAAGGAATATACAATAATTCATTTTTTATGCATGCAGCCACCTCATTTGTAGGAAATTTAGTTCAAATTCAAACACATTCGGGAAGTGTTTACGAGGGAGTTTTCCGTACTTTTTCTCCTGGCTTTGATGTGAGTAACTATTAATGTTTAAATAAACGCCATTTTTTTTAAGAATCTAAATTAATTTAATTAGTTATTGCTTTAATTTCTTATATACTATATTATAATTTTAATGACTTTTTTTTATTTAATATCGATAATTGCTGATAATTTTTGACTAAACAAAACTTTTGGTATATATGATTTTGAAAATCTAAATTGAGTAGATAAATAGATTGTTATGATTTCGTTATATTTTTACTATACATACAGTTGTTATTTTTCTTGATAAACTATGTTTAGTCAACTTATATTTCAGCAACGCATGAGTCATTAATGAGGTGATAAGAAAATAGTTTAGCTCACAAAGAATAATAAAATAAAAAAAAAAATGAAATAATAAAATATATAACTTAATTTCTCTTGAAATATATAACATAATTTATATCTAAATTATAATTAAGATCAGCAGCCTACAATTAAAATAATGCCAGCCTGAACCAATAAATATAAAATATGAATACTTATACAATTTCCCTATGATTTTTAAATTGTATTTATATATATCTATGTATTATCTTTTTTATAATTTTTATTTTTAAATCTAATTGCACGCTATTTTTTAGGTTGCTTTGGAACTAGCTCATTGCATTAAAAACAATCAGAATAAGAATTTATCTGATGACACTAAGAACTTACCAAATTATATGATATTTCAGCCCAATCATATCGTTAGCATTATTTCCAAAGATATTGATCTTGATTATGCTACTGGAGGAACGTTTCAAACTGATAGTGCGATATCAGCCAGATGTAATGGTAATTATGATTTTCGAAAAAAATAATGAATGCAAACATGTTATTACAATTATATTACAATTTATTATAATTATATTTTTATTAAATTAGGTTTACGATTAGAAGAAAAAGAATTAGAACCTTGGGATCCAGCTGGTGGTAATTTTAATGGTGATATAGATTTAGAACTTGATAGAAATGCAAATGGATGGGATGCAAATGAAATGTTTCACAAAAATGCTGAAATGTTTAATGTACGTACAACATTTGATGATTCCTTATCAGATTATACAGTACAATTAGAAGGAAAAGAAACACAAGAGTTTAAAGAGGCAGAAGCGAAAGCAGAAAAATTAGCTCAAGAAATTGAAAGTAATCCAGATTGTAGAGAAAGATTAGATTTAGAAAACGGTGATGAAGAGTCACTTTTTGCAGCGGTAGAAAGAGCACCTGAACAAGTATATGAAAAAACATTTACGTCATCAACTTCAACAATAACAACTAATACGACTAATACAAATATTACCGTTACATCAAATCAAATTCAACAATTACAAACAATTCCGAATTCAACAATTACTATGTCAAAAGGACCGAATAATATAGACAACAAGTATGTATTGCCACCAAAACGTAAAACTTTACAGCCAACTAACAAAGTGGTGCGAAGTGCTTCATCATCAAATAATAACAATGGATCCTTATCACAGCATATTTCTCACAACAATAACAAAAACATCAATTTTCAATCCATGTCAATTCAAAATTCTGCTTCATATGCACTTAACCAAAATTACTCGCATATGCATGGCGGGTATGCTTTATTAAATTAAATCAATATTTAAGTATATATATATATGTTATAATATGGTAATGTTTCAGATCAACCCAATTTAGACATGCTACCAATGTAACAAAATCTACAATTAACGGAGATGGAAGTAATAATATCACTACTAATAAATCATTACCACAAAGAAGCATTCGACAGTATGCTCCTTCATCACACCAACATAATTTTGTGGATCATCAGAGTGGACAGGTAATAAATTCCATTCTCAAATTTATGTTGGTTAAATGTAGATTATTTGCTTTTATCTTAGTTTTTCTTATATTTATTAAAATAAAAAATATGCTTAAAGCCACAGTTTAAATATATTATAAGCCTAGTACCTAGTTCATTAGTTCTCATTTCATACAAAAAAAAAAATACGAGTTAAATTAAAATATGCTGTGATAATCGTGTAATATGATATAATAATTTTAAAGGTATGTAGTACTTGACGAGTTATTTGTGGAAGCTAAAAATAAAATGCAGTATGTCATATATTTTTTTTATCATACAACCATTTTTTTAACTAAATATTAAACTTAGTTGAATAACAGACTTTTACAAAGAAATGTCTTATATAAAAAATGTAAACATTTTATTTTAATAATTTTTCTATTTATAGGGATCAATGGGTAAAATGACTGTTCACAATCACAGCCATGTTGCAAATCAGCAACAACTGCCGAATAATATGAAAGATAATTCTTCCCAACCTATGCATATAAGCCATCAAAATCATCATACAATTATATCGGGTGGATCTCTGAACAACCAAGGACAGGCTCCTCAACCACAGAGACAACCGAGACCAAGAGACGATCAAATTCAAGATTTAAGAAAATTCCAACAAGATTTTCAATTAGTAGGATCAAATCAACGGGATGTAACGCATTCACAACAAAATAGTCAAATTAAAGCACCTAGTGCATCACCACATCAACCCCAACAATCATTATCCCCTCCACAACAACAACAGCAGCAGCAACAACAACAACAACAGCTTGCACCACTACAGCCTCAACATCAAATTCCAACAATACATCACCATCAAACAGCGCCACAGTTACAACATCATACACAGCAACTTCAACAAACTGAGAATTTATCTTCGATGCAGGTACAGAAAATTTCTCAAAATCATATATCTCAACAAGAACAACAGCAATGCTATGCTGCCCAGCCAGGCAGTCAACAACAGTCATCTAATATTGTTGGTACAATAATAACTAATAACAATAATCCACCAGTCGTTACAGTTGTACCGCAACAAATATCTCAGAATATATCTGGATTGGGGTCAAATCATAATTTAAACAATGACGCTTCAGCAGGTTCAGAAAAAGGGCTACAACAAGCCGGTGTAGTTAAGAAAGCTCATGTGTTAAATCCATCTGCCAAACCATTTACACCTCGAAGCCCTAGTACTCCTAATCAATCTAGGTCTCATACTCCACAAACTAGTAGTGGTGCTGCTATGACACCAGGAGTTTATACAACAGGGCCACACGTTACAACAGGGCAAACTCCAATTTATGTCATGCAACCTCCTCAACCTCCTTTCCAGCATAACACGAATCCTCATGTAGGAAATCAAAATCAACGTTTGCGAAGAGGTAATTAAGAAAAATGATTAATTTTGCAGTTAAAATCAAAATAAAGGGTTGAATTTAAAATTATATAATCGAATTTTTGCACTTTGTCTGAAGAATATGTTTAAGTTGTACTTCATTCTTTTGTCGAGCGTGTCCACAGAAGGAAATTGTGATATTTACACTTCTTTGGCACTTATTTTTTCAATATTTCAGAATAGATTTATTTGCTTCTTAAAAAATACCAGTAAACAGTACCCTCGTGTTATTTTTCGAATTCCGCAAGAATTATCAACCCGAATCACACCAATCATTAAATTTAAAATTATTCTTCCTTCGTAAGAATACTGTTAAAAAAAATTTAAATCGTCTAAAGAGGAAAATATTTCTTTTATTTAAAGCAGTGGTAAAATTCGGTATTAAAAAAATATAACTTAGTTTACTTAGTATTTAGTTTACTAAATATCTTTAATAAAATTGCTATTATGAGAGCATAATTTCGTGATTTCAGGTTAAGAGTCGCGAGAATGTTTATTTTTTTATAAATGCGTAAGAAGAACGATATTACCTACACTCTACATTATTATCAGTGATTTTCTTTAACATTATTTTAACAATAATAATTTATATTTATATTAATTCATTTGTATAAAGTTGGAATTTAACAAATTTGATTTATGCCGGAGATTGGTTAACTTAAAAGTAGTAAATTTATAAGATTTATATACCAAAGGATTTTTATTCTTTTTTAGGTTTTATCTAAGTTTATTGCTTAAATATGTGTATGAAATATTTTTAACGATTTTACTAAATATAGAATACATATGCATACAATAACTTTTAAATACCTTAAAAAAATATACATAAACTATAATATTAATATCAAATTATATATAATTATTTTTTAGTTCCGATTACTACAACTCAAATGCAGGTTTCAGCAGCAACAGCAACTGGTCAACCACTTTTGACAGCGGCACCACTTCCATCATTTGTTCATTATCAGCAATCGCCACATGGACCACCATTTCAATCACAAGCTTATCAACAAATGGTAAAATAGCAATATATATGTACAATTAATTCACGGTATTTCAATTTTTATAAATTTCTATCTAAATGTAGTAGCTTAACAAACACTATACATATTCTAAGGTTTCCAAATTTAATTTTCGTGGTACTTAGGAATTCATTTTTTTTAAACCCATTTGTTTTATTATGAATTCGCAATTCGTAATTGCAATAAGAATTGACAATACAAATTCAATTAATATATATATTTATTATTAATATTTAATTTAATTCATGCGATATAATTACAAAATATTTAATAATTTTAGGTGCGAATGTATCATGAACCACCTCCACAGCCAATTCAGTTTTTGGCCCAAACACCACCATCAACAACACCATCTCCAGGACAGCCACATCAACATTACCATTCTGCTGCACAGCCATCCCCTGCTGGCGGGGGACCCCCTTCATATGGCCCGGCTTCTCAACCGCCTCCAGCCTTTCAAATGGTTTGTCCGGTAATAACGGGTCCCCATCCGCAACTTGTTCCAAACTATTATTCAAGTGTGCAAAATCAGACGCAACATCATGCCCAACAATTTCAAGTTATAATGCAACAACAACATGCTCCTCAGTAGGCATATCTATTTTGCCCAGATAAGTTTCGCTTAAAATATTATGAGAATTGGAAACTAAATACCTAGGATGGAAGTGTTTTAATTAATTTGCAAAACAAGTTTTTTTATATTTTTTTTTCTTTAAAATTATCTGCTTGAGAATGTGTCAATATTTAGTAAAAATAAACAATCTTTTTAAATTTATATATATATATATCTTCAGAGACACATCAAATAAAAAGCCAATCTCAAATGCAGTTCTATGTTTTTATTATAATATATATACACGTAAACTTAAAATTATTAATTGACGCTGCATTCGATAATATAACGAACTTGACAGTTTTGGTTTAATAGTCGAATCAGTGTTAAAGGTAAACGTTGATGTTCAAATCCCCTGTTTGAAATGGATTCATTTTAATTAACGGTATGATAATTTTTTTTTCAGAACTAAAACGTTATGCCCCAGTTACCCTCATGCTAGAAATATTCTCGCCGCGCTGCTAAACAAATGTTCAGATATATAGAAATATATGAAAGCAGATAAACTCGCCGCCGCTGGTGCCGCAACAACGTTGGTTGAATTTAAACTTTTTGCCGCGGTGACGGTTTGGAATGTCAGTTTTTTATATTGTTATTCTCATAAAAAAAATGTTTGTTAAAGAAGTAAGATGAGTTTCGAAGAAAAATTATTTGAAGCACTAAAAATGATTGAAATTTTATATAACAATTTTATAAAACATGAAATTTTATATAAAAAAAAACAAATGTTTGGTTATGTTTTTGTTATCATGACGCTCTGCCGCTTTGAGAGTATCTACTCAAAATTTCTACAACTATAAACTCTGCTGCCATCATTTAATGGTGGAGATAGTCTCAACATACGCAACGACAACGCGCTCCAGCGCATTATTCACAACGGCGTAACAGATAATCTCAAAGTTAAGTTATTGCGTAAATGACATAACACAGCTGATTTTAATCAGCTGTTTTATATTATTGAAAAAATTTAATAATTATTTTTTCCAGTTGTTGAATTGAAAAGTGAAAAATTTAAATTAAAACTTATTAAAATTATTAAAATTTATTATTAAATAATTACTTATTATTAAAATTTGTAGCACCATCAATTTTTGAAATTATTTGATAATGAAATTAGTTGTCAAATTCCTGCGTTAGCAACTTTACGCGCGTTGAAAGTTCAATTTTTCGAACTTCTGCATTTGCGTTGTGAATGTTTGCGTTGAGATTAACTAGTCCCATACATTTTATATAGGTTGAATATTTTTCTGACAGTGCGCTGTAACGCGTTGTCGTTGTGTATGTTGAGACTATCTCTGGGGTGATAGTCTCAACCCAAACCGGCAAATTGTCGAGAGCGGCGCGGCGAGAGTATTTCTATAGCATCACTATTCACAACGGCAACGCGCTTCAACGTCACATTTACAACGGCGTTATAAGCACTCCCCAGCGAGAAAATATTTGACGTAAAATATTTGAGTTAATTTCGACTTGCATATTTTACGTAAAATGAACGTTGATCAATCGACGTAACCGAGTTTTTTCAGGAAAGTGTGTTGTCAATTGGAAGAGTTTTCGTTGTAGTGGTGCTTTTCTTTATTTAAAATAAATTTAATTGTCAAATGTGATGAAATTATTTGCGTTGTTTGTTATTTAGAGTTCAGGTAAGATTGTTTTTATATTTATAATACAAATATATTTTATTTTATAAAAAAATATAAATTTATACTATATATATAATTTTTATTTTTATTATTTGTTGTTGTAAAAGTAAGTGTAAATTTTTTTAACTAAACTTAAAAATTATATTTATAATGTATGTATATAAAAAATATATATGTACATAAAAATATATGCATATAAAAAATATTAATATTAAACTTCTAAAAACATTATTTTAAGGAAAACAACGTAAAGCCTTTAAGCAAACGCAAAACTGTTGTTGAAGCACAATTGGATTAGCAAAAATCTTTACACTTTACGGACAGTTTCATGTCTTAATACAATTGGGACGGCTCTCATGATCGAAAAGAATTTTGATCATTGAAAGGTTTAAATGAAGTATTACTTGGTAATTTATTTTTAATATTTATTAAAGTTTTCCGAATACTAATACTAATTTTTTTATAGATGCTTGGCAATATAATTGCAAATGGGCACACTACTTCAATCACATCCACAACACATATGTATTTTGCACAAGGCAGAGACGTTTTAAAATGATGATAAAGAAAAGCCTCAACAACAATTAAGACTGCAATTTTTTTAGTGTTTTTTTATTTATTTATTTTTTAATGAATTTTTTGTAATTAATAATAAAATATAATTTATATGAAAATATGAATTCTGTATTATTTCACAATATTTTAAATTCCAGGTATTATTACGTTAAAAGGTCCACGTACATTTAACGTCAAGAATTAAATGTTCTTTCGACGTAAAATGGTCCAAGTATATATATCGTCAACAATTAAACGTTCTTTCGACGTAAAATGGTCCATGTAATTATAACGTCAAAAGTTAAACGTTCTTCTACGTAAAATATGCACGTTGAAAAATTGAAAAAATGTACTGAAATTCGCGGACATCGTCGAAAATTTTATATGGGCGTTTGACGAACTTTCGTAAGGCGAAACTCGATTCAGATCCGCATCCGAAAATGAAATGACATTTTTATTTTCGAATATTCGATTACTGAGTATTCCTACTTTCGTATCAATTTTCAAAAATTTCATTTCGATAACTATTTTGTTATCGAATGTGTTTTTTTTAGTTTATCTTCAATTTTGTGTATAAATAAAAAAAAAAACTTAATATAATTTATTAACAAAAATAACAAATTTATATTATTTATACTATTATTTAATATATTATTATTGTTTATTAATTAAGAAATATTCCTATCGTGTTTTTTATATATATTTTGGCGGTAAATAAAATTTAAAATATGTTATTTTAATTTTAAAATATTTATTTTTAATAGGTATGGGCTGATTACAAAGTCCATATAAAATCTAAAATACGGGAAAATAAAGAGTTAATGTCGGGAATGGTGGTGGTCCAAATAAATATACATATAAAAATTACGCCGACAGAAGAACGTGTAAACTGGGAGTTTCGGGCCATCATTCTTAATTTTATTTAATAAATATAAAAAATAAAAAATGTGATAAAAAAGAACTTTAAAATTTGTTAATTTTTTTATTTCAACCAAAACCAAAATTTATTTTATTTTTATTTTAATTGACAAGGCAGTTCGTAAGCGGACCGAATTTGGCGAACCCGAAACGAACCGCTCAAGGCGGTACGTAAATGCTCTGAATTTGGCGAATCCAAAACGAATCATTTTTAGCGGTGCAGAAACACACCGCATTTAGCGAACTCTTTACGGTTCGTTTTTTATTTTAATTCTCATATGCTAACATTTACGTTTACGGTCCGTTTACGAACTGCAAAAGCGGTTCGTAAAAGAACTCTTGTATGAAGAAATGACTTCGCTGGCGGTTCGCTTACGGTTCTCATTTCTTATAGGAAAAAAATAAACAATTTATGTCATAAATTATGGTTCGTCGGCGGGTATATTTTGCACATTTTGCATGTTTTTTTTGAGACAGTTTGTTTTGTTGGTGAATTTATTAAGGCTACAGTTTTCTTCCAAACTTACATATTTAAATTTTGTATTTAATTAATTTGATAACGTTAAGTATTTTTTATTAAAATGCCGACTTGGAATCAAATTCAAGCTCAATTACGTCACCCAAATAATCCCGTAGTGTTCTTTGATGTTGCAGTCGGTACCACAGTAAGTATTGTACATGTTTTAGTATTTGAACAGTAAATGATACCAACAATTGTATGATACCATACAAATCGTATTTTTAAGGAAATAGGACGAATCATTTTTGAACTGTTTGCTGATACAGTGCCAAAGACTACTCAAAATTTTCGACAATTGTGTACTGGAGAACATCGGAAGGATGGTGTACCAATGGGATTTAAGGGCGCCAGTTTTCATAGGTAATTAGATCGTCAGTTTAGTTTATATTTATATATATGTTTTATATTTTAGGGTAATAAAAGACTTTATGATTCAAGGTGGTGATTTTGTCAATGTAAGTTAACTAAAACAGTTTGTAATCACAGTGACAGTAGTAATATTATTATTTTTAAGGGTGATGGAACTGGTGTATGGAGTATTTATGGAGGAACATTTCCAGACGAAAATTTTGTTTTAAAACATGATTCACCAGGTCTTTTATCAATGGCAAATAGTGGAAAAGATACAAATGGCTGCCAGTTTTTCATTACTTGTGCTAAATGCAATTTTTTAGATAACAAGCACGTTGTGTTCGGTCGGGTGTTAGATGGTCTCTTGATCATGAGAAAAATTGAAAATGTACCTACTGGACCAAATAATAAGCCAAAATTACCTGTCTCAATATCACAATGTGGTGAAATATAAAATTTGGAATAATAATTTTTGTATAATATTTAAGATGTGTATGTATATGTATGTTAATTCATCAATATTTATGGACTGAGTTAATTTCTAAAAATTAATATTAATGTTTTTTAAATTTATAAAAATGAATAAATAGTTAAGTTGATAGTTTTATATAAAAAATTATGGTGAAACATGCTTAACTACATTTAATTTCACTGAAGTTAAAACAATTAACTTATTTAATTTTCAGTCGATGGTTTGTAACATATAAAATATTACATCATATAGTTAGTTATTCACTCATAGGGATTCCAATATAATATAATTATACAGGGTGCCCGCGCTACGTGTGCGTTAATTTCTGGAAGTGATTGGGCATGACGAAAAACGAAAAAAATCGTTTTACAGGGGGCCCCTAAAATGTACCCATACAGGTTGACTAATTTTTATTAAAAAATTTTTTTTATAGTTTTACATAAATGGTAAAATTTCGCAAACTATTTAATCAAGATTCTTAATTTTTGATCATATTAAGTGTTACCAAGGTACAAATTTAGTATCTCAAAGTTGGATTTTTTTTTTTATAGTAAAATCAAAATTCTCAAAAAAGTTACGTAATAAAATATTTTTTTTTTTTTTAATTTTAAATTAAAAAAAAAACTGAAGGTGTGAAAGCTGTATGCTTCAGACAGTCTCGCCGCTCGTGCCGTTGCCGTTCTCGGTTTGGAATGTCAAAAGACGCTGGTGACGTTGGTGACGACTTTGTGTAGACAGACTCGCCGCATTGAATCATTAAAATAAAAGTATATTGGTTGATGTTAAAAAACCATTTCTATTAAATATTGTGAATTAAATATATCAAATATTGTGTTAAAAATAATTTACAATAAAATATGCCTTCAGATTGTTATTATATTTTTAACTTTAATTACATGTTATTTAGATCAAATTACATTTTCTCACAAATGGAATTAACTTTTTTATAATAATACAATATACATATAAATAATTATATAAATATCCACCACATTTTTTGTTGTACAAAATTTAATTTTTTAAAATTATTTCTATTAATTCTACAAATCCTATTTTTAAAAAATTATTTTTCATAAATAAAAAAAAAATCAACAAAACAATATTTTTATATCATACAACAATTTTCATATCAATTAGACATTTCGAAACGGCAACGACTTCAAAAGTTGAAATCGATTGAACTTTCTTACGGCACGAGCGTCCCCGGCGTCATGACGGCGGCGAGTTTGTCTGCTTTCATATATTTCCATATATTTTAACTTTTGTTTGACATTCCAAACCTTCAACGGCAATGGCGCAGACTTCTTCAACGGCGAGACTATCTCTGGGGTTACAGGTCAAAATGTACCTGCAAATAATGACCTGAATTACACAAAACCCTCTTTATGTAATAAAATAAATTTTATTTTATTAAAAAAATTTTACGCGATATGTACGTACATTTCGACGTGTAACTTACCCGACGAAATATGTTGTCAAAATATCGCTGAAATTTATATAACGGAAACGGAGTAGTCACTTTTATTATTTATTCTATTAATATTTATAAGGACAAAAATCAGTAATTAAATAAATAAAATTTAAAACTATTATTCCTAGTGTTCATACTTCATTAACATATTTACTGCGACAGACAATAAAGAACTAAAGAACATTGTAGCTAAAGACATAATTATTTTATATTTTTATATGTAATTATTTAATATAATAACCTAGTAGTTCTTACTAATTTATGCTTGAGTTACATTGTCGCTTTCATTACGCACTCTAAACGCGTTCGAACGCGGTCTACAAAAAGAGTAGACACAATAGAAAACGTAGATGTGGTAAATATCAACTGTTTGTTTACATTTTTTTGACAGAAAAATATTATTTCTAAATTTAATTTTGTAAATTCTTAAATTCTTGAATTTTAATTAATAAAATACCTTTTGAAATTTTGAATTCAATTGAAACTTTTTTTAAATTTTTTTTTAATTTTTCTATATTTTGACACTGCAACGCGCGATGAAAGCGAAAAAATTAAAAGTTGGCCAACTTTTACGTAGGCTACGTTTAGACTGCGTGCATTGTAACTACTCTCATACAACTCCATACATTTCAACTTTATTGTGACAAATGCTACGGCTAGAATGCGTTTAGAAAGCGTCAATTGTAATCGCGGTATTATAATTTATAAATTAGACAACTATACCAGGATAGGCTTGAATTTTTTAACTTCATGGTCAAACAAGCTCAACTGTCGACGTACGCAACGGTCCTACAAGAAACTCATAAGAATTTTTAATCGGACTAAATCGATGTAAACTACATTATTTATTTTTCAAATCAAATTTAACAAAAACTTTTTTATTTTTCAAATCATATTTAGCTTTTAAAATTATTAAGAGTGGAGATGACCTTTACCTAAATTATTTAGGTAAAGGTCATCTCCACTCTTAATAATTTTAAAAAAGCTTCTCACTCGACAAGGTTCTGGCTGAACTTGTGGTGTCGATTTTCTCGCTTCCATTAAACTTAAAAATCTGTTTTTAAATTCTTTTTTTCAATTGTGATTGTCAATTAGATCTGTAAATGTTTTCAATTAATATCAATTATTAATGACAAAGAAATTTCAATATATTTACATTCTACATTTTCATAGGAATGTAATATGGAATTACTTTCACTGTCATCAAAACTACTAAAGTAATCCCCTAATCCTACAGTCTTGAACTCCAGCCGAAAGGTTGGCTTACCACAATTTCATTTGAAATAATGTTAACATTTTTATTTCCTGAAAATTAATAAAAAAAATATATTTTTTATATTGTAAAATATTGAATTTTTGTATATAAAGTATGTACCTACCTTTTTTAATTAAAATATTTTTGCAATTCATTATAATTATTTTACACAAAAACTTTTGCAAAAAATTAAAATATTTAAATAAATTATGGTAACCTTTTGAATATAATTTTTTCTAATTTTTCAAAATGATACTCAAAACGTCAACTTTTACTAGAAAAAGTTGTACGTGATCAACTTTTTTTCGGATACAACCACTTTGGTGGATATTATGACTTTTTTGTTGGATTACTAGACTTTTTTCGGATAGCAACGATTTTTTTTCGGTAAAAAGTGGTTCTTCCCTCTCTATCGCACCACTGCTTTTTTGTATCTTGGCATAACTGGTGACGACTTTTAAAAAAGACTAATGGAACTTAACCTTAAGTTCAGTTAAATTTTTTATCGAACATACTTTTTTATTTTTAAAATTTGGCAATACATTTAAATCATGTGCAATTAAACTTTAGCGTGTTACGTCCGTCGTGCCTTTTCTCACTTTCATATATTCCTATATATTTCAACTTTTGTTTGACATATGTACCCATTTCCATTGTACCGTTACGTCGAGTTTGTTTGAGGTGTTGAGGTGTTATATGCTCTTCCTTATATTTTAAATCTATTTAATATCCCCAACAAGTAAAACTCAGAATTCTTGCGTTTTGCAGGTAGTTTTAACAGCAGAACACACGGAAACTAAATCTTTTTTTTATTCGGAATTCCACTAGTTTGGTTTTTTTTTATTCGGAATTCCACTAGTTTGGTCATAGAGAATTTGTCGCTTCTTTTCTGTTAGTTTTATTGTATTGTGGTTTACATTAGACTTTTTCTCGGACAGAACATATGTTCTGTCTATGAAATGTCAACTGTAAACCAGTCAGAAATTCTGTCACGACAGAAAAATCACGTTTTCTGTCCAGATAACTTTTCAGACATTTTTGACATTTGTTAATTTGCAAATGGCGATATTTGATAAAAATGTAAGATTTGCTCCTGAACTTTAAAATTTAATAACTTTGCGGTGATTCTTTGAGCGAAAAAAATTATTTTACTACTAAATAAATAAAAGAAATATATTATTGACGTGTGAACAACTATATTATTATTATTTTAAAGTTTGATTGTTAAGTTTTGTTTATGATATTTATATATAAATAATAAATTTCATAAAGTAAATCTATATACATAAATAAATTATATAATATAATTTATCTGTGCCATTGTTGCTTTTTTGACAGAAATGTCTGACATCAAATCACCAGCGTGTGTTATTTTACCTTTCAAAAAAATCTGTCCGACTAAAAAGTCTAACATTGGTAGTATAATCACAATGTTAGAATACATTTTATCAGTGACTGTCGGATTTTATTACTTTTTTATTCCATATATTTCCAAAAGATAAGTAAAATAAATAAATACTATGTTTTAAATTCAACTACTTTATTTTTAATATTTTAATAATAAAAAAAAACATTTCATAAATAACATTTAGAAAATAAGTTTAATTCAAATTTTTGTGTTTTAAGAAAAATACATACATTGAAATTTAAAAATTTAGTAAGAATTTTCTTTGAACATATCTTTGGTCGAAGGCACCAGTTTTTTAAAATAGTTTTTTTTTTGTTAAGTGAATAGAAACTGAGTAGAGTAAATGTCAAAGAAGTCTAATACAAAAGTGTATTTTCATTTTGGCTTTACTGGAAATAAAAAATTTGAAAACGTCGAAAACATATAAAAATAAATATTTATAATTCCAATAAATATATATTGCTTATAAACATTAAATAATATTTCTAAACTGTTACAACTAACATTTTGAAAAACTATAATTAATTATTGATTTTTACTCGCTCTAGTTAACTGAAAAATGTACAAAACATCGACGTTCGACGCATAGCTGATCGAAACTAGCACTGGGTAACTGGGTTGCCGCGCATGATTTTTTTCTCCTGGGAAGTTCGGAAAAAGACGTGAAATTTGCGTGTCGATTTTGGGTTGTCAAGTTGTCATATTTCTTCATATTCATATCTCAATCTCATATGTGATTTGATTAGTAGTGAATTAGATTTATATTATATTATACATATTTGATTAGTTAAATTTTATATTATTAATACAGTAGTGATGTTGGTGAGTGGTTGTAAAATAATACCGAGCAAATTTAAGGTTTTTTTATTTATTTACAAACGACAGTTACTATAAATATTTAATATAAAATACAGCAAAAAAGATTTTAAAATTTTTCTTTTGAAAACATTCAATTATATTAAAAATGTTAAAGGTCGTATTATAAAAAAATTAATGGAATTAAAACTAAATATTACTTTCTAGGGTAAAGGACAACGTTCATTTGAAGATATCTGGCCCCAGATGAGACCGATAGTTCTAAAATTGTTAAAACAAGAAACAGTTACTCAAACTGAATGGCAAGATTTATTTTATGGAGTACATTTAGTATGTTTATGGGATGAAAAAGGTGCATCTAAAATATACGAATGCCTGAAAGATGATATTGTTCAATTTATAGTACAAGCTCAGAAGCGGGTTCAAACACAAAGAGAAGAACAAGCTCTTCTTAAAGCTTATATCATTGAATGGAGAAAATTTTTCACACAAAGTAGTTATTTACCACTTCCATTTCGTCAGCTTGAAAATTCTTTACAGGGAAAAAGTTCAACATCTAATAACAATTCTACGAATAATCCCCAAAAGAAAAATTTTAATGAAGAGAGTATTGTACGGAAGTTAATGCTTGATTCATGGAATGAAAATATTTTTAGAGATATTAAAGATAGATTACAAGACTCTGCTATGAAAATTGTGCATGCAGAACGTAATGGTGATGCTTTTGATTGTCAGCTTGTCATTGGAGTTCGAGAAAGTTATGTTAATCTTTGTTCAAATAACGAAGATAAATTAGAAATTTATAGGGAAAATTTTGAAGCCTCATATCTTAAAGCAACAGCTGCATTTTATCGTTTAAAAGCTAATGAGCAACAGCAAAATAATGGGGTACAAATATTTATGCGCTACGCTGATACGAAACTTAGAGAGGAAGAGGCAAGAGCAAAACGTTATCTAGAACCAAGTAGTTTTCATCCATTAGCTCAGTGTTGTGTTAATGTTTTAGTAGGTGATCATTTAACTACTTTACTGTCTGAGTGTGCTCCATTAATAAAAGCTGGGGAAACAGATAGGTTAAGTTTAATGTTTAGGCTTCTTGATCGAGTTCAAGGAGGTGTTGATCCTATGTTAAGAGATTTAGAAAACCACATTTTATCAGCTGGATTAGCAGATATGTTAGCAGCTGCTGATGTAATTACACAAGATTCTGAAAAATATGTAGAAAGACTGTTAGAATTATTTCGGAGATTTAGCATTTTAGTTAAAAATGCTTTTAATGATGATCCTCGCTTTTTAACAGCAAGAGATAAAGCATTTAAAAACGTTGTTAATGATACGACTGTATTTAAGGTATGTATATATAATTCAAATTTATTTATAAAATAGGTAGTTTTGAATAGTTGAACAGAGAAACATTTAAAATTTTGCAGCTTGAACTTCCTACCGCAGTTCCGGCTCGTGGTACTAAATTAACAACACCAGAAAGTAAATGTCCTGAGCTTTTAGCTAATTTTTGTGATATGTTATTACGAAGAACCCCTTTAAGTAAGAGATTAACTAGTGAACAAATTGAAAGTCGCTTACGCGATGTACTGTTGGTTTTAAAATATGTTAGTAACAAAGATGTGTTTATGCGTTATCATAAAGTACATTTAACTAGAAGGTTAATATTTATTTTTTTATTTATTGTGTTACTTTACAAAAATAAAAAAATAAACAATTTAGGCTTATCCTAGATTCAAGTGCTGATAGTGAAAAAGAAGAAGATATGGTAGAATGGCTTCGAGAAGTAGGAATGCCAGCTGATTATGTTAATAAACTAGCCAGAATGTTTCAAGATATAAAAGTAATAATACAATTCTTATAATTTCTTTTAATAATTTTATTATTATTTTTAAGGTAAGTGAAGATCTAAATACTCAGTTCAAAGCATCTACGACTCGCCATGATACAATTAATATAAAAATATTAAATGCAGGCGCATGGGCTCGTTGCTCGGAGCGTGTGTCTGTTAGTTTACCCCTAGAACTAGAGGATTACATACCTGACGTTGAAGATTTTTATAAAAAAAAACATTCCGGTAGAAAATTACAATGGTATCATCATATGAGCAATGGTACAATAACCTTTGTAAATAATATTGGGCGTTTTGATTTGGATGTTACAACATTTCAAATGGCAGTATTATTTGCATGGAATCAAAGACCATTGGAAAAAGTTTCATATGAAAATCTTAGACTTGCGACTGAATTACCAGGTTAAAAATCTAAACATATATAAAAATGTAAAAATTTTTTTTGTTTTTATTAACAGATCCTGAATTAAGAAGAACTTTATGGTCTTTAGTTTCATTTCCAAAATTAAAAAGGCAATTGTTATTAATGGATCCAATATGTGCAGCTCCAAAAGATTTTGTAGAGAATTCTCTTTTTTGGATTAATCAAGAATTTTCAATTATTAAAAATGGAAAAGTACAACGAAGAGGGAAGGTATAGAAATTACGCCAGTTAAACTATAAAAAATTATTCTTACGATTATTATTTTATAAGTTTTCATATTATAATGTATAATCATAAAATATTTTATTAACAATTTATTTACAAATAAGCTTACATTAAATGAAATCTTATATATGTTAAATAATTATTGTATATTTTTGAAAATAATATAAATTCATAAAAAAATATTTAATTATTTTTTAGCTAAATTTAATTGGTCGACTTCAGTTAAGTACTGAAAGATCACAGCAAGAAGATAACCAATCAATTGTTCAACTGAGAATTTTAAGAACCCAAGAAGCAATCATAAAAATTATGAAAATGAGAAAGCGACTGAATAATGCTGCACTACAAGTAAATAAATGTTATTTTTGTTTCTTGAGAATTGCATTTTTTTTTTTAGGCGGAATTGATCGATATATTAAAGAACATGTTCCTACCGTCAAAAAAAATGATTAAAGAACAACTTGAGTGGTTAATAGAACATAAATATATGCGCAGAGATGATGACGATATAAACACATTTATTTATATGGCTTAAGTAATTTTATCTCATTAATTTTGAAATCAAGAATTTTCATTCTTGTCTTCACACTATATTTTGTTTTTTGCTATTATCTAATTGTGAAAAAAATATAAAAATTTTAATTATAAAATTTATAAAAAAAAATCAAATTATGTTATAATGAAAATATTTACTGTAATTTATGAATATACTTACCAGTTACCACAAAACATCTTGTACCTGTATTCCATAAATTTCAAAGAGAGTTAACATAAGCGATATCGTGAGAATGCAGCTATTAATAAATATCATCAAATATTAAATAAATGTGCTTGAAATTAATCATGATAACTTAGATCAAATAGTTTTCGAATAAAATAATAAGAAAAAAATATTTATATACATAGTTTTATTTTAAAGAAAAAATAAACAAATCATGTATTTTATTTGGTATATTTGCTGTATAATGTTGTAGTTTATTTTTAGATCTGTTGAATGGTTGTATCTCAATTCATATTGACAAATTGAATATCAAATAATTCGAGTAATACAGTTGTATGATAGTTCTGAAATATTTAACATAACTATACATATGAAGTATAGTTATATTTGTAATCTGTTTCCTAATTTAACTCATATCTGGTACAAAATTCTCAATATCACTTTATGAGTGAATTTAAATTTTTACTCAATTATTCAAGTTTATATTAAAATGGATAATAAAACAATAAATAAAGCTGAATTTAGAATAAATGAAAAATATATATTTTAATTTCACTTATGCAATACTAAAAAAGATAGTTTAGAATTATTAATAATATTAGTTTTTTAGAGCACACATTATTTGAACTATTGATTAGCACTGGAAAATGAATATTTGCCATTTTTGAGTCTGTAAATATAAAAATTATGCCAATAATTAAATAGTAAAATTTAAATATTTTTAAAATTTTCAATTTAAAATACAATCACCCACTAAAAATTTTTTGTAAACATCCAAAAATCAATATTATAATCAAATAATCTACTAATTGTTAATCAAATACGTAAGATGTGTCCCATTCAATATTTTGTTAATTTAAAATTAAATTAACGTGTTCTTTAAATTAAAAGAACTTTAGTTAATTATATTGCGACGTTATTTATTAATATCACAACACAATATTATCATTGTGAATTAAATATACATGTAAAATATAACAAATACAATATAGTATTATAAAAGTAAGAAGCCCCAAATCAATGCACCTAAATGTCAAAAATAATTTAAATTTCTAGCATTTTAGTGCGGAAAAATACATTCATTGATTTGGGAACCCTGAATTACTACAAAAGAAAAAAACATAGTAATTTTGTACAGTATTTTATTAATATGATTAACAGCCAATCAAAAATTAATTTTGTAAAAACTTTTTTAAATCATTCTTTTTTTTTTAAAAAAAAAATCGTATTGATTCCATATGACTTATTACTGTTATTTCTGTTCTGAATGCTATCTAAAAAAATCTTAAAACTTATTATATATACTATAATGAAAACATTCCTGAATTAATATTAAAAGTCTAATTTTGATTCAGTTTAAAGATTAAATTTAAAATTAATAAAATTATTTTTTATCATCTATATTAACTTCCGAAATTATGCTTAGTTTTGTAAAATTCTCTGTACCCATATATATAATAGAATATATAACATAAATACCATGCCTATTCTATTTGTATACCAACTTAGATTAAATTGACTATAATATTGAGCATTCATAGAAAATAAAATGTATATAATTTAAAAATTAGAAATTTTTGTATCAATAGTTATATTTTCTAGCTATTTTATTAAAGTGTTTAATAATTTTATAAATAGTTTATTGAATACATACATTTAATAAAAAATGACATTAATAAAACTTGAACAAGTCAATTTTAGAAATTGGTAGGAACAGGGATAACCGATTCTAAAAAAATTAACAAAAAAAAAAAAAATATAGATGTAAATATTATATTAAAATTATTATAAATAAATACTTACCAAATAAATTAATTTTGGCTTCTATATATCCTAGTTTATTTGTTGCGTTGCAAAAATAATCACCATAATCTAAACTTCCTACTGAGTAAATGCGTAAAACTGAGTTAGTTATTTCGTTTGCAGTTGCTATATTCGATATACTATTAAATTTTATGTAAATTAAAGTTATTACACATTAATTTTAAGTAATTAATATAGTAAATCATAAATATGAGTATACCGGTAATTTCCAACAGTTTGCAATGCTGAGCCGCTTTTGTACCAAGAAATCAACGGTGCTGGATATCCTTCAACATTACATTCAAGCTCAATGCTATAAGATTTAACTTGAGCAACTTTTGGTCGAGGGACTGTTACTGATGGAGGAAATTCAACTTCAAGTCGTATAGGTTTCTTATCGGGAGTTCCCAATAAATTTTCAGCTATACAAAAATATATTCCTCGGTCTGAGCGGTGTGTTGTCTTCAATTTTAATATATTGCCACTACAATAATTAGTCGTATTAATATATGTAATAACTAACATATAATTTAAAAATTAATTACTTACTGATAAATATTGCCGCCTGTAGGCATAACTGCATTGTTTTCTCTTTTCCAACTAATGGAAGGCTTTGGATATCCTTCAGCTTGACAATTTAATTCAGCGTTACTACCTTCACTGATTGTATGTGATTCTGGTGTAAGATTTTCTAAAATGTATGCTGCATGTCTGATAAGTAAATTGATTTTGGCATTTATTTTCTCAGAAGATGATACTATAACCTGACATTCATATACACCAATATCGCTTGCTTCCAAATTTTTTATTTGAAAAGAATACATTGAACTCGATGCATTTTTAAGTTCGGTTACAGAATAACGTTTATCATTCAAGGTCAGCGAATCTCTAAATGCTAGTACGACACTTCCTGCATCTTGAGATTTAGCCCATGCGACTACATAATCTTTAACATTATCAACAGTGCAGTTCAACTGAACGTTGTCTCCAATATTTTTAATTTGTTCTGGTGAAACATTTGATATGATAGGATTTGACATTGAAGACACTATAAGTTAACATTGTGATAAAATTAGTATAATTCAAAATTTAAATGAACTACATAATTCGAATATATTAACATGCTAACAAAAAAAAATTTGTCAAGGAAAATTAATTACAATCTTGAAATATTTCTATCTATCTGCCAAAGATATATAATATATAATAATTTAATATCAAATCCTCTTAACCAATATAGAAAGTGATTTTAATAAATCAGAATCTGTTTTAACAAATTATGGATCAATATTATTTTTCATCTTCTTAGAAATTATATCTTTAACCATGATATGATAACCATGAGTATCTTCTTCGATACTAATTATTTTATTTTAATATTTCTTTTGTAAAATAATTTTCGGCGTTTCTATATTTTATTGAATCCAATCATAGCATTAAAGTATCTCACAAAAAATTAAGTGCTGTAAGATTTAAACCTGATACCATACATAAAGATACAATTCTGGATTGCAGTTATAAAAAAATATTTGTGGTACTTAGAAGAAATTATTATAATTATTAAAATTACAACACTAGCTAATTATTATATTATCCTATTATTTACACAATTTTTAAATAAATATCTTACTCAAAATAGAAGTCAACAATAACAGTGTAAATTCACTCTTCAGCCAGGACATTTTTATAATTTATATTTCAAGTAAATAAAAAAATTAATTGAAAGGGAAAAATAAATACGAAACTTTTAAGTAACTAAAAAACCATTGTTATGTTATGAACTTTTAACTCTTAAATTTCCACCTTCTGGTCAAAGTATGAACTAAATTAATAAACAAATCGACTTTCAATTATTCATTATCATTGAAGATTCTAGACGCAGGTATCAGTATACACAGTGTTGCGAATTATTTCGTTTTAGGTCGAGCAGTGCTGCCAATTATTAGTTAAGGATATATTCTATGTTCCGTTAAGTTTAAACGAAATACTATCACGCTAGCTCGCTATAGTAGATTATATCTAAAGGTGGATTTACATAAACCAACATACATTTCACACGGAGGGCACACTTCACTTTCCAGCTCTAAAATATGACGAAGACGATTCACACGGAAAAGAGTTCTCCTGGTACACATATCATGTGAAAGTCGTACTCTTTTTCATGTACATGCACACAGAAAGCAGTATGAATTCCGTGGCGACGAAGTAGACTTCTAATTTTTAGAATGGGATGTACTTTTTAAATAAAAACATATGTTTTAAAAAATAACATAAATATTTTATTTACAGCTTATAAATACATTTGACATTAAAAATACAATAATACAATTTTTTTTTTTTTTTATTATGTAAAATGTACCATTTTATTTTCACTATTATCACACGCATTTCCGTGTGAAAAATACTCATTTGGAGAGGCTTCAATAATTTTCAAGCAATACGCAGCCAACGTAAGAAAAAATATTTATCGAACACAATCAAAAATATTACAGTCCGAGCAGAATCAACTGTGTACGCAGCCAACGTAAGAAAAAATATTTACCAAACACAATCAAACGTAGTTTTACTGCGAAATTTTTTGTCTACCTACCAATTTACACAAACAATATTTTTTTACCTGATATTAATGTGACATTTACCAGCGTACTTACGGAAAAAGTTAAAAGTTGGTTAACTTTTTTCTCGATTCTGCGACGAGGCTGCGTTTGTTATAATCGGTTTCATATATTTTCATACATTTTAACTTTTTTTGGCGTTTCTTATGTAGGCTGCGTATGTATTCTGCGTTGATTCTGCTCGGGCTATTAGTTTTGTTGCGATGACATTTTTTGGCGCACTGGACGGCATATCGGCCAGAAAAATAACTAAATTGTGTTATAATACACAATAATACTAGCTCAATCTAGCGACAAGATAATGAAATCAAAATTTTAATTGTCTTGTCGCTAGGTTGAGCTACTATTATCTGTTTTTTAATAGTAGTTTATTAAATGTTTTTTAAATCATCATACACTTTGAAATTTCAAATCAAATTAACTTTTTATAATTTTGTTTCTTGTAATTAAAATAATCACAAAACACAGGTCATTATAGTTTTTTTTACCTGTTTTGACGTTTGTTTTAGTTGTACAACCTGACGCTTTGCTGTTACATGCGCTGTAGATATTCGTCTTGCTAATGAATTTGGCTGTTATCAGTCCATATATTATATAGTCAAAGGCGAATATGTTTCATTATAAGTGCTTTCTGAGAACTTATAATGAAATATTTTCACATAAAAATAAAGTAATTTGATCTACCAAACTGAATTGCTTTTGTTTATGTGGGTGATATACAGAAAAAAAACTTAAGAACGAAGCTACGCGGTCAAGCTCAAAATTAAAAAGGATTGAGTTGTGGTGTTCAAATCGTCAAAGAGTAAAGATCGTCTATTTTAATTTATTTCCAGTCAGTGCTAGTAAAAACATAACATGATTTTATTTCATTTCATTTGGTTTCGACATACAAAAGAAAAGAAATACAACAATTTGGCGCAGCCGGTAGGATAAAACGTTCAATCATTTAATTAAATTAAACAATTGAATGTTTTATATTTTAAAGTTCCGTGTATATTTTCTTTTGTTAAAATGAAGTCAGGTGAAATGAGATAAAATTATAAAAAAATATATAAATAACCAACAATTCCGCCGCGTAATAAGTGTTAAAAGTGAAAAACTCTAGTACAAAGAAATATATGAAGAAGCTGATAAACCAAGAAAAAAAACAGGTAAAAAAATAATTTTCATATTATCTATTATCACTATTATAAATCATTAAAATTAACAAATTTGTTCCTATTATAAATTTTTACTAAAATTTGTTCCTATATTATAAATTAACTTATGAAAAACAGTTAAAATAAATAAAGCTAAACCATATTTTAAAGCTGCTCACAAAAAATTATTATTAGAAATAAAAAAAAATATAAAAGGCTGTTATTAAATAAAAGCTTCAATATGTCAACCTGATCAAAAAATATAAAAGGGTTTTTTATTTATATAAAAAATATTTTACAAAAATGATAAAATTAATCAAAATATGTACAATTTTTAAAACTTTGCTGCAATTTTGGGTATACATACTTTTTATTTTGGTAAACATAGCCGTTTAGTAGGATCAGAGTGTCCGGCTAGCGTAATATTAAACCAGCCGATTACGTTTATTTTGAAAACGGCTGAAGCTGCAATTTTCTTATAAACAGCTGCAATTAGCTGAAGTTTTACTGCAATTATTGGCATACTTTTTATTTTGGTAAACATAGCCGTTTAGTGGTATCATAGTGTCCGGCTAGCGTAATATTACGCTACCCGGACACGTTTTTCTTGAGAACGGCTAAAGCTGCAATTTTTTTTATAAACGGCTGCAATTAGCTGCAATTTTGCTGCAATTATTGGCATACTTTTGATCTCGTCTGGCTAAAGTGGTCGGGCTAGCGTAATAGAGCTAAATTATATTTTTAAATACACTAAACAAAAAACATTTTGTTTTTAGTATTTTGGGGTGTAAAATCTATAAATATGTGTATATGGTCGTTCACGTTCTAGATGACAACGCCTATTTGTTTATATAATATATGAATTTGCATTTTTACAAAAACCACTTCAAATCCTTTCTTTTTTTTTGAAGGGTCTCTACATATTCTTCTTAATATCTTACAGATTTAATTTTTTAATATCTTAGGCTTTCCGAGTTTTCGGTTTCACCTGACCCTAAGAAGTAATATATATATATATATATATAATACATATAATTTGATGTGTTTTTTATATACAGTACAAGCATTTGGTCCAAACTCTGTTATCTCGTTCCATATATATTAATTTTTTTTTACACGAAACTACAACAAGAACATATGAAATTCAATAACTGAAAAACAAAAAATAAGTAATATCCTTTTTTTTAATGATATATTTATTGTTGACCAACGTTCGAACTTCACAACCAATACTTCTTTAAAAAAAAAAAAATTAATTTATTGGCAACCATTCGAACTTCACATCCAATACTCTTCTTATTTAACGATATATTTATTGTATAAGTAATACTCTTTTAGTTAAGGATATATCTCATTAAGAAATTATTGTCTCATATTTGTTGGTAAATGGTATCCCAATTCTCATTCCGATACCTTTTATCTATTACGGAGTCAGATATTGGAATTTCTTTTATTTATCGGGAAGTTTCAATTTACCTAGTTCTACTAATCCTCTATCATAGTGTGAAAATTTTTAACACTATACATATTGATTTCACAAAATCACATTATTTGGTCTTTGTGTGTGATTATGTCTCTAAAAAGGAAAAAAAGGAACAGTCAGAGAAAATTAAACGATTCAACGACATCTTATTATCAGAATTAAGACACGTAACTGGCAGTGAAACATTCAAATTGATCCAAACGTAATTAAGTGCGAAATGGGGTCAATTCACGAGACTGGAAACAACAGACGCCATCCTAAGTGAATTCATTAAGGCTAATATCACCATTAACGAAGCCAACTCGAACACCATTCAGGATTTGTCACAAAAGGTGAAAAAACAGGATAAACTGTTATCGTTGTACAAGCGAACTCAAGAAGCCAGCGAACTAGAAAGTGAAGAGTCAGAAGAAATAATCAAACAGCTAAGTGAAGAGCTAAAGGAAAGCTTGCGAAAGCATAAGCAATTGAAGATAAACGGGACCACAACAACGAAACTGTTGCGGAACTGTAGGAATAATTAGATAATTTGAAATCAAGTCAAGACAATAGCTCAACAGAAAATATTGGCCAAAAAATTTAAAAGCTAAACAATCAAGTCGCGATAAAGCAACAACAAAACGCTGAATTAGAAAATAGTATATCTAAAATCTGGGACGACATCGAAAAAACACGTGACGACATCGAAAAAATATTGAGAAATCAATATTCGAAGAATTATCCGAAGTAAGCGATAGTAGTGTGGAAAGCACCTTAAACAATATAAGTACAAACTCAGTCGGCTAATTCCGCAGTTACCACAATTGTCGGGAAAAGTCTATGAATTTCTCAACGCGTGCCAACTGGGATTTAAATGCATCGACGCTAAAGACGCAAAAATGTATGTAGCACTGGTAACAACCAAGTTAGTTGGCGATGCATTTGAATTAGTTAGGAGGAGATAACTGAACACCATAAAGGAATTGGAGACACTCATCAAAAACACTTACTTAACCATAAGAACATTAGATAGTGTCATGGGTGAAATTAAACAATCGCTCCAATTAGCAACTGAAGACATCCAATCATATGCACGAAGACTATCAAATTTAAGAACTAAGGCTAAAGAAATTATCGATACCTGTTACACTAATGCAGAGTCTGTAGCGTAAATCAAAGAATTGGAAAATTCTGTTGTCACAGCTTTTAAAGTTGGTCTAACAAGTCCAGTGCTTCGGCAATTTGTTTTAACGACTTCCGAAACTGATCTTGTCTTAAAAACACATTTAGTTTTTATCAATTTTTTATTCTTGGGCAAAGACGCTCTAATATTAAGATGGACTTACTATCATCATAATTTACTTATGTGACCGTTTAAATTACAGTTAAAACAACGCGGTCCATTTTTGTTATACACACCAATTTTATCTATCTTTTTACCGCTATATTTGTTAAATTTTTTACTCGTATATAGAGCAACATTTGCATTTTGAACATTTTCAGCAACAGCAACATCTTGTAATAATTTCATTTTAATAGTAAGTATCATATTTTAACGCCAGAACTTTCTATACCCACTATCATTATCATGACCAATTCATCTGATACTTCTAATTTTACTGAATTTAATTTATGTGCAGTTTGTACCACGGTATTGACGTAATCTTCGGTAGAAATACAATTATTAAGATTGGTTGTCAGTAACTTTCGTAATAACCCAACTTTACGAGTTAAACCAGAATCTTCAAACGTTTGCGCTAACTTATTCCATACGTCTTTTGCAGAACTAGCACTCTGAACATGCACATAATTTACACTTTCCAGACTCAAAATTATTCTGATTTTGCTGTTGAAATGTGTTTTTCATCTTTGTCACTACCATCTATTGTGCCCCAATGGTTTTCCATACGGAGAAAATGTTCCATGGCAAATTTCCACGTGTGGTAATTTTCTCTCCCCTTCAATTTTTCAATTTGTATTGAATTAGCCATTTTTTTTAAAAAAAATATAAAATATATTATAAAAAAAAAAAAAACTTAGTAATTTATAATAACCTGTTGGATGGATACGATGTTGCAAGATTAAAAAAACGAGATTGTTTTTCGGTAAACGTTATAAAAGCTTTTATTAATAAAAATATATGTTAACTTGTATAAAGTATTATGCTAAATATATGTACATAGTAGTAAACGACTGAATACAATGGATGTCCGCTTCAACTTCATATTTCTAACACCTAACCTACCGTAGTAGAATTTTAATATACGATGTATGATAGATATGCACTGAAGTCAAAATTATGAATTCCGAAAAACAAAAGTCCGCCACTGTAGAAAAAACAATACAAAGCAATGTATTTTTATAGAATATATACATAATTGATTTATCGTGACTACTTTTTTTAATCCACATCAAATCTTATAAATGGATTGATTACCTATCAGTTTTAAGTTTTAAGTAAATGGTGTATGGACTAACCTAATATAATATAGGATCAAATTAACTATATATGTATTGCTGTCGTTGAATGTAAATCTTTATACATTTATTTATTTATAAATTTGAAACACAAAAGATAGATATATGTATATAATTATATGTTATTTTATTTTAATGTTTGTAGTATTTTTCATTATGCACTCGATAAATACAAAATGCTTATACCGTAAAGTCAATTTTAACTTAAACCTTCAATATCGAAAAATTGCTAAAATTAACACTCCTTACAAATAAACCTAATATTTTTATAATTTTTTTTTGCCTTTTTATGCCTTAGATTCACCGGCATCTGAGGTTGTTGCTTGTGAAGTAGAATCACTTGTTTTAGCTTCTTCAGTTGAACCCATAATGCAGCAGGGACATTTTTCCTTCAATGCTATTCTGTATTTTGGATGACTGAAAATATATATATATATAATTTTTAGTAAATCATTTTACCATTATTTAAAATGAAAAATCTAAATTAAAATTTTACCTAATACCATAAACTATGGGATTAATACAAGCACTTGTTTTAGCAAAAATTCCACCCCATATAGTTGTAAGAGGAGAAATATTATCAAATTTAAACAATCCCATATAATTAATTATTAAATATGGAGTCCATGCACAGAACCAGAGACCAATTGTTGTAAGGGCAACTTTTGCAAGTTTACCTTCTGCACTTTTATCAGCATCTTCGGATGAGCGAAGTGATTTGACATTCATTTTTTTAGCTTGTTCTCTCATTGCTTTTTCATGTGCAGCTACAGCCTAGAAGTATAATAATTTAATTAATTATAGATAAAACTAATCAAAGTTTCAGATAAATATGCGAACCGCAATTATAAACCAATATGAATAACAAATTAAGAACAATGGGCAATAATACACAAATATTGAATAAAAAATCAAATATGTTCTTGGATTCCAGTCGTGTGTCAAATAATCAATTCCGCAACCTGTCATGTTACCTTCAGGAACATTTCTACAAATATATAGATATTTCTAATATATATGCACAATTAAAAAAAGAAGTTATATTACCGACTCCATCCTAATAATGGTCCAAGTGTCCAAAATGTAGCTATTGACCAAATAACTAATATTTTCATAACAGCCAATTTAATTGTCATTGGTCTTCCAGACATGCCTTTTACAATTACATTATATCGATCTAAAGCAACCATGCACATAGACCAAATTGATACACATCCAAACATTGAACCGCACATTGAGTAAACATCACACATTAATGGGCCAAATACCCATGTTTCGAAAAACAAATTTATCATCTGCATTGGTCCATTTGAAAGCATCATACAAAAATCGGAGAAAGCCAAATTTAAGACAAGTAAATTGGCTGGAGTACGGAGTGATTTTGTTGTTGAGAAAATGTAAACAACAATACCATTACCAATAAATGAAATCGTGCACATTATTAAAATAAATGCTCCAAGAAGCTTTGATGCCATAGCATCCATGGGAGCAAATTGATTCCAGTATGGGTGTATTAGATGTTTCATATCGGGAGGTACCTTTTTAATTTTAAATTAAAAATAAAGATTGCAGTTTATTTTATCATAAACAGATTTAAAAACTTTAATTTATTTAGTAATATATTTACTTTATCCACCACTGATCCGTTGCCTCCAAATTGTGCGGCAAACTGGGGTCCAAGCATAGATTCCATTGCAAAACTATATAAATAAAAATTAATTTATAATATATATACATATATACATATATATATATATATTCGTTTTAAAAAAAATATGTTACCTATCCATTTTTATAGTTATTTCTTGAATTAGTAAAATTTATTTAAAAAAAAAAATTTTCACAAAAAAAAAATATTATCTTATATTTTAAATTTTTTTATATTATAAATATATTGTTTGGAATATTAGTTTTGAATCTTAAGTGAACCACCCTTTGTCCAAGGCACAAATTAAAATATTTATGAATAGCAAATAACTTTTATACTTTTTTCTATAATTCAATTATATTAATGTTAAAATTGTATTTAGAAAAATATGTAATTTATTTAAAATAACTATTTGTTAGGGTTTCCAACTCCAGTGTTTTAAAACCAGTTTTCGCGATATTACCGGACTGAATTCAACAACCTTAAACTAAACAAAAATATCGCAATATTTTAGTTTTAAATTCAATAAAATATACAGGTGGTCTTAGTTATTATGTAGCCGCTTATTATACACAGTGGGGGTCTGAAAAAAGATCTTGGTCTGAAAGCGATCTTGGGCAAATGAGGCTTATCTCGAGCTATCTTGGACTAGCATACAAAGTATCTTTTGGGAGTCCCAAGCGAAGCAGTTAACAATTAAACCACCATTGCCCCTGTATCATACATTATAGGACATAGTGGGTAACCACTTCAAGCACGAGTTCTGTAATACAGCTATGGATTGGAAACCGATCCTAAGGTCCGGTCGAGATAGCGGTTGACCCAGTCTACAGCCACAACACATGTTAAATGAATAGTTTTAAGGGATACAATGGCCAAAATTCTGGCCTAAGTGCATGAGAACTTCTCGGATTCCAGTTTTTCTATCCGTCCATCCTTTCATCCATCATGTAGAATGACCGCTTCGAAACTAGTAGGTAATTTATATATCAAAAATGCTTATCTCATTATATTTAAATTTTATTTAATTTTTTTTATCACATTCCACTTATAACTTTTACAACAATTACTTTTTTTTGGTTTATTGGACTTCATTGGTAAAAAAAAAAAATTGGCTGGGTAATTTCATGGTCGGGGAGTCTGAAAAACTCTCTACTCAGGAGTTTTTCATCTTCATTATAGTAAAAACATTTTATGTAATAGTATTCAGAAAGAACACATGAAAAAATCATCATTATAAAAATCCGGTAAAACAATATTCGCGGGTTTGATATATAAATACCGGGTGTTCTTAATATATAATATATAAATACTGGGTTTGAAATCCAACAACAATATTTGTAGATGAATAGTATAGTAAAAATATGCATATAATAATAATAATTCATATAAATTTTTAACCTTCATCATAATAATTAAACAATAGTATAATTAATATGGCTTCAACATTTTGCTATTTTAAAAAAAGGATTATATGAAAATACAAGTATAATTTTATTAAAACAGAAAGTTGTCTCTGCCCTTGAGAGAAACCTTTTGCATATTGTACTTATAAACTTCCAACATATGCTGCACACTTATTGCGATAGAAGAAAGTATATGTACCTATATTCTTACAAACAAACTTATAGAAATATAAATCAAAATGAAATAATTGATGTAATAACATATATACAAATATTTGTTTATGAATTATTATTTTTAATTTTTTTTTAAATTTCTGGAGTGCACTATATATTATGATGCATAATAGCATAATACTATAATAATAAAATTTACAAAAGAGTGAGGTATTTAGTATACTGCTTTAGTTAATTAATAGCCATTAGATCAGGCATGGCCAAAAACAGGCTATTCACATGCTATTCACAAATATTTATGCGACGCTGTACTAAAAATATTAAGATTAATATTTGACCTTTCAGAATGAATTTAAAAAAGAGAAATGTTTCATATGAAAATACAAAATTCAGAAATAATTGGGAAGACAATTATTTCTTTATATTGCAGAACTCAAAATTAACATTCTAACATTATATTTAAGAAATACAATATTAGATTTTGTAGGAATTCAAAGTTGCCCGGAGAACTATTCCAAATGGCCATGACTGCATTAGATTGATTATTTAACAAATTAATACATATTTATATAATGTCCATTTTGTACAACTTATATAAAATAAATCATATTATAGTAACAGGTAAAACTAGCAATTGATTTATATCAGCAGACATGCAAATGAGTAGATAGACTCCTATGAACTCACTAAATATGGAATTTTAGGTATGGCAACCATAAACCGTTGCGTATTACCCTTAACTTTTGAAATGATTGCTTTAAATTTAGATATAATACATCTAATCGCAATCTTTGAATGTTAACAACTAAATTTCCAACAACAGAAATAACACCAATAACTGTCATTACAAAACCTAATATTCCATGCCACAGAGGATTCATTGGCGGAAATTAATACCAGTATGCATCCACTAAATGTAAAATTTCTGGTGGTACACTATCTACAACATTTAAATTGGCTGAAATAATAATTAACATGACCATATGACATGATCATAATCGTAGGAGCAATTATATACCCCATCTCAGACATCGGGCTAGGGTAAAGCTAATTATATTTTTTCAATTTTTCATTTAAATGTAACATTTTATATTCCGTAACTACTCATATATTATATAGAAAAAAAAAATATTTTTTCGGATTATCCAAAATTACAATATTAGGCCATACTATATCCGAAAAGTTGATACGAAAAAAATTATTTTTTTAATTTTTGAAGAAATTAAAAAAAAAAATCAGAATACCAAGCTATTGAGAAATTAATTCTTTATGATTTTTAATTCATATGTTTACAGGAGTACAGATATTTTATTTAAATATTGCATTTTCTAATAAAAAGTAAAATCCCTGTAGCCTGTACTACTTTTTATCAGAAAATGCAATATTTAAATAAAATATCTGTATTCCTGTAAACATATGAATTAAAAAACATAAAGAATTAATTTGTGAAAATTGTTTTTAATAAGATATTTTGAATATATTAATAATTATATAAGATATTCGTTCCACAGTCAAAAGAATCAAATAAAATTGTTGAAATTTTAAACTGAATTATAAAATTATGATAATAATAAATTATAATATACTTTTATGTAAAGTTATAAAAATCAATAATATGTCAGCAAAGAAATAATTTTTTTATTAGATGATAAATAAAATTATTATTCAGTGTCTAAGCTAAAAGTGTCATCGTGTCGGAGTTATCGACAATGTTAATTTGTATTAACATGTTCAATATGTTCAATTTATAAATTAGAATACAATATATTTATATTTTATTATTAAGTTTATTCAGTATACATATTATGTAATGATAATAAAACTTATGCACTTTCTAATTTTTCCTGTGTAATCTGTGATTTCACATCTCCTATATCAGGTTCAGCACTGCAATCCAAAATAGGAAATTGTTTATACAAAGCTGCTCTGTACTTAGGATGACTGATGAAATCATATTAAGATACAAAAAAAATAAAATAATTTTTAATAATTAATAAATTTTAATTTGATATATAAATTAAACATTTTTAAAATATTAAAATAATTTATAACCTACCTTATGCCATATACGATTGGGTTATAAACAGCATTGCATTTTGCAAATACTGAACCCCAAATTGTTGACAATGGAGATAGTTTAACAGTTTCAAAAATTCCACTATAGTTTATAACTAAATATGGAGTCCAAGCAAAAAACCATAGTGATATTGTGACTAAAGCTATTTTAGCTAATTTAACCTCAACACTTTTATTATCATCGGCACTGGATCGAAGAGATGAAACGTTCATTTTTCTAGCTTGTTCTTTCATCAATCTTTCGTGTTCAGTAACGGCCTTTAAATAAAAAAAAAACACATTTTTTATAGACAATTTGATATTTTTATTTTCATTATATGTATATACCTTGATAATGTAATAATAACTGCAAATAATAAGTATTAATGGTGTAAAATATACAAATATTGAATATACTAATATATATGATCGACTGAACCAATCTTTACTTAAATAATCTGTTCCACATGCTGTCATATTACCTTCTGGTACATATCGATTCCATCCAAAATGCGGAAATAGAGCCCAAGCAGTTGATAAAATCCATACGATTAAAATATGTATTACGGCTTTTGAAGTTGTTAACGGTTTTCCTGATATACCCTTAACAATAACATTATAACGATCAAAGGCAATTAAAGTCATACTCCATATTGATATACATCCAAATAACGAACCAAACATACCATATAATTGGCACATTAATGGTCCCAATACCCAAGTTTCGTAATAACAATTAAATACCATTGCCGGAAACATTGTTAGCATCATTAGAAAATCAGAAACCGCTAAATTCACAACAAATATATTAGATGGTGTCCTTAAAGTTTTTGTTGTAGAAAATATATATATAACAACTAAATTTCCAACAACAGAAATAACACCAATAACTGTCATTACAAAACCTAATATTCCATGCCATAGAGGATTCATTGGCGGAAATTGATACCAGTATGCATCCACTAAATGTAAAATTTCTGGTGGTACACTATCTACAACAGTTAAATTGCCTCCAGAATTTGGCTTTAGATATGGTCCTAATCTCTCCATATTATACAAAATATTACAATAACTTTTACACAACACAAAATATCCTTACGACCGAAAAATAAAATATTTTTTGTAGTAATAAGTCTATATTACTGGCTTATTTATATAATAATTTCTTGTAATATTAAATAATAATGTTAATCTAATTTGTGAGTATTATAATAACAAATAATAATAATACCTAAAACACACAATTTAAAATTGGATCAATATATACGACATAAATAGTAAATAATCAATATTATTTACTAAAAAAAATATTACTTTGAAGAAATTAACAATCATAATTTTAGAATTTTACTTCATAAATAATGAACTTTCACATAATATTTCGGTGACCTTGCCATATACATATATGTATATAATTGCTTTAACTTTTAAAATTAACTAGAATTGGAACCGAAAATAGATTATTAGCTTTTCTGATTTAAAATTTTTCATTAAGAATAAATAATTTTTTAATTTCCAAACTGATCAATCAATTCACTTTAATATGGTTGATCATGTATATTAATATTAATGTTAATTAATATACATTACTGCTACTACTATTTAATATATCTCATGTCGGAGTATAGAGTTATTATTTCGGTCCAACTGTTTCGTCATTGTCACCTGACCTATCAACTACAAACTAAAATCATTTTTAGCAAAGCTAAAAATGTTATTAAAGCCTTTAAATCGATTAAATTCTAATAAGCCTTATTCAATTTTTTCAATCACCGACAATTTCACTTTTAAGAACTAATTTGAAGTGATCTTGATGTAGATTACTCCTTGATTATGTTAAACAAACTAGATTATAAAAAAATTTATGAAATTCCCTTCAGTTGGAATTAATTGTATAAATATTGATGTTAATCGTGCTTAATTATCTTAAGGAATCATTTTTGATCTTCAAGTATTCTTCTGATCCAAAGTTTTACAGTGAAGATGATATTCTTGGATTATAATTCCAATGCAACAATTTTAGTTATTATTTTTTAAAGCTGCAACAATTTTAGTTGATTGCTTAATTATAAATCCCGTAACTATATTAGGACAGAGACATGAAGCTATCTGACAAATTTTCAACAACCAAATTTATGTAACAAAATCAAGCGGGTTAAGGTTAAAGCTTTATATTTTTACGTAATATAAAACTCTTTGGAAAACTTTTTTTAAACAATCAAATTTTAAATTTTATTTATAAACAATTTTTTAGTTTTATAAATAAATCCTTGATACTACTGTGATCTAAAGGGGTAGCAAAAGTGATCGCCTCCTAGTGGTGTTACGTGGATTAAAACTAATTGATCACAGTACAGACGAGCTTCCCTATAAAGTTAAAGGGATCTAAAAAAAAAAAATCCAGCATCAAATAAAGAAGCTCAAGAACAAAATCAAATAGCGAAATTTGGGAAACTAGAAATAAACTAATGGATAATTTCCAAACAGATAGTCATAAAACAACAACAACTGATCTCTAAAGCATATTATATAGTAAATAACAAACAAGCGCGAAGTGTGGTACTGTTCAAGGTGTTCACTGAACACCCAAATCTATTTATAGCTGCCAAGTTGGAAGAGTGCTTCATATCTCTTGTGTTCAATCACCCTTTTGTGGCATATATTCGCATCCCTTTAAATTATAATGATTAAAATTGTAGAGCTGATCTTCTCGGAAAAGAAATAAAATTACATTATGTATTTAGAAACTAATTTCTCATTTTTAAATATAATTCTCCGTATCACCCCTGTAAAATAGCGGGGGTTGAGGTTAGAGGGTTGATTTTTTCGGTAAATATGTAATACTATATTATTAAGAAACTAATTTCTCAGTTTTTAAATATACCACTTCACAGAGGGGGTGTAACTTTTTTTATAAACATCCCCCTTTGCAACCTGAAAGAGGTAAGGGGGTTAATTTCCATATAATTTCGAAATACTTTTACCCTCTCTACCTTATGTAGAAAGTACAATATCCTAGTTTAAATATAGAGGATTTTATAGCTATTTTAAATTTCCAAAATTCAAATTTCAAAACCCCATAAAAACGTGGGGTCCGATACCCCCAATTTTTTAAAAATTTAATTAGATAGTATGTATGTACGTACTGAGGAAACGGCATTAAAATCCCATAATATATAAGCAGTGTTTTTTCGTGTGCATAAAAAGGGGTGTGTTCGACCCCTTTTGTAAGGGGGTTGTAATTGACTTATTCGAAAATTCACCCCACCACGACATACTTCCAATATTTGTTTACATTTATAAAACCATCGCAATTAAACTAATCTGTAAATTTATGTTTTTTTTATTCTTCAAATATTTAAAAGGTTTTTTTTTTTCAGATTTTACAAGAAATCTATAATTAAAAAATATGATATTTCATATATTTCCTTACAATTATTATTACTATAAATATAAAGTTGTCGCCGGATGACGTCATAATGTGTGAAAGAGATAAAATATACATGCGCAATATATTACCTTGTATTCGATATCGAAATTTGTGGCATTTGGGATGATAGCACTCGATTGATAGAGCATTCAAACGATAATTTCATTCAATACATATTTTGATATCGAGTGGTCGCTTTTTTATGTTTTTTTTTGGAAAATAGTATATTATTTTAGAAATAATGTAAGTAATTATAAAAAATAATTATTATTGATAATATTTTAATAAAAAAAATTAATAAATGCGGTGTACGCAAACTGTTATAGTGAATATAATGTCAATTTATATAATTGTTTTACTTATAGGACGAATTGCAATTAAATCAACCAAAAACAAAAAATAAAATGTTGGTTTTATCCACTAGCTAAAGCGGACAAAGCAGCTGTCAACATTAATGATGATAAATGACCTTACAGATTATCTAATTTATTATTAACACATAAATAAATGCTTCTCTTGTAAATCTAAAATAAATTTATTTTGTAATTTGTAGTCTTAGGTAAAAAGCGCAAATTTAAATTGTTAAATAAAAATTAAGTTTTGTTGTCCAAAGCCAATGGACTGGACTGCTGGAATCTCTTAACAGCAGTTGCAGAAATACTTCCTTCATTATCGTCAGAAGCGATGATGATAAGAATAACTCACTCTTATCTAAAATGTTTTTTTTTTATTTATATTTATTTTACTTTACACAATTAACGAAAACCCTTATTATCAAAAAAAAAAAATTATCTTCGACTTTCAAACTACCAAAATTTCACATTTTGACATTTAAATTGTAGTAATTGTACTTAAATTGTAGTAAATTTTTACTCGATATCTAGTCACAGAATCCGACCCCAGGTATAAAATAAATTTTCTTTGTTTAACATTATATATATTATATAATAAAACTACGTATCGTTTTGTGGAAAAAGTAAATTTTTATTTGATAAAAAATTATCCAGCAATAATATCTACAAAAGATTTAACTTATTATTACAATATTAAATATTGTAAGGATACTTTTAAATTTTCATAATATAATATAATTTCTCATTTATTTTCTTCAGAAGTTACTTGTGAATTTGAATCCTCATTTAAAGCTCTATTTTCTCCACAAGCCAAACAAGGGATCTTCTTACGAAGAGCTTGCTGATATTTTGGATGACTGAAATATATATATAGTATATATTGTTATATTTTAAAATTGTAAAAATCTATATGATAAAATATCGGTAGATGAAATGAAATAAATAAATATTGAAAATAATTTTATAATTCACTTTCTATATATTGTTTACCTTAAACCATATATAATAGGATTATAAACTGCATTTGCTTTTGCACAAACAGATCCCCAAATTGTACTTAATGGTGATAATGATAAAACTTCAAAAATACCACAAAAATTTATTATTAAATATGGTGTCCATGCAAAAAACCACAGTGCAATTGTGCATAAAGCTATTTTAGCTAATTTAATTTCAACAGATTTGTTTTTATCCTCAGATGTCCTTAAAGATGAAATATTCATTTTTTTAGCTTGTTCTCTCATAGTTCTTTCATGTTGTGAAACAGTCTTTTATAAAATCAAATTTAAAAATATTATATACTATATATAAATACTTTTTAATAATTAGTAATTTTAAAATATAAAATAAATACCTTAATTATATAATAATATGAATAGATAATTATAAAAAGTGGTATAACATAAACAAAAATTGAATATGCAATAATATAACTTCTAGATAACCATGTTGTTGTAAAATAATCTGTACCACAAGCAGTCATATTCCCTTCTGGTACATATCTATTCCATCCAAATAATGGTACGATAGTCCAAAAAACATTACTAATCCAAATCATTGTTATTCTTAATATTGCACCAACAGTTGTTAAAGGTTTTCCGGACATACCATTCACTATAACATTATATCTATCAAAAGCAATCATTGTCATAGACCAAATTGATACACATCCAAATAATGAACCACACATTCCATAAATTTCGCACATAAATGGTCCTAGTACCCATGTTTCATAATAACAATTAATTACCAATGGTGGAAACATTGTAAACATCATCATAAAATCAGACATAGCCAAATTAACAACAAATAGATTAGATGGTGTTCGTAATGATTTTGTTGTTGTAAATATATAAATAACAATTAGATTTCCAGATAATGACATTATACCCAATATGCTCACAACAAAACCTAGTATTCCATACCATAATGGATTCATAGGCGCAAATTGATACCAGTATTTGTCCACTAAGTGTAACATATCAGCAGGAACATTATCAACAACAGTTATATTATTATTTCCATTCGCTCGAAAATAATCATATTTTGGAAAAAAATAATTTCCCGAATTCATATTATATATATATATATTATAATATTTAATATCCACAAGGAAATTAATATGTATATATTGAGTTTGGATATAAAAAATAATATTTTCAAAAATAATTTTAACTTTCTGATATTGTTCTGGTAATGTCAATTAACAACTTAACTATTAAACAATATATAATTACTCTTTTATATCAAGTTTTTCCTAAGATAGACTTTTGTACAATCCAATTTACTTTTGCTTAGTCATATTAATCGATGTCTTCTAAAATGCTGACCAGAATTTTCTTTTCTTTATTTATATTTATTTTTGAAAAGAAGTACGAATAGAATATGATGTACACATATAAATAAGATAGCTATATATAGATGCATAAATTTGGATATATGATAAGTTATGGATACCAGTACTATATATATGTAAAGTTTTATGTGAAAAGAAAAGAAAATTTATAAAGAAATTGATATGTATATATTTATTTTATAATCCCTATTAATTTAATGTTTGTAGAAGTGTAAATAAATTAATTTAAACAATTAATTTTGACCGAAAACAATTAGTCGAATGCTAATGCGACCGAATACAGAATTGATGTATTGTAAATTTTAAAAAATATTTTTACTTAAGCCATATTCATGAAATGCATCTTATAATGGATCTTAATCGTATACAGAATTCACAGAATACAGAATTGATCTATGGTAAATTTAAAAAAATATTTTAAACCAAATTCATGAAATTATGCATGCTTTTTAATAAAATTTATATTTTATTGGTTTATTTTCGATAAATTTACTCTCGGTTAATTGTGCAATCTGGGTATTTTCATTCAGACAATTTTGCATTCGGTTAATTTACGTTGGTTCAATTGTGAATCAAGTCAAATCAAAATTTATGTAGTTTATACATTTTTTGTATATATATATAAATTTATATATTAAAAATAATACTGCTGGAAATTACTTTCCTCGTGTTTTCTTCAAGATTAACCAAACGCACACATAAATTTTGCAAGTTTGGATGAAATATATAATATACATTTTTTTATAAAAAGATATAAAATTGAAAAATATTTTTCGTTTCTACAATAATAAAATTTTAAAAACATAATTTTCTTTAAAAAAATATATTACATACAGTTATGGAAAGCAAGTGGAAACTTTTATCTTACAGGTTTAGTAAATAATTGGTTAGATTTATCGAAGCTAAAATATTTTTAAAATGGTTTAAATTAAAATTTGTAAAATTATTAGAAACTTTGTTACACAATATATATATACATATATATATATTATAATAATTATTAAAATATCGCAACACTGGTAGCCTTAAAATAAATAGAATATTATTTATATATTATAAGTAGAATAATTTGAATTTCGCATATTAAAAAAATCATTTCCTGGGATATATCCCTAAATTTTGAGACAGCTTTTAATTACACATCTTAAGTTCTTATAAATGGGGTAGTTTCCCCAGTAGTCGGCCACTTAACTTTTATTTTTTGAAAAAAATCCTATAATAAATTAGTTTTTCAATATTTAAGAATGAGTGGAATTAAACGTGAACAGAAATAAAATGGTACATTTCTCTGAAATCCAGAAGTCGCCATTATATGATCTCCAATAGTCGGCCGCCAATAAATTAAATCAAGAAAGAACAAAAGCTTTAAGTAAAAACATGTTTTATTATTTTTTTTTTATTATTTTTTTTTATTTTTAATATAACATAAGATATTTTAATCATCAGGTACTTTACTAATAAAGAAAGTTAATTCGAAAACTTATTTATATTAATAAAATTAAATAAAAAATTTCTTATTTATACCAACATAAAGGTACATAAAATAATACCTAGTTCAAGTAATACAAATTTAAATCTACACGTAAAGAAAAATCTAGTTGTCGTTCTAAAAATGAATAACCATTTTTACCAGGCCTTCCATCAGAAAATGGAGTTTTAATTTTTTGATCCAAAACAATTTTTTGGATGGTATTTAAAAAAAGTTCATACGATTAGATGAAACCCTCAGAATTAACAACCAACCAACTTGATTAATTTCTCCCACATCGGACACAATAGTATACATGGTTTTGGTAGTTCTGGGTTTTCTCTACTATGAATACGGGCCTGTAAAATAATCTTTGAAATATACTCAATTCATTATTTTCGCTATCCATTATTGCTGTCAACAACTGTGCTAAAAATAGCTTCATTTTTGAAAACCTAATAAAAATTCGGTTTTGTATAATTATAAATATAAAAAACTTAGGATTCAAGTTTCCCATAATATCTCTATATAAAAACCCACCCACTACTGGATAATTGAAATTTTTTGAATTAATATTTAAAAATATAATAATAATATCTTTCTCTTTTATTTTCCACACTTTTACATAAAATCATAATTTTGCATCAGTTTCCAAAAGGTTCATTATATTTTTTTACAATTTTAATGCAATTGTTCAATAATCTACTTACTTATTTAAAAAATATATTATACAAATCACTTACTTTTCAAGCAAACCCAAAAAGAGATATTATCTGCAATACCCTTAACTATTTTTTACTAGCAAACTATGACGCGTGGCGTAACTCCTCATTCAAAGATGGATATGGAATGGATTTTCTAATATATTATTTTATATATTCTCAAAACAAAGGATATTAAAAAAAATTTAAATTAGCTAATTACAGACGATTTTTTGAAAATTGAGTGACTTGACTTGGACATATATACCCTAGATATACTAAATATTAACTGTATATATTATTTTTGGATAATACGGTAAAACAAATATATTTATACCTTTTAGTAAAAAATCCTAATGTTGTTGAGCCAAAGAAAAAAAGGCGATATTAAAAAGAGCGAAAGTTCCATAAATTTGATAATATATTAAATACACAAAAAATTATACAAATTATCATAATTTTATAATAATTTTCTAATTAACAAACGATAAATTTAATTTTCGCATTTTAAATAAACCTCAATATTAATTAATTACTATAATACTCGAATTAAATTTGGAGATTAAAGTTGTGTGCAAAACCCGTAAAAAAATCAATTAAGTCCCGGTTTTCGTAATCATTAACCTGGTCTTCTATTTTTTTAGCTATATCACGATAAATCTTTCGGCTTTTTGATGGGTCTGCAATATATTGTTCAATTTTTGCTTCGTTAAGTTTCTGCTCATGCTTCAGAACATCGATGAACTTCCATATATAGTTGAATGACTAAATCCTAAAAGGGAGCTAAATCCTCTATGCCATCCTTCCACGGAATTATTGGTCTTAGGTAAACCGAGTTTTGAAGCATCGTGGCAATTCCATATTTTTATGGGAAACAATGCTTGGCGACGAGTAAGATTATTTTGAAGACGTCCAACCCATGTATCTTCAAAATAATCTATTAATTGCTGTAACACATCATAATTCTTAAGAAATTATTCTGATTGTAGAAGTTCCTGGAAACTCTTTAAAATATCTACTTCCGGAACAAAGGCAAGAGCTGCTAACTGCCGTACCACTAGGGCAAATTCTACATCGCCGGTGTATCGGGATTGCATACCGCAGTACTTTGCATTTTACGCCATATACACTGACTCATGTGGAAAAAACAATCTCTTTGAATTGCTTTGGGAAATACTTCATTGAACACATTCATTGCTGCTTTTTCAAAGTCAGTCATTATAGTGATAGTTGCCAATTTGCTATTTAAATTTTGCAAGGCGGCTAAAGCACGAACATAAGATGCTTGCGTTTTGTTGGCCATTAATATAAAAACAGTTGGCAAAACATTACGAAATTTTACAGCGTGGAACGTATAGATTTAAGTAAAAAGTTGTGGAGCACTATTAAAGGCATACCAGTGATCACATCTCGTCATGTGTGATAAATTTCTTCTGGTTGAAAATATTATAATTCTATCATGGACTTGTCCACTATCATAAAGTAAAAAAGGCTCATTTTCAATTTTCGAATAATTATCCGGAATAACTAGTTCCAGCAGAGATGTTGGATCAACAAATGTAAGATTATTTTTGTTTCTAATCCTTTGAGCTGCTCTTTTTATAAGGGGAATTGGTGGTAGTTGTCCACATACAACTGCAGGTAACATATATGTGTCAGCAGACACAATTTGATGATTGCTTTCTTGACATACACGAGCTCTTTGTTTGATATTATGTAGCACAGCCCTTTTTTCAATCTTTGCTTTGTGTGATACGTGATCGATTTTTTAATTCGAATTGAACTTACATTGTGTTGCAGAAAATTTATACATATCCATTTATATATTTATATACATGCATATACATAATTTACATATACAGAGATTAATTTACATATACAGAAATCTACTCGAATCTGCAGCAATTCTAGAAAAAGAGGGGAAAATAGTAGAGATAAATAAAGGAAAATTAAAAATTTAAAACTTACATGAAAAAGATCTAAGAATAATTATAATGTAAGTAAAAGTCGTCTAATATGACGCGGGCTGGTAATATGACGCACCACGTTATCGACAAAACTAATAATTTTACAAAGCCCTGTCCACTTTGAAAACACTACTTATAGTAAAAAGTAATTCTGAAACAATCATTGTTGCATTCTAAATAAGTCATTTTTCGTAGTGCTTCCTTATAAGATTTTAGGAACATCATTTAGAATGTAAGTCAATTATTATTAATTGTTTTTAAAATGCAGAAATGTAACTGTATTTTACATTTTATTTAGATTATTTAAATGTTTTTTTTAATTTAGAATCAAATTGATTTTAATTAAAAAAAATTATAATATCAAAAAAAGTCAATGTGGGGTAATATGACTTCTATACATCTATACATCTGAAGAAGGTGTTGAACCAGAAATAGCTGATTTATGTGATGATGATGAAAACGATGTTATAGATCCTCTAAATGCTATACAAGAAAATATAGACATCTGTTTAGTTTGTTCGGAATTTGGAAAAAATGGGGAACTTTGGTTTAGATGTGTGGATTGTGGAAAATGGGCCCATAGAAAAGGTCTGTACTAATGCTGCAAATGGGAAGCAATACCATTGTAATTTTTGCCAATTTTAAATATAAAATTAACTTGTTTTTTTTTTTAATTTTTATAGTTCCTAAGTATTAACAATGAAGTTCCTTTAATTTATAATGTTTTACTACAATATTATTATACTTCTAGGAACACGAAGTTCCTATTTTTTTTTTAATAAAAAAAAACTTAATTAGCTTTTTTTAATTGATGCGCCATAATTCCGAATCTCCGCGTCATATTACCAACTCAGTGTGAATAATATGACGAATGTTAAGCTTTTACTAAATTGGTTAAAATTCCAATTTCCCCCCACTTTTTTTAAAGTCTAATGATGCAACTTGCTAGAGAATAGAGTGTAGTAACAATAACTAATTCTTTTTTTCAGGTATATTCAAACTAGACTTTAGAATCAAACTTTTCCCTTAAGTGCACCATAATCCCCCACTCTCCCCTATCTATACTGGAATCAGCTTTCATCAGCAAAAACTTTGGATGAGAATTCGGAAGAAAAAGAAATTATGCGAAGAGTAATGCAGGGCTGCATTTTATCACCAATATTGTTGAATACATATTCAGCAATTATATTTAAAGAAGCTTTAAGCGACTTAGAACTAGGAATTAAAGTAAATGGTGAAATAATTAATAATATTAGATTTGCTGATGATACAATTTTGTTGGCTGAAAATATTAATGATCTTCAAATATTACTTGACCAAGTAAACAAATACTGTCTTCAATATGGAATAAAAATGAACAAGAAAAACCCAAATATTTAATAATGGCGAATGAAAACAGTAGCGTTCATAATTTAAAAATAGACGGGGAACTAATTAATAAAAGGGAACGTATCAAGTATTTACTTATAATGTAATAGATTCCAGAGGAGGCAACGGTACAGAAATTTCGGCAAGAATTGAACCAGCAACAGCAGCTTTTAATCAGATGAAGGAAGTCTCTTGTAGAAATGAAATTAATATTAAATTAAAAATTAAACTACTAAAATGTTACATATGGTCAACCTTATTATATGGAGCCGAGCCGACACATGAACAATGAAAAAGAAAGAAATAGAGAAAATGTGGATGTGTAGAAGGATGATCAAAGTTTCATGGGGAGATAGGGTGACAAATGTAGAAGTGCTGAATAGAATTCATAAAAAGCTAGAACTAATAAATATAATTAAAGCAAGAAAGTTATGATATTTTGGGCATATAATGGGAGGGGGTAAATACAGAATTTTACAACTAACGTTAGAAGAAAAATTAGTTGGTACAAGGAGAAGAGGAAGAAGAAGAAAAACATGGACCAAAAATTTATGTGAATGGTTCAACATATCCTTAAGTGAACTATTCAGGACTCAGGACAGCTCATGACAGAGAAGAAATGAAAGCAATAAATAAAAGAAGAAGAAGATATACATACATTTTACATATACTGATTTTAGTACATTTTGTTTCAGACATTTTAGTTTCAGACATATTACTGAAATATTACTTAGAGAGCCTCTTGACGATGCTTTACTAAGATAAAAATATTTAATAATACGATAACCTCCGAACTAGCGACGAAATCATTACCAATCTTTGTATTTAAGATTATATCTGCTCTCACAAGAAACCTATTTTAAGTTGATTAAACCTACCAAAGATAAATTGTTGTTTACTTGAACTTATGGTATATCGTCATAAAATTACCCTTGTATTCTCTATTTTAAAAATACTTAATATATTGAATATAGTCTTCAATAATTAATAACTATTCAATGTTACCTGCATTGGATTTTAAATTACAGAAAAAATTTCATGTACCTACTTATTCACACGACATTCGCTACAGAATATCATTATCCAAAGCAATTATATTCTTATCAGATTTCAATGAAAAATAATATTCAGCTTAATTTTGTGATCTATATTAAAGATTCCGAATTATATAAAAAAAACTTTCCTAGATATATTAAATTTTGTATACATTCCGGAAATAATACATATACAATCCTACAAAACGTTACTTTAACAAAATCCGATTTTTGGGCTAACATTAGTTAGTTCTAGTTATTTTTCGAGGATTGTGAACGAGACTATGTATATCCTAAGACTGCAAATAGTGTTTTGCTGCATCTCAGAATATACGTTTCAAAAAAAAAAAAGAACATACGTAGAGCTATTGGATATAATTATAGCTGAATTTAAATTATATAGATAATTATATTTATGTAACATAACTTTAATACATTATGAACACAAGCATCATAATCTTGCAAATATACGGTGCCATGCAATAAGGCCATCATATGTAATAAAGCCATAATGGCTTTATTTCCCATTCCATTGAGAAATAAAGAAATATCCGCGAAATTTCCGCGTGTGGTCTTTTTTCTCAATGGAATGGGAAATAAAGCCATATGGATTTATTTCTCAAATAGCCCTTACTGATTTTGAAAAGAAAATAAATCTTTAGGAAAACAACAAAATATTCAAGAAGACATATTTAACTTTTAATTTTTATACGCATTACATGCTTGGTATAAACCGCTGCAGACATTGATGACATCAATCAATATATATAAATAAATGGAAATATCTAAAAATAGTAAAAACATATTATAATAAATTCAAAAGCTGCTTGGTGGGAAGGGCGAAGCGGCCAGTGGATGGACTGCCGCGGGCGGCAAAGGCACCGGGCCACCACTATTTATTTCTATTTATTTTTAACTATAAAACAAATTTTATACTTACATATTCACCATGAGCAATATGTACTATAAGCAATTGTTAAAAAATATTGCCACAAGGTGTAACAGAAAATGTACCATCCATTAAATAATTTCTACTCTGCCTGTTATTCCAATTATTATTTATGATGGAGCAAATTGTTGGCGACATAAATATATTGAATATGCAAAATTATCCACAGTAATTGTATTGAAGTAAAATCTATCCTATTACGATATAGCTTTCAATTTTATATAACGATGTCGTTATTTCTCATTCAATTGAGAAATAAAGACATATGCGGAAATTTCTCATTCAATTGAGAAATAAAGCCATTATGGCATTTATTTTGGAAATATTAATATTCCTCTTCTGTCTGGAGGTTGCGGAACATTTCATGTATTTTGTGTTTTTTGCTCGTCTGATGATTTGTGGTATTCGCCAGTTAACTAATCTAGTAGATTCCTTAAATGATTAAAAAATAAAATATGTGTTTCGAATTCATATTATTACAAATTTAATGAACCAGTGAATGCCGATTATAATTTGTTTAGAATAATTTTTTATTACTTTTAATATAATATCAACTTCATATTATTCAAAAATAATATACATATTTTATTTAAAAAAAAATAAGTTATATAAGTTGAGCAGTCCCCTTGAAAACTAGATCCGATATCAGTTGATAAGGAACTATGTGTTGGGATCCTACAGCTAGGTCTACTTCCTCGTCATCAGCACCTACAACAACTGCTGCAACTGAAAATGATTTAAGATTGAAAGATTAATATTAATGTATAATAATAAATTAGAAGTTAGAAAACATCTTAATGCACACACATTGTATTCAAATAAAAACTGTCAAACCAAATTATATTTATACTATCATATAAAAAATCTTCCATTTACTTATTTCTAATTTTTCAAAATCTATAATTTCAGGTTATATATTTGTACAATATTTAAAATATAATATCACATTTTCTTGAATAATAAAGTATTTAAAAACAAAAGAAGTTTAATAATATAGGTATATATTCAGTGATCCATCCTTTTCCATTCACCATCATCACGTAGGATAAAATATTGCTTTTATTAGGTATATATTTTATTAAATATATATATTTTAATAAAAAAATGTATATATGAAATAAGACAACCTTTACATTTATTGAATATAGTAACTTATAACGAAACATAATACTGCTTACCAGGTTGATTCGCTTTTAAAAAAACATGGCTCATTAAATTTGGTCGTATTATACGTTGTTCACCTTCAGTTCTTTGGACACCTGGTATATACTGCAAAGCTATTCTCTGATAGTATTGTTCACAATTTTCTAAATATTCTCGGGCATATTGGTTTTCGGATTCATTTAATAGCTTATCATCTTCAGACCGAATGTCATCTTCAATGAGAATATGTTTAGTATATAATTCAATTTTTTTTAATCTAGTTCTAATATAAGATGATATAATATATCGGATTCGTTCGATTTCCATGCGATGAGCAATAGACCTAAAATCATTTTTTTCTAATGCATTCATATTTTCCTCCATGTGAGCAATTTGTTCTAACATTAAATCTACAATTTCTGTTTGGTGAGGTAAAATATCGGGCGCAAATTTTTCATTTAACCAAGCATTCTGCAAGTTTTCTAAAACCTGGATTTTTCAGGTTAAACATTTGTTGTATGATAAATAAAAATACCTTCTGCGCTGTTATATTTTCGCCATCATCTTCATCGCTATTATTTAAATAATTCTCTAAGTCAGCCATTAGTAAATAGTTTTATATTATTTTAAATAGTGTATTATTTATATTGATGTCAATGTCAATTGTAAACAAAATATATATAATCAATCACAAAAGTTAGCATATATCATTTCAGCACCACTTCCACTACGATCGAACTGTATCTCCGTAATGGCCGAAATACATGTGCGTTTTTAGCTGCGTTGAGGCATGCTTTGCTGCAAATATTATTTACATTTAACAACAAATGGATTTTATATGTAAGGCGTTCCGCATACTACATCCGAAAAGTTGATACGAAAAAAATAATTTTTGAAGAAAAAAAAAAAAATCAGAATACTTTGATACCAAACTATTGAGAAATTAATTCTTTATGATTTTTAAATCATATGTTTACAGGAATACAGATATTTTATTTAAATATTGCATTTTCTGATAAAAAGTAAAATCCCTGATCATCTGACTGAGTGTTCCATTTCAATTCAATCGTTCCTCGGAAACCCAAATCGTACGAAAAAAAAAATCTGATGGAATTTTGCATTGAATTTTTTTTTGGTTGTTGTCAATTATTATATTTTATTACATGTGCCATATCATTGTTGTTTTGTTGTTAAATAATTACGAATTCGCTTTTTACGAACCGAAATTGAACCGATTATAAACCGCCATTTCACCAATACATTCAAAAAAATATATATATTATATTAAAACTAAAATTAAAACTAAAAATACTGTTAAATTATTATAATTATATTACTTTTGAAATAAAAATATAAAAATAAAAATACAAAATTTCCTTATAGCATGTTCACACTTACATTCTATAACCCTGGTTATGGGCGTCTATACCCCATGCTATTATCTTTAATTTATTTTTGTATAAAATTAGTTCGTATTCATTACGAAAATGGTTAGTTCGTATTCATTATGAAAATGACGGTACATAAGCGCACCAGTTTTTGCGTTACGTTTTACATTGTTTTTAGCGAGCTCTAGGCATAGGACCAATACATACAAACCTCTACGTTTTTTTTCTACTCTTCTTATTTTAACATTTACGTTTACGGTACGTTTATAGTTCGTTAAAAACGTACCGAAAAAGTAGTCTTGATGAGAAATGACTTCGTCGTAGGCCGTTCGAAAACGAAACTCTTTCTTAGAGGGCCCACTTAAGTTGTGTATGGGTAAATTACGATTTTGACTTTAGCTGACTTTTCGTTGACTCTTTCAATTCACTTTAAGCCGGCAAAAGTCTTCCATGGTTGGGCCTTTCTTTATTCAGTAAATTTAAATACATATAGTAATTATTGTATTGTAATGTAATTAATAATATAATATCTGTTACAATTTTTAAAGCGAAACTAAAATAGGTAATCTCCAGGTCTATATTGACCTTTCATATACAGATCACTGATTACTGATAAATTACTAAACATTATATACATTATACATAACATAACCGCAACGCGGCAAGAACGAAAGCATGACAGAATTATTTTGAGTTATATATAATTATAAAAAATATAAGTATATATATTATATCATTGTAATTGTATATTGATTGATTGATACTTTATAGATGGATATGATGATACATTAAAATGTAAATAACATAACCAATTAAATTAATAATTATATTATTTTTAGTTATTAAATATATATTTATAAGGAACAAGTGATCATACTAAAATTATTATTTTTTCAACAGTGAAACTTTTATTTAAAATTGAAATAACAGGAAGTATGGAAAATTTCAAAAATGAACGTTGCTTACGGCAAATTGTGGATAATATCTTTAATAACTGGACAGGACTTCGGTTAGCTGTTGAACATGGAATGGGTGGTAGAAAAGGTCAAAAGGTATATTTGTTTTGTTAATGAGGTGTTAGTAGATTGTAGACTTGTTTGCTTTAAGAAAGTAGTATTCGTACTTACAAGTTGCAACTAGTGTAAATAGAAATATATATATAACTATTCAATTGCTTTGATTATTAGCAGCACTTTGAATATTAGTATTCAATGGTTGTAGATTGGAAATAGTACACATTATAATATTCTCACAGTAAAACTAAATTTTCTGATATTCTTACTGCCACAAAGCAATTTTTAATGTTTTAATTATTTCAGAATGCTATTGAATTTATGAATTATGTCTATGAGTATTGTTTGAGTAATGACAATGTGACTGTACAAGAATTACAAGATGTTTTAGAAGAAATAATAGATCAAGAATTTAGCACTGTTTGCGAAGATAATTCTACATTTGGTAATTATTGATTAATTGCATTCACTGTCTATAAGATACAGGTAAAAATCAACACTAAAAACCTCATAGAAAGTTTCAGTATATTTACATACATATTGAATTATTTATTTTATTTTGAAATAGTATTGTAGGATACTCATCGTCTTTTTGAAAGCAGTTTTATTTATTACATAATTAAAATACTTTTTTTTTATTTAATAATTAAAAAAATAAATAATATTAAAATTACTTATTGCTAGATAACAGATAAAAATAATTTATGTTGAATTGATTTATTGTATTTTAATATATTTGAAATTTAAAGCTAGTGTCTTATTTAGCAATTGATCAGAAAAAAATAATATAGTTTTTATGAAATAATTAATGTTTTATTTATTCCATTACATTTTTTTTATTTTCTATAAATTGTAATACTTATAAAGTACTATGAATATTAGCAGACACTAGTAAAATCCATTAGTAATATTAATAAAATTATCATTTTCAGAAATATCTACAGTAGTTGTTAAATTTTTGCAATTATTAAAACAAGAAAAGTATGATGAAATAGAATATGAAATTGGTAAAATGCCGAAAAATATTCATTGGCTGCGACCTGATGTGAAAATAGAAATGAATAAAGAAATAGATAGTTCAAGTTCAACTGAGAGCGACAGTGAATCAGATATGGAGGTAGATTTACAAGAATCTACAATAGATAATCAACGAAAAGAATCAAAGCAAAGTAATTCTGAAGATGGATGGACCACTGTTACGTATAAGAAATAACAATAAATTATATATTTTTGTTTATTTGTTAAAGAATTGCTAACTGAAAGTGATTTGTTAAAGAATTTTTTGTACATATTAACAAATAAAGAATTTTATAGACTCATTTTAAAAATAATTTTGCTATACCTAAAAAAAATGGAAAATTTATATAAAAATTTTGTAGACAAATTACGTGAAATACACTGGTTAAAGTTGAGCTTTCACTTTACTACTTCATTAAAGTATTTATTACAGGTTGATAGAATTATGTATTCTTCATTGTCGTGGGTTATCATAAAGTCCTTTCACATATATCTATCGGTTGTACAACTTCTTATTCAATGTGTCAAAATGTCGGATGAAAATAAAAAATCGAATCAAATACAAACAGTTAGATTTTTCCTTCGATATCATATAAGCAGAAATAAGTATATCAATTAATTAAAGTTGCAAAACAAATGTCATTAAAAAGACTTACAATATTCAGAACAAGTATTGCCTCAATTTTTAAAATAATACTACAACATGAAATTATGTGATATTATGTGAAGATATGGTTAATTGGGAAGTTGTTGACCAATATTGAGGAATAGTTGATTATATGAAAAAAATCATAAGATGATGAGAATGACTTTTGTAATAATATGAGCCACAGATGTTTCGGATTTTAGTTCATAAATGATTCAATTTGATGTATGCACTCACTACTTTTTAATTGAGATCGGGTTGTTGGCCAGTTTTCCTAAATGTCGTTTTAACAAACTCCCGTATTTTTATAAATCCCGTTTTCAAAAACCCATTTTTGAGAATAATGCCGTATTCTGCCAGTTTCTGCCGTTACAAAAAAAAAAGTTAAATTTATTATTATATTATAGCTATGACTATAGTCATAATATCTTAATATAAATACATACATAGATATTTTAAAACTAACTATTAATTGTACAAAAAAAAAATAACAAAAAAAGTATATTTTCATTTGAATAAACTGAAGATTGATTAAAATAATGAAATTCTCTTAAAAACAAACTCAAAATATTAATATAACAAAAAAAAAAAAATAAACATAAAAAATATAATATATAAAAATTATTTAAAATTTGGGAAAAACAGCATTAATTTAAAAAAATATTTAATTCAACAAAATGTATAATACGGGAGTAATACCAAAAGAATGGTTGAAAACAACTTTTACCTTAATACCTAAAAATAAGAATGCTTCAAAACAAAATGTGAAGATTACAGAACCACAGAACTATGCTTAATGAATCACGCGTTAAAAATCTTTTTAAAAATAATGCATCAAAGAATATACAAGAAAATGGAAGATGGAATTAGCGAATCACAGTTTGGTTTTAGGAACGTCCTAGATACTAGAGAAGCATTATTTATGTTGAACATACTAAAACAGAGGTGCAATGAGGTTAGTATAAACTTACATGCTTGCTCAATTGATTACGAAAAGGCTTTTGAGACGGTGAAACACGAAAAATTAAATTAATAGAAGTATTAAAAATTAAAAACCTACATGAAAAAGACCTAAGAATTATAATGTATCTATACTGGAATCAGCTTGCATCAGCAAAAACAACGGATGGGAATTCGGAAGAAATGGAAATTATGCGAAGAGTAATGCAGGGCTGCATTTTATCACCAATATTGTTGAATACATATTCAGCAATGATTTTTAAAGAAGCTTTAAGCGACCTAGAACTAGGAATTAAAGTAAATGGTGAAATAATTAATAATATTAGATTTGCTGATGATACGATTTTGTTGGCTGGAAATGATCTTCAAATATTACTTGACGAAGTAAACAAATACTGTCGTCAATATGGAATAAAAATGAACAAGAAAAAAACCAAATATTTAATAATGGGGAATAAAAACAGTAGCGTTCATAATTTAAAAATAGACGGGGAAATAGTTAATAAAGTAGAACGTATCAAGTATTTAGGTACTGTAATATATTCCAGAGGAGGCAACAGTACAGAAATTTCAGCAAGAATTGAAAATCAGATGAAGGAAGTATTTTAGAGAAATGAAATTAATATAAAATTAAAAATTAAACTACTAAAATGTTACATACATATATGGTCAACCTTATTAATGGAACCGGGACATGGACAATGAACAAGAAAGAAATAAAGAAAATAATCCGCATTTGAGATGTGGATGTATAGAAGGATGATCAAAGTTTCATGGATAGATAGTGATAGAGCTGAAAAAAAGCTAGAACTGATAAATATAATTAAAGCAAGAAAATTAAGTTACTTTGGGCATATAATGAGATGGGGTAAATACAGAATTTTGCAACTAACGTTAGAAGGAAAAATAGTTGGTACAAGGAGAAGAGGAAGAAGAAAAACGTGGACAAAAAATTTATGTGAATGGTCCAACATATCCTTAAGTGAATTATTCAGAATGCCCAAATCCATTATTTGCAAAACTTTTGTGCCCTTATCACCAGCAGGAGTTACTTTTGATAGTTGGTGGGCTCGGGCTGAAAAAACGGTAAGTTCTTTTTTCGCGGCTTCATAAACAAATTTTTTTGATATACATATCAAATTTACTATTATGTAAAAAAGAGATGGAAATCTATGCACTGATGCTCCGGCCCTATAAAATAAATTTAATTCGTTGAGTAGAACACTTATTTTAAAAGGCAGCTGTAGTTGTAACTATAATATCTTCATAATACTTTTCCAAATTGTTACCAAAAAACTTAAAATATAATTTTTATTATTTCTTTTCATTAACTTATTTGTATAGTAATTCGAATTCAAAAAAAGAATATTCCGATAGTAACCTAGGGTTATCCCGTAAGAAATTCAAAACATGGCTCGGAAACAATTTCTCAAAAAAAATAAGGAACTGTTCTGTGTAACAGATTTTTTTTACAGGTATTTGATGTCAGACATTTCTTTCTGTCTAACATTTCATTTTTAACCATGTCGTCAACAAGAAAGCAATTAGCTATAAAAATATTAAAATAAAAATATTTTGAATAATATAGTATATAGTAGAAAACTAATTTTTACGCTCAAATAATCACCGTAAAGTAATTAAATTTTAAATTTCAGGAGCAAATCTTACATTTTATTCACAAGAAAGCAATTAGCTATATTGCCATTTGCAAATTAACAAATGTCAAAAAAAAATTACAAAAAAATCTGAAAAGTTGTTTAGAGAAAAATCGTGATTTTCCTGTCGAGACAGAAGTTCTGTCTGGTTTACAATTGACATTTTGAAGACAGAACATATAAAAAGTATAGTGCAAACCGCAAGTAGTACAAAGCATAGATAATACTTAATAGATCGCCAACTCTCAAATACTTACAACAACGCCACTTTTAAATTTATGTTGGGTTGGGAACTAAATTCATCATAACCCTATTTATTTTTCTCTCCAATAATGCCCTAACCCTATTTTTTTTTTTAAATTATAAATAAAAATAAATAAAGAAAATAATTTATATGAATTTTTTTATTTTATTGATTTTTCTTTTTTTACAAAAATGTTTTTGATAATATTTTAAGGCTTTTTTTGTATTGGGTCATCCGTTGCTGCCTGCATCCTCGAGGAACCGGAAAGTTTCCTGTTGAGTCCATAACAATAATTAAGCGATGTTTGGTGGCAATTAAATATTTGCAATACGGAACACAACATTTAATTCCATACATTTTTAGAATTGTCTTAATTGTCTTTGTTTTTTTATTTTTTATACACTTTTCTTTTCTTTTATTATTTTTTTTTAATTTAAATTCACAAATATATTATCTAAACACTGATCAACACATATGAACACCAAAAAAACACAAACGTTTTTAAATGTTTTATGTTTGTAATCATAAACATAAAATTGATAAAATGACACTAAAAACGAAAAATTGATAAAATGACACTAAAAACTACACTAGCGCTGTATAAATTGGATTGGAAAATAATATCAATTTTATAAACCATTTTCAAATTTTCTTCTAAGATTAACGGCCGTGGTACAAAGTAATTAAAATTGGGATGCATTTTTCGTTACGGCAAATTAGGTGTTTTCAACGACAAATTAGGTGTTTTCAACGACAAATTGTGTAATTGAACAGCAAATTGTGTAATTGAACGGTAAATATTGTAATTGAACGGCAAATTGTGTAATTGAACGGTAAATTTTGTAATTGAACGGCAAATTGTGTAATTGAACGGCAAATTGTGTAATTGAACGGCAAAATATGTAGCGTATACTAATATTAAATAAATAAATATACCTTGTTCTTGTAGTATAATGGAAAAAGAATAATACCCTTGTTCTTGTAGTATAATGGAAAAGGGAATAATATTTCTGGAAGACTATAATGTGAAAAATTGTCGTGCAAACTTCTAATATTGTCGGGTTGGATACATATTCTGCTGTGCAACAATTGTCGTTCCGTATACCTAATTTGTCGTGCTGAAATATATTCCCCATTAAAATTTATGTTAGCTATCAACGATCGTTATGCTTCAGACAGGCTCGCCGCTCGTGCAGTTGCCGTTGTCGGTTTGGAATGTCAAAAGACGCTGGAGACGTTGGTGACGACTTTGTGTAGACAGACTCACCGCATTGAATCTTTTAAATAAAACTATATTTTTTGATGTTAAAAAACCAGTTCTATTAAATATTGTGAATTAAATATATCAAATATTGTGTTAACAATAATTTACAATAAAATATGGCTTCAGATTATTATTATATTTTTAACTTTAATTACATGTTATTTAGTTAAAATTACATTTTCTCTCACAAATGGAATTAACTTTTTTATAATAATACAATATACATATAAATAATTATATAAATAACATATAAATATCCACCACATTTTTTGTTGTACAAAATTTAATTTTTTAAAATTATTTCTATTAATTCTACAACAAATCCCATTTTAAAAAAATGATTTTTCATAAATAAAAAAAAACAACAAAACAATATTTTTGTGTTATACAACAATTTTCATATCAATTAGACATTTGGAAACGGCAACGACTCCAAAAGTTGAAATCGATTGAACTTTCTTACGGCACGAGCGTCCCCGGCGTTATGACGGCAACGAGTTTGTCTGCTTTCATATATTTCTATATATATTTTAACTTTTTTTTGACATTCCAAACCTTCAACGGCAACGGCGAGACTATCTCTGGGGTTAACGTTACGGTATCACTATGTTTCCAGCTTTAATTTATATGAGTCGAAGTCGAGACGAAGCAGTTTAAAGCCGACTGTACTTTGTAAGGTCTAGACACTACAATTCTATATACAGATTTTCTAATTTATTACACAGAAAAAGCTGCATTTTCAAGTGAAGTGTGGAAAGGAAAAAAGTTTATTAAATTAATATTAATAAAAAATAAGGAAATTAAGAAGTTTTGTAATAAAAGATTATAAAATATACAACAAATAGGTTGGGATTCATAGATATTATATGCAAAGTATAAAATGTCTTGGAATCAATGGAACACTGGCATGGCAAATGCCGCATCGTTACCGAATCCTCAAGTAGTAGGAACATCTATACCTACCCAAAATGCTACAAATCAGATTCCATATAATCCGGCAGTACTACCTCCTGGTAATAGTTTTCCATCGCAGTTTAGTGGTATGACTCCCGAACAACAATATGCAATGCAACAAAACTGGCAACAATGGCAAAGCTACCAACAGCAGTATGCTCAATGGCATGCTCAATACGGTGAGCAGGTATGTACCCAATTTTTATATTATATATTTTAATATTTATATGTATGAAAAATGTGATTCTAGTACAAACGAGAAATGGAAGTCAAGTTGGGAGGAGCTCCTCCTTCTCTGCCATTGACACCTAATGTTCTGAATGTAGCAAATATTGCACAATATTCACAAATAATACCACCTGCTCAAAGTGGAATATTTGCAGCTCCACCACCACCCCCAGAAAATGACATAAAAAAAACAACTAATGTAATTACTGATCAACCTCCGCCACCACCACCACCGCCGGAGAGCTCAAATGAAGATGAAAAGATGTCTGGTCCATCTCTATTTTCAAATCAAACAGAAATTGATAAAAATTATTCCCATAATTTTAATAAAAATATATATGCGGAAAACAAACTGACAAATAATCAGAAACAAACTGCAACATTAGAACTTGATAACAAAATGATAAACTATCAATATCAACAAAGCTATGACGATAGAAAAATACAGAAGAATTCAGACACTCTGCAGCAATCAAATCAAACATATAACTCATCTCAGAACAATAATAAATGTTCTGAATTTACGCCGGCCGGTGAAAGTAAATCGCGCGAAGAAAAAGTATTCGATGAACAATTTAGAAAATGGGAAGAAGAATTTGAAAATTGGAAAAAGGCAAATGTTAATCATCCAGATAAAAAGGCTTACAGAGAGTATGAAATGAAATTTGAAGATTGCAGAAGAAAGCTAATTGAACGTAGGGAACAAATGAGACGTAAAAAATTACAACAAGAGCAGCAAGCCAAACAAGAACAGCAGGCCAGACATGACCAACAGATAAGGGAACTACAGATCAGGGAAGAGCAAATTAGACAAGTACAGATCAGAGAAGAGCTTATTAGGCAAGAACAACAGAGGCAAAAAGAGGAAGAAACTAAACAAGAACAACAAAAAGTTAGGCAAGATCATCAAATCATAGAAGAACAAAACAAGGAATCATCTGAACTTTTGATTAATAAAATTGTTATTGAACCTAAATGTACAGACGAAATAGAAAAAGCTAAATTTGAGGAAAAACAAAAAATTGATCTGAATGATGATGTAATTAAAGGAAAAGCTGATTTTCTAGAAACTGGTAAAAGACAATTTGGAATTCCTGGTCTCGATTTAGTCCAAACAGATTCACCAAAGGATACATTTGAACATTCTAATATAATAGATTTAGAAAAAAAAAATGATGCTTCACAACAAAATATATGGGATCAAAATATTAATCAAAAAGGTAAAATGGAAAAATCGCATTGGAGTAATACCAATGAAAAAAATAAAGAAATATTGCAGAAAGATTGGAATTCCGATCAATATGAACGTATTCCTGAAAATTATGTAAAAAATATTGAATTTCCTGATAATGATATCCGTTCTACTCCAAACAAAATTCCATCGCTTTTTGATCAGAAAATTGAAAAACCAACATTTTCTCCACCAAACGAAAAATCAGAATCCTTCGAATTTCCAAAATATGATAATGCAATTGATACGAATGTTGAAAATGATTCAACATCAGCACCTATCGAAGATGAATCTAATAATATGCAAAATCTAGCCAATGCTTTATCAAATCCGAATGTTATGGCTTTATTAAGTGCAGCATTGCAAAAAAATGATCAGATTCCAATAGAAAATAATGATATAAATTTACAAGACGAAAATTTTAATAAATTGAATGAAAGTATTGATTATAATTCAGATCGGGATAATTCTTTCTTTAGAAATAAATTTGGAAATATATTTGGGGGCGAAGGAAATGGAAAACAAAATATAGGAAATGAAAGCTATAATTCGAATCAAAGCAATCAATTATATAGGAATCGTTTTGAGAGTGTCAACAAATTTGGAGGAAACAGAAGCAATCACAATATATCGATTTGGGATCACGATAATAGAAATGATAATTGGCGTAACCAGAGTAATTCAGATTTTAATACGGATAATAATGATTTTGAACCAAATTGGAATAATCAACAAAATTTAAGGCAGGATTCTCAAAGGTAATAAATTATTTTACATAATTTTTTGTTATTCAAAATTTCGGAGATAATTAATATTTACGAAAATGAAAGCTGCTTTTTGTTTTGTGGATATTTTATCTTATAGTAAACATTTCTAAGAACTGTTGTCAAATTAATTGTATAATTAGTCAGTGTTATTTATTAAAATATTGATTTAAGTTGCCATAGCTACCCATTATATTAAAATATTGTATATTCAATTTTGTTTCTCGGCTAAATTTAGACGTGTAATGTAAATCTACACTATTCCATATTATTATTCTTTAATAAACACAACCATGTTTTATAATCTATTTGATGTTACCTAGGTTGCACAAAAATTAATTAATATTTAATATAGTATTCTATATTGGGTTGGTATAATATATTATCTGCAGCACAAGATATTATTTACTTATTGTTAATCGATCCTAATGACATCCATTTATTTAAAGAAACACGTTTTGAGCTTTCTTGTACCCTCAAGACCCAACTGGGTCATCCGTTCTAAAAATAGTTGCTATAATATATATATATATATATATATATATATATATATATATAAAACCCTAAAATTGACGAACAAAAAATATTTGTTTTATATTTGACAAAAATAATTTGCGAATAATCATAACTGCTCTAAAGAAACGCATATAATAATAAATAATAAAAATTCGTTTATTATAATAAAAATAAAAACAAAATATAATTCGTGAAAATTAATTGGGCCAGTTATTTATTGTTGCCAAAAAAGTTGTCCTGCTCTCATTAATTTACTCATTTTGTAGATATTTTCAATTTTACCTAGCTCTTTTATTGTAAAGAAACGTTAAGAAATTGAATTTTTAAAAACAATCCGAGTGGTAAGTTCGTAGTTTACCTACGGCAATAATCTATACGGCTTTCTGGGGGAAGATCTCTATCGCTGTTTCGTAAATTTTTTCTTTATAATTCAAAAATCGAGATGATATTTTTTATTACAGTTTGTAGGAGTATGTTAAGACGTCGTTACGCTGACACTCCATGAATGGTATTCTGTTAGTAAAGGTACTTCTCATTTGAATGTAATAATTTTTTTTTTAAACGAATAAACGTGCGTATAAAAATTCTTATCCGATTTAAATGAAATTCTGGACATAGGTTAGTTTCGTGATATAGTTTATCACCAATTTCAGGTTAGTTTCCGAAATATATCTCATGCATTCTAATTGCAGCATATATTAATCGTTATCCGATTTCAATGAAATTCGATACTGGTTAGTTTTACTGTTGTCGGTCTGTGCACAGTTTTGTGCCTATTTGTCTGTCGATTTTTTTATTTGTTTTTTTTTTTTATTTTTATGATGTTGTAGAACATGCCAACACATTTCAACATTTTTTCATAAATTTTTTCATTTTGGGTTTTTTTTCTGTTGGCGTTAATATAAATCTATTCCAAATTTCTTGTAATTATCACTGTGCTCTGTGCTTCTATGGTACCGTTCGGTATATTGCATTTCCTCGCACATAATATCAAGTCACAAATTAAAACTGCTTGAAGTCTATTACTTGAGATGGAGATTATTTTAGATATAAAATATAAATTTGTAATGTTATGTATCTTCAAACCGGTAACGATGTTGGAAATTTTAAATTCTTCTACATTAGTTTTTGAAACCCTTCTTTCTACACAAACTGGTCGGCCCATTTCATTAGAGCCTCTTCACACTAAAACGATTTTTCAGACGACTAGTATAAGTTTATACTAGTCGTCGGAAAAATCTTTTAGTGTAAAGAGGCTCTTAACCATTGTACTGTAACCCATTTTTGTTGTTATTTTACCCTTTTCCCTTGTTGCCTTTCCCATTTCAAGATATTGTATTTGTCATTGTCATCAAGGTTTTTTCTTTAGATTACAAAATTAAAAATATTAATATTATTACTTTTACATTTATGATTAGTTATAGAATTGTTGGAAACGAACTACATGGAAGTGTTGCAAAAAACAATTTCGCCTTAATGTATTTTTTTGAATATTTTTTCTCAATTTCGTTTTAATGCATTTTTTGAGGTTAGAGCAGCAATATAACTAGTAGGTTTTGTCTTATTAACCTAGGTGCGCTGGGGGTTCTAGTTGATGCGCAATACTTGTGTAGCTTCCCAGGATCGCTTGGGGTTCTAAATGATTCTAAAAATTTCCGATTTATATGTTGAATATGCAATAAATTAAAAATAAAAAAGCAAATTGCATATTTCAGTTTTTTATGAAATTTCTTACACAAGTTCGCTCAGTGATCTAATTGGTGTCTATACAATACATTGTTTGTTTTTTAATAGATTTGAAATTTTCAACAAAGCTGTATTTTTTAGCAAATATTTCACTAATGGACATACTCACATTTGCATATCACTTTCAATTCATTTTCCTGGTGTTTGTAGTTTTTCTTGGACCTTATTCAATTATGCACTAATTTCAATAACTCCAGTCTTACGAACTTTGTTTTCGTTTTTTTTTTTTTAATTTTTTTTGTACTGAAATAGAAATTATGAACCGTTTGCATAATTTCGATATTAACTTAATTTTTATTTTTTAATAGAAGTTTTATTGAAATCGCGAATTGTCCACGCAACATTTAGTTTTAAATATATATTTACCTAATTAAACAAAATAATAGAAACAAATTATCAAGTTCTAACACTATTGGATAAGTTACCGGCCGATTCCACTTGCACAATTTCACTGGACACAATTCCAGTGGTACAATTTCACTTGAATATAATTCCACTAGGATAAATTTAATTTAATGTGTACTTTTCGGTAATTTTTCGTGTTTTATTATTTTTTAGTTCAAAACTTTAAGGCACATTTAATAATTCGTCTTTGTTCAGAGTTTGAAATTACTTTGTAATGAATTATTGAATGTATAATATAATGTATAACAACTGCACTGTGGCAATTTAACTTGTTTATTTTAACTTCAAAAGCATTTATTGTGAAATATTAACTGTTAACTAAATAACTCGCAGTAGCGGAGTATTTTGTATCAAAACTAAAAAAAATAAGATTTAAAATTAAGCAACCCAGAGACACGGTACGATTCTTGAATAGCACGAGGTGGATCTAAACTGCCTCTTTCCATCTGGTTTCATGAGTTTGAGTGGTAGCAAAACGGTGCAGATGCGCTAATGGGAGTCTCCGGGAATGTTGCTGGGAACTCGCCACTTAAACCCACCATCCTGTTAATATATGCGTCTTAAAGGAATATTGAATTTAGAAGTATTTTGTTACAATTTATTTCAGGTTTAAGGATATTTTATTGTAATATTTTATTCGAATTTTGATATCTAAAGATGAGCGATAGTTCTGCATTAAAAATATTACAAAAGTATATATTTTATTATCACTTCTAATATGCAAAGAATGACGATTTTTATATACCTACATATTTTCTTGTGGTCTTAGCCAACCCTTCATTGAATGCCTATAATCGTTAATGGTTGTATTTTTGCAATCTCAATTTATTTATGTTGTCAAGGTATTTTTTGATATAGATTACATATCAATCGATAGTCTTTGTTGTTTTCTGCGTTTCGTTTTTACTGATATCCTTTTTTTTTTTTTAAAAAACATTTTTTTGTTGTGTAGATATTCGACTTCCTTATGTACTGTTGGGAAGTATTTTTCATCGTGTTTTGCTTTAGTATATTTATTTCTTAATAAGCTTGTTATTAATCAGAAAATTATATTTTTGTACAAAATAACAACTAGTTCGTGAAAATTTCAATCATAATTTAGATAAAGTGTAACTTAAAATTTGCTAGAGAATAATTTCTAATAAAAATAAAAATTGATTATATTTAAATATACTCGGCAGAGAATTTCGAAGAGTTCTTTCCGGTTTTTCTAAATATTTTGTAATCTTAATATATAATACGTTTACATTTTAATATTTTTTGCTTATAATGATATATATATATATATATGTATATATATTGTTCGTCATAAAAATATACGAACTGTGTGGTGACTGTTTGTTTATTATATTTTATAAGTTTTTAGTAATATTTGTTTCACAGCAACTCAAACCAGACGTATATTTTTCTCTTCTATTTGCATTTCCATTTACCTCTTATTCAAACCAAATATTACTGAATTTTCCTTATTTATAATACCTTTTATGGATGTTTCACTGTTTTTGGCAGTTTTCTTCTTTTTTTAAATATTATATGTAAACTAAATATGTAATCCTCATGTCGACGATAAAGTCTTGTATAACTTCGTCATTGAAATTTACATTATATTTTATATTTAATTAAATAATAAAAAAAAACACAATTTTATATACATTACGATATATGCATACTTAGTATTATATAATAAATCTATGATTGCTGCAATATAAATATATTATATGGTTATTGTATAATTAATATATTGTTAGGTTGACTTTTAAAGTTGGAAAAGACAATGCTACTTGAAAATTTACTAGGTTTTTGCATTGCAGTATTAAATTACATAAATTTTTAAAATGTGTATATATTTATTTTAGTGTTTTACATCGATTATCGCTTTCAGTTGGCTGCATTATAATCATCAAGTCATTATTGATGCATTTTTGAATGGCCATCTGCGCTTCATAGTCAAGTCAATTCAGTATTATACAATTTTATTATGCCGAAACGTATAGATTCTGAGTATTTTGCAATATTTACTGCAATCGAAGTCGAATCTGGAATTTACTTATTAAATTCAGGGTAATATTATAAACTACATATAACTACACAAACGGTTTTCCCGAGATGGGTGAGTAGTGTAATTTAAAACTACTCGTGGGGTTTGTAAAACTGGACGCAAATTGGCAAATAAGCGGACAAATTGCAACTGCGTAGTTTGAGAGAGCGGTTTACTCAATTTATTTTGTTCTGTCCCGCTGTATACCGATGTGGAAAAATCGCCCAAATAGTTCTATATAATTTTCACAGTGAAGTGTGTATAATGTATATGTATGAGCAATTCTCCCGTTGCGAATAATCTCTTGTATAGTATTGGCAGAAGAACAGAATTCTGGGGAAAAAATTAAAATTTTGGTTGTAGTAAATATAAAATTGTGTATATTTATAAGATTAAATAATTTGTAAATGTAAATTACCATCGAAGATGTATTTTTTTAATTTACATTTATGTTCTTTTGGAGCTACATTATTTTCAAAGAAATTTAATATTTATTTTAGTATCTTAAAATGAATTTACTTACATTTGCAGCAGATTATCAAAAAAATATATTTCAGTGTAATTAATATTTGAACATAGTTTAACAAATTTAAATTTTCAGAAATCAAAATTCGGTTATGACCATTCAAATATTCTAAGAGCAGTGCTTTTATATTTTTTTTATATTTCGACTCACAAAATCGCCTTCCTAAATGTTTTAAATCATGTTTATACTGTATTTATATCATTAATTATTATAGTAATTTTTTTGTTTTAAATATATTGATTAAATTTTATTGATGAATTTTATAGAAAAAAAAAACTGGAAATACTAATTTACTAGTGTTCATAAAAAGGCACGAGTGGTGTTTATGTTAAATTTTTATTGCAAATTTGTTAAGAACAGAGTTGAATGTTCTTGCTCGCGTAATATACAAAATCCTGTAAGAATGTTTTACAATGTGGAATAAATATTTTCTAAAAATATCTTAAAATGTAGTTGTAAATTACAAAATAAAAACATGATTTCATTGTTGGAATTATTTTCATCGTATTTTGCACTTTTTCGAAAAACTAAATTTATTAGCTAAGATTGGCTAAAAATAAGAAATTTCGCACTTCTTCCATTTTGTAAAATTTGTACGATCAAAATTTGCCTCGGTGATTTTGTTCGCGGTTAAATGGCGATGAAATGTATATCTGTCTTGGAATCAATAAAATGGTGTAAGAGTACTTTTTACATTTTAATATAAAAGGTAAAGATGAATAAATTATTACAGCATTTTATATATAAAACGTAACTAGTTTCAGTTTTATATTACTCAGAAATAAACGCTAGTATGAAATATTAATTATTTTATTTATAGATCTATTTTATTTTCATCGACATAAGCACTGAACCTGGCAGTCTTAGAAAAGGTTATTATAATTTTTAAAATAACCATTCAAAAAAGTAGCTCGTTAAATTTCTTATCATCTTGTGTTTTTTTTCTGTTTTAATATTAAATATATTATTATATTATTAAACTCCTAGAATTGATTTTAGCCATCGTAATCCATTTAATGCTAGAGGATCACATGGTGAATTTAATAATTTTGAAGATACAGGCGGAAATCGAAATATATTTGACAACAATAGAGGACGGGATAGAGAACGTGAATGGAATCAAGGAGGACGTAATAATAGAAATAAGAATAATAATCGCAGAAATTCTAAAAATAATAGAAATAATTCAAACGATGCATCTTCATCCAGCAGTAAAGATAATAATAGCTATGATCAAAAACCAAAATCGGGTGGTAATATTAACCCATTTAAAACTGATTTGCCTATAGTTAGCAAATCACCAAATTTTAAACAACAACTAAAGGACGAAGAAGATTATTTTCGACCTACTCATGTTATTGATTATCAAAATAAGCCACTGTCAGAAGTAGTAAATACTATCCAAAAAGAAACTGATGCAATTCCACCCACAAAAATTGTAGATTATGGACATAAAACCCAAGCTCAAAAAAATGTTTCACCAAAAATTGAAACTGAAAACTTTTTCCCAATGAAAACCATAGATTATGGTCACGCTTCTAATAAAACTGATTTAGAACCAATAAAGCCTAAACAAAGTTTTGGAGATTTTCTAGCTAATAGAACAAATAATCAGAAACGTAAAGGCGATGATGATATCAGAGGAGATTTTAACAAAAAAGTAAATACTAACAATATGAATTTAATTTAGACCGAAAATTTAAATATTTTTTAGAATAAAATAACAATCGTTGAACGAAGTAATAATTCGGAGTATACTGACAAATGGACTTTAAAAAATATCGAATCCCGACAAACGCTATCATTTCCTACTAAATCTGAAAATAGGAAAAATAATATAAATATACTAAATAATGTCAACGATTGCAAAATGGAAAAAAATGATTTATCTTTAAATGAACATTTAGATGCAGTTTCAGATGTAGAGTAAGTCCAAATTCACTTCAAAAATAATGAAAATTAGAATTATTGTGTGAACTAGAATTATTGTTTTTTTTTCTTAACTGCTGAACATTTTAAAATTTATATTATATCTGTATTATATTTGTCATTTAAAATAAAGATGAAAATTCTTAAAACTTAATCTTATATACTTATATAGTTACTAAATGAAAAAAATCATTTATCATAAAAGCTCTTGTTTTTTTAGGAAAGATTATATTGTTTTACAATTTTTTTTTAATTTAAATTATGCTAATTTGACGATAAGTTAATTAATTAATTTAATATAATTAACTAAATCAATATTAGTTTCTTGTACTTAAAATACTTTATTGTATTAAAAATTAAAGGTAATCCATTGGATTCTATTTGCTTTTCTTATAACATGAAACAGATAACTGTTTAACATTTTTGAATAATGTTCCTCATGTTTGGATTGCTTGATTGGTAAGTGCCATGTATGGTTAAGACAAAGTTTAGTACTTGAATAGCTAATGGAATTTTATATCTGTGCTTAATAGAATATTAAAAATTATTTTTGAAATTTGTTTGTATTTATTTTATAGGTTTATTTGCTATAGTAAAACAAATCGAATTAATACTATAATTATATATCCAGCTTATTTAAATACGGTATATACCATATTTGTTTATTTGTTCATATAAATATTATTTACAGTAAATTTAGAGTCTAATTGTTCCGTTTAAATTCAATCGGAATTATGTGTGAATTAATGTTGCCAGTTTTGCAATATCGATTACTATTTCTATATAACAAAAAAATTTCAATGGTTTTCGTAGTAATGCTTCATAGTTGAGATACTCTTCCCGAATCTAACATTATTTTAGATTCCTGTCCTGTTCTACTTCAAATCCTATAAATTTTATTATCGCTATTTTTAAATATAGAATGTGTTAATCAACGAAATTTGTTATTTTCAATGTCTTATTTCTAGATATAGCGTTACATTTCAAACAAATCTAGACAGTAACTTTCCAATAGAGATTTCTGAACATTATCGCAATTTCCGAAACCAAACAATAAGTTTCCGAAACCAAACAATAACTTTAGTTACAAGCTTTTTATATATTTGATTTTTGATGCATTTGTCGTCAGCAAAACGTGGCCAAAGCATTATTATTTTACCAGTCTTATCAAAGGCTTACTACTTCTGCCTATAAGTTAAAAATCGAATTCATGATAAAATCTATTATTATAACATATCGAAGTAGGATTCTTTAGCATTACCCGGAATTTATAGTTTTTCAAAATGAAACTGAAATTTACAAATTTTACAAAAATTCAATTTACGTAAATCTCCCGAAAAACAAATGTATTTATTAAACTAATCCATGGGTGGGAATTTCACAACCTATGTAATGCTATATATAGTTACTCTCGCCGTTCGTGCCGCGCTGTTACAAAGTTGAAATGTTAGAAGATATATGGATGTAGGCAAACTCGCCGCAGTCATGCCGCTGGTGCCACACTGGCGCAACAAAGTTGGTTCAATTTCAACTTTTTGCCGCGATGCCGGATTGAAATGTCAATTTGATTTAAAAAATAGACACTAAAATTAAGTCGATTTCTTCTAATTGCGGTATTTTTAATAATTAATAAAAAAAAATTGAACACAACACAATATTTTTGTAAATAAATTAATGTAAAAATACAACTGATGCCGCTTTGAGTGTGTCTACCATTAGCGGCACTTACGGCATTTGAAATTGCAAAGCGGCGCGGCAAGGGCGGCTAAGCAGCGAGACTAACTGCTGGGTAAATTCTTAGTTGAAAACGCAAAATACAACAAGTACTTTCGATCACGACCTGCAATTATTTTGCTTGATAGTGGAAATCCGAATGAGGCTTTAACGTAATGCTACCTAGTTTTTCTTTGACATGTGTACGTGTGATAAATAAAAAATAAATTTTTTCTTGTTTTTTCGTTTAATGTTTTAAAATAGCAATAAATTAATTGAGGATCCGTCGTTGTGGATGCTTCTATTGTACATTATGATATTTGACAACAATAAGTTGTCAAATACGTAGCACCTAGCACACGGTAAAGCCACTTTGATTTTTGATATGACATTTTAATAAAAATAAAAGTAGGCATAACAAAAAAAAATACAGAGAATTATTCTCGGTTAGAAATAAAATGAATTTAAGAAAGTCTGCACAATGCACAGAAATAAACTTGAGCAAATCTTCATCTTGTAATTTTAGGTTAGAAAAATAACAATGTTGCATTTTTGAATGCCATTCACATGGTGTTTACATACTGATATAGGTATCACTGTCACTGGCTTTAAACGTCAACATATCAGGAATATATCTGCCGACAGCGCTATCTTCGTTGAAGGGAGCTGAGGTTTGAATTGTACAATAAGGATATAATGATAGCAATTGTTCCAAGAAACTCTTTTATAAAAAAAAAACTAATTAAATCGGGAAATCTATTTATCGCTTAAAAAAAAAATGTTTCCGGAATTGTAATTTTTTTGCTTTTCTATTCTTGTGAAATATTAAGGTCATTCCCAATATTGACTTCAACTTTAAATTCCTACCAAATTCAGCTATAAAAGTCATACAATAACCAATGTTAGCGTCAGTTTTCAAGTCAATACCAGAAATTATTATTTTATTAATTTTTATTTAAACTTAAAAAAATATTTGTTTTAATAAATTAAATTAGAAAATTATTTTCTGTTTTTCTTTTTTTTTATTTCTATGGCAGCAACTTACATTTAAAAAACAACAACGCGATGTAATAATATTTTATGTCAAACTATTTTGTTACTATGGAAAAAAGAAAACTTACATTTTCTTTTTATTGTAAAAAAATATTAACGGCGCTGTAACAGTAAATTTTTTAACATATGTTGGCATCAGCTTTGATGATTTTTGAAGCTACTAGTAGACGATGATAATAATAATTACATTAAAGTTTATGTTTCTACGCTAAAGTTTATACTTGAACTTAACATTGAAAACAACCGAAGTATTGAACATGCTATAAATTTTAACTGCAAATATTCATATTCTAGCTAGAAAAGATAAGAAAAAACACTTTTAACAACAAAACTAGGTGATTCCACTTGCGCTGAAGAATCGTTGTCAAAACTAGGTAGGCAACGAACCTCAACGCAACATTTACAACGGCGTTTAGATATACACTAATGTTGTGTCCTTGCGTTAATGACATAAAACAGATGATTTTAATCAATCTTTCATAATACATTTCCCCTTAAAATTAAATAAAACTTATTACTATTACTGGAAATACATTCAAAATACCTTCCTAAAATTTATTCAAAATATATTTAAAATACATTTTCGGATAGATTTAGAAAATACATCTTAGAAATACATTCCCAATAAATTTTTAGAATATATTACAAATGTACTCAGAGAAATAATTCGAATGTATTTTTTAGGATTTAATAAGAAAAGCAAGATATTGATTTTTGAAATTTTCAATATATTTATTTATATATTTAATAATATATTTTTTATTTTGCATTTTTGTAATTTTATTTTTTCTCTTTTGCGGAAGTTATTAGAATGAACTCGGTCACGCCTGGGCATGTTTTTTTTTTTGCCTCAAATTCGGCTAGCCCGTAGGCAACATTTTTCACCAAATCTGTTTAAAAAAATTAAGTTATGTATAATCTTGAAAATCATAAATACCATCACCATAGCCGTTTTTGGCTTATAAACGATATTTTCCCCTTCGTTCCGCTTCAATAGAGCATAATCACCTAAACTCTAATAAAAGCATTATCAGCTATTATTTTATTAAAAAGTTGGTGAAATTTTCTGTAAAATACTAAATAAAAAAACTTATATTTTTATAATTTACTTATTTTTAGCAATGAACTAAATAATAAAGTGTGCCAAATTAGGGGTGTGTCGTGTCTCGTGTGTGATTGTGATACAGGAGATTTTCATAACAGTAATTATAAAACGGGATTTCAATACAACGGATTATAGAACAAAACTTCGATACAAGGCTTTTGCTAAAAACAGCAGATATAAAAAAGAGGATTTTGAAATAGGGGATTTTGATACGATCCCATTAAATTTATAATATTTTTTAATATATGTATAATAAAATAGGTACACTCAATTGAATTTGAATTAAACATCAAATTTATCTGCCTGGACTTCTGAGTTAAAAAAAAATGGAAGGGAGTATTAATACATTCGTGTACAATAGAATCAAAATAGAATGCATTTAATGCGTAATCGGTCACGTCTGGGCAGCTGGGATAAAGCTAAAAATAATATTTAAAAAGCGGCGTAAATTATATATCGATTGTAATACATTTGGAAGGAATTTAGTACAGCATAAAGCTCGGGCTACATTGTTCCTATCAGTTCAGTTCAGTTTCGATTCGATTCGATTCGATTCGACGGTTAAGTAGACTGAACACATAGTTACCGATCGCAATCGATTAATTTTTTTTTTGAAAAAATCATAACTTTAACGCAATTTAACGCAGACCTGGCAACCGGTTAAAATAACGGTAACATCGAAGTAAAGGTAAATTAATTGTCTATCAAACGCGCCTAGTTTGGATATTCTAGGTTCAATACGCTAGAAGTTATAATTGAATAAGTGCTTGTAATTACTTCTCCGAAGGACTTTTTTAAAACACCCTGTAGCTCAGTAGGTGTTGAAAATGCACCCTCACCTTCCATACAATTTTTTGCTTATAATGAACCAAGGAACCTCCCCTTAACGGATTAGCATCCCAAACCGAGTCACCCTGTCCCTGTATAATAAAGACAAATTCGTTTCGAAAATTTCATTTGGGTATCATTGAAAACTTTACATCCTAGATACTGATTCTGTACATTTGTTTACCATATTTGTATCATAAATGTTCTTATTTTAAAAATTTCTTCTATTTTTTTTTAATACTCACACTTTTCAAAGATTGTTAATTACTGCTTATGCTTTCATATTTCATACTAAATGTGTCAATCAACAAAATCCGATTTGAATTTAATAATGGATTGGTACAATAGAGAAAGTTAGGTTTATATAATTTTTACTGTATATATATGTGATCTTCAAAATACATAAAAAGCAGGCGCCAAATAATTTTCGGCCCATATTTCATATGAAAAAAACGCCTAACAAATAAAAATGTAAAAACACCCAAAATAAATTAAAAATTGCCCAAAAAATAAAAATAACAAGACTACAATGTTTGCCGGAAAAACTTCGCAAATAATACAATTATTTTCGGATGTTGGAGTAATCTCTTCAATAAAAAATGTTGGATTTAAAAAAAGGGAAGTTGAATTTAATTTAAAAAAAATGCGAATTCAATTAAAAAAAAAATGATTAATTTGGTTTAATTTGAAAAATGTTGAATTTAATTTCAAAATGGTATATTAAATTTTGAAATCAAGGAAGTATTGAACCAAACGTGCGGTGCCGAATTCAGCTCGCTGCGAAACTTATTGTGACGCGCGGCTTATCGCACTTATTCCACCCAGCGTATTATACATTATACCTTCTCATTTGAATACTCCACATGTATTATAAGTAGCTGCTTAAAGCAGCCATGTGGTACTATTTCAAAAGTACCATCCACAAGATATTTTTTTGTGGTAATATATTTGCTTTAATTAAATTTATACACTGTCAATGTTGCGATATAAAAATACAATAAAAAAAATTATCTTGTATGCAAGCTTTAAAAAAGGATATTGTGTTTTTTCGTGCTTTGTAATTCCCAAGGTTGTCACTATTGAAACCTTCAATCACGTCCAACGGCGTTTTAGGTGATTTTACAAACACGTTTTCTATTAAATATTGCAATCCACTACTTACTTATACGGCACTACAACCCTACTGGGTCAAGGCCGAGAAGAGGGAATTTCTCCATTGGTCTGTGTCCTGCGCCGCCAGTCGCCAATTATCGGGACGTTGAGCCTTCTTACATCCGCTTCAAAGCCATCCTTCCATAAGTCGTTGGACTCTGAACTTTTTGACTATGTCAGCGTCGCGGAAAAGTTCATGTAGCTCGTGTTATACATTCGTCTCCAGATCCCTTCTTCGAACGTGGGACCGTAAGGATCCCAAGAGCTGCTCATCGTGGTTCGCTAAAGTCCAGGTTTCTGAACCATATATCAGTATACTGGCACAATGAGTGTCTTGTATATTATCTTCTTTGTTGTTGGTACAAGATCCTTTTAACGAAACTGTTTATAGAGACCATATAGACAGCGATTGGCCAGAACGATTATGCGCTTTATTTCTAGGCTGGTGTTACTGCCATCCGTTGTTTGCAATCCACCTTTTATTTTATTATAATCAATATTTTTTGATGCTTCCTGATTGTTGTATTTAAAATATAACAATATATTGCACTACGTGTGCATTAATTTCGGGAGGTTATTGGGCATGACGAAAAAAGAAAAAAATCGTTCTACAGGGGGCCTCTAAAATTTTTAATCAAGATACTTTTTAATCAAGATTCTTAATTTTTTTTTATTCGACAAGTAATTGTCGTAGCTTTATTTTGATGTATCATTTGATCATATTAAGTGTTGCCAAGGTGCAAATTTAGTATCTCAAACTTGGATTTTTTTTTTAGTAAAATCAAATTCTCAAAAAAGTTACGTAATAAAATTTTTATTTTTTTAAATTTTAAATTAACCGCCATTTTATTCTCTATCAAAAAGCTGAAGGTTTGAGAGCTGTACCGGACGTACAAAAAGAGTTACAGGTACACTTATATTTTTATACACTTTTTAAGTCAAATTACTTATCAATTCAATGTTTAAATGCTGATCGAATTCCACTTAAAGCCGTATTTTGGCTAATTACACCACAATTTTCAACACACCTTTTATATTGAATTTATAACTTTTAGTTCACTGTACATTGTTTCTTAATCTGAATGATTATGATCAACATATTTTTTTGCTTTTTCACAAAAAATATCGGATAGTATTACAATATTAAGTAGCAATTTGATTAGAGTAAACATGAATTGTAATTTTTTATAAAACATAATATTGTTTATTTTTAGTTATAGATTTTAATTTAAATAATTATTTTTTAGTTATTAAATATAATAGAGTGCTATCAAGTTTTTTTCTATTTATAAATTCATATTTTAACGATTCCATGTCGAATTATCAACTGATATTAATTTTATTTCTAAGAATTAAATTCAACTATAATTTTATACTAATTCAAATTACAATAAAATATGTTTCATTCCTAAAAATTTGCGACATTTTTCATTATGAAAAATTTCAAGTAAATTAAATGAAAAATGAGCGAAAAAATCACTATACATAAATAGCTAATGCGCGCTATTATTATAGTTTTCAAAATTTGTTTAAGAAATCTTTAAATGCTTAAAGTAATCAAAGTTTCAATAACGAACAACCAAACAAAATTGGTATGCAAAACCACATAGAGGATAACCCTTACATTGAATTATCTTTAGACATACCTAATTCCATCTAAACAACAAGAGACCCAACTCTCTAGAAACATGAATCATGCCCGTTTTCTTTTTAATCTAATTGAATGCGAATTATATGGTACCTTGATGAAATTGTAGTAATTATAAAATTTAACTAATGTGGGTTAGTTAAACCAAATTGAATTTTGTAAGAAATTAAATATCGAAAATTGTGGAATAAATGTAAATTATATTTTATTTATGATAAATAATAAATACTGAATGTTTTGGAAATTTATAAAATTACTATTCAAATCTATTATGTATACGACTAAAACTTAATTATTGTATTTAGATTTTTGCAAATGTATACAAGATCAATAGTATGTAATAGCATATTAAAAAATATTAGGAAATTAATTTGTTTTTATTTTCATTATTAAGAAAACTGATTATAAAATAAATATAAACTTTCGTCAAAGAAAACAAGAGCAAACAAATGATTTCATTAAAGAAGAATCCATATAGGATAGATAAAATATGGATTTTCATATGCAATCTAAAATAGATTTTTTTTTTTGTAATTTAGAAACGATTTTGATGAATCTAATCTTATATTTAGCAATGATGATAATTATTTTAAAGAAGAGTTACTTAAATTCGCCGTTGACAAATTAATAAATATAATACCGCAAAATTTGTCTCAAAATAACTCAAATAATATTAACCAAATTAAAACTAAAGAATCAACAATGCACTCAATTAATATTGTTGAAAATATTAGTGAAAATAATAATGAAATATCTATACCAACGTTTCAAAATAATAATACAATACTTATTGATGAAATTATTTTAAATCCTGGTCGGATGTCTCGTCCACAAAACATTGTAATAATATTACGAGGACCACCAGGTAGTGGTAAATCATATATAGCTAAATTAATAAAAGATAAAGAAATAGAATTAAATGGTTCTGCTCCGAGATTATTAAGCATTGACGATTATTTTATGATTGAAACTGATAGAGAAGAAAAGTGTCCGAATACTGGACGAAAAGTAAGTAATAATAATAAAATATAGTTTTATTTTATAATTTTATATTTATATTTGTAGGTAATAAGGAAGGTATTAGTGTATGAGTATGATAAAGTAATGGAATCAAAATATTTCGAATATTTGATGAAATCTTTTAAAAAAACTTTACTGGAACAACAATATAATTTTATTATTGTTGATTGTGTAAATCATTCTTTAAGAACTTTTACAGAATTTTATAACCTTGCTAGATTATCCAATTATACGGTAAGTAAATTACAAAATAAAATTATTATAAAAGTTTTTATTAATCAAATTTAATATTTTTAGCCATATACTATTGATTTGCTTTGTAATTTGGATAAATGTCTTAAACAAAATAATCATAATCGAAATGAAGAGGATATAACAAATATTTTGAAAAATTGGAATAATACTCCTTCTCATTATATAAAACTAGATGTTACTAATATTGAAACCAGATTTAAATCACCAGATATTCAGCAGCTGATTGTAGTAAGAAAATTGGTTTTTGTTATATATAATATTAATATATATAATATATATATTATTTATTTAGTAAATTCTTTGTTGATTTTTTCCCCTTTATTATTTTTATTAAGATTTTTACATTTATAAACTAAATGATATTTATCATTTATTTGAATATATTGTGTTCTAAACATTTTAAAGAATTACTTCCAAAAATATGACATAGGATCATAATATTCCAATTCCATACTATTATTATTCCAATAACAAATCTTCAAATTATTGTATTTGTGTATATTGGAAATGATTATTATATTATTGCTTACAAATCAATTATTTATTACACATGAATTTATCTAATTTAATTTTTTTAATAAACGAATGAAAATAAGGTTTTTTTTAAATTATATTAATTTTATGATATTTTTTCAGGAAAAAGACAATGAAGTTTGTAACCTTCAATCTTATAACATTGACTCTCACGATAGCTATGATACATGTGTTAAGGTATGTTGTTTTTTTGTGATGAAATATATTTTTTTAATAATATATTCTAGTATCAATTTATATTTCAGAATTTGTTAATGTATATTATAGATAAATATATTCTTGTTAAAAAGTTATATTGTTGGTATCTCGTTCTAACAATTATACTACTGTTTAAATTTATGCAGTTACAAATTTTTTAATACTTTTACTTTCTGCCATTTAAATTTCTGACTTCTGATTTCGGAATATTCCATTTACATTTTTTATGTAAATATTTTGAACTTAGTGCTTACTATTGTTTAACTTAGTGTTTACTATTGATGAAATATCCTTTAGATTTAGATAATACTATTAAAATTTTTGGCATTTGAGTAATATTATTGTAATCATGAAAATATGCAGGATATCTAGTACACCCAGGTCATGTTTATAAGGTAGCTTCATTCAATAGAGAAAAAAAATTATTACGAACATGTTCATAAATGTACCGTCACAGAATGGCAATCATTTTTAAATTTTATGATTTTTTTTTCTAAATTGATTCTACTAAATCTAACCTAATGAATTATCCTTTCCATAAGTGTCAGCTCGAACCAAATACGTTTACCCGTTCAGTTTTTATATATTTTTAAAGTCACTATTTATATTTTTACTTGATAATTTACTTGATAATGTTTAATTTTCGGTGCAATCGTTTATTTTCGAGTTATTGTCGTTTGAATAGTATTTTTCAGTTGATGTGTATTTTTAGAATGAAGAATAATTTATTTCACGTTTTAATATTAAATTTAAAAATTTAAGCTTTTCTTCTCCAGTTTTATAATGTAATATTACTTTATTTTATACCCCTGCTATATTGATATAAAGCTATTTTTTTGAAACTTATTATACCCTGCTGGTTTTATTGGATAAGGCTTCGTTATAGATTTCAATAATTAAAACAACTTACTATTAATGATATAAGTTCTATTGTTTTAGATCTATGAGTATTGTAAAACTTATATTGTGACAATAATCAATTCGCAAGTTCAAACTAGTAGAGTCGAGACTCTCTGAATAACTAACAAATTATATTAATAAAGGGCTGGCTAGTTCTTAATTAATTTACCCACTTCATTCCTGTTGCAAAATTTTTATTTAGTGTTGATGTTTTCAAAGTTTATTTTTTCAACAATATCAATTTAGGTCAGATTGGAGCTTAATTACACTTCAACAATATAAGAACGCATTGATAAATAGAAATGCATTTATGAAAGTTACAACAAATAGTTTATAATATAAATAATTTCGAAAAATAAAATATATTAACAAAACATAATTGTAAAAATAATTTTCTAGACTGATTTTATGAAATGTAAATGGGATGTGGATACTAGCCAAGCCAATCTAGGTAATATTTAAACTTATTTCTAATATAATATTTATAATATAATATTTTTTTTAACATAACTAGCTCGTCTCGATGGTACTAGAAAAAATTTCCAGAACAAAACAACTCTTGAAGATTATTTGCAAATGGATGGATGGGAGCCTCCGCCATCAAATTCGAATAAAAAAAGGGTATTTTTTTTATTTATTAAAGATAGCCATTATAAATATGTATTTCTTAAAATTTTGTTTTAGGTACGCTGGGCTGATATTGAAGAAAAGAGAGAACAAGATAAAATGAGAGCAATAGGATTTGTTGTAGGGCAAACAGATTGGAACCGAATGTTAGATCCTACTGGTGGCAGCAGTGCTCTAACGAAAACAAAATTTATTGAAAAGTTGAGCAGAAAAAAATAATGACTGGTGTGCTAAGTATTTAATCACATTTCCTTAAAAAAGCAGATAAAAAATATGTTTTATTTATTTATAATAATTTTGTAATATGTTTTAAAAAATTTATATTTGCACTTTTACTGCATTGAACATTTATACAGATGAAAAGTAATAAATGTTTTAAATATTTGTCTCAATATATTTTTACATATTTTGTGAAACATATAATTTTTTTTTTGATTACAACTTTTGTACGTATTGAAGCAGACTTGACTGTTGAATATTACATACATTTGAACAAAGATTATCAATGCCAGATCAATGGGAAATAGAAATATCTAGTTTAAAAATATTTGGTTATAATCAATAAAGTAACAAAAGAATAATAAATTTAGTTGCAATTGTAATTCAATACATATTTCAATAAACAACATCAAATTAATTTTAAGTTATATTTAAATATTTGTGTCGCTTTATTTTTTAAAGTGGCATTGGAATTAATTAAAAGTCATTATATTTTAATAAATAATGAAATTATTTTACTCAATTTTGCGTATAAAAGTTCTTAGAACACCTGCCCAGTATTTTGTTATTATCGATTGTGATACTGATATAATTAGTTTTTATATGTGTATGTATATGTATTGTGTCATACATTGGCATTAAATATTGCCATTGATAATATCACATAACATATAATAGCGATTATGTTCGGGAATTCCTTTTCCAGTGTCTGTTCAACTCAATGCAGATGCAGCATACAATGTAGATTAAATGAAAATTCTATGATAATTCATTTGAAATCAATAATATTTTTTTTGATTGAAACAAGAAAGAGTTATCAAAAATAAAATGTTTACTAAGGAAAGGATACTAAATAATCACGGATTGAGTTATGAAATTTTTTAGTTCAAACAATTTGTTTATATTATAAAAAATATGTATATATAATATGCATATATGTAAAATATTTATGTAAATATATAACATTTATATAAATATTATAATATAAATAGATTACAGTAAGTTAGATATATGAATTTTAATTTCGATCATTAATTTAAATGAAAATATATAAACCTAAAAGCTAAAGCTATGCTATTACAAACCTATCTATTAAAAACGGTTTGTGTAATGGAATAAGATTAGCAGTAACAGCTTTTCAGTAGTTGAAATTTCAAGAATATATCAAGATACATCGAGCGATTCCGCCTTGCCTTTCAATTTAACCAGACACCAATTTTCAATGTTTTGCATATACTATGTGAATAAATAAACCGCAAGGCCAAATATTTTAAAACTTTACACATTATTGTCAACCGTAGCATAATCCGCTCCTCTAAAACTTAATTGTTGAAGAGCCAAGAAAATGAAAAACAACTGACAGGGACACATTAACCGACTATGTTTGTAATTATGTAAGTATACATATATGTACTATATTTAAAGTCCAAATTTTGTGCCTAAATATTTAATTTTTTTCTTCAGATTTTTAAACAAAACAAAGTATGTACATTAATTTTAAACAAACAAAGTACATTACAATGAATGCTCTTTTTTATTTTTTTTTATATAGAAAATCAAAAAAGTGTAAAAATATATAGAAAAATAAATATAATTTTTTTTATTTCTTATTTTTGTTTTAGTGTTTTTGAACAAATCCCAAATTAGTGCGATTCGCACTAGTGGCTTCTACTAAAATAAGTCACAACGTTCTCGTTCAAACCATCTTATCCAAGAAAACACCCTTTATCTGAAACCTCGTCTACTGTTGAGGTGACAAATTCAAAATTTTGAAATGAATATTATCAAAAAAACCGATAATGTTAGAATTAGAATCTTGTAATTCAGACATTATATAGCAGCGGTTGGACATCAAATGATGTTTGGTTGATTAGTTTGAAAGAACTCCCTCGCACGTAGGTCACGCTGCATCATTATTACGGCGTTAAGACCCACCCCACTTCTTTAATGCATGAAATCAGCTTGGCTGACATTCTAGTATTTTTGACATGTATTTCTATTGGGTGTAACGTTTTCGCATCTGGCAAACAACATTAACGTTGCATCCTTTCATAAATCCTTAAATTCGATTTTATATTTAAGGGTTTCCACCATAAACCTGGTTACATTTACATAAATCCAGTATACAGTTTTAGGTGATATGGTCTACTTTTTATCTATCGCTTTTATACACATCCAGAAAACTTTGGTGCTTCAAGTAATATTTCAAATTTGACTTTTTATCTAGGATGACAACTAGAAATTATATTCATTCTGACATGGTTATTCTAATGTTATTTATCATGGGTGATTTAAACTGGGCGAATTATTTCTTAAAAAAAGACAAATATCTTATTTTTGGGATTTAAATTCGGTTCTTGTAGCCTAGTCATCTACATACAATATATAATGTACTTTTCATAAGCTCGTTGAGTTTATCATATTCACCAATAACTAATAATGGCTTCAGCTTATCTGCATAATAGAGGATGTATCATCCCGCTATCGTTAACTCTTGCAAAAGTTCATTTATATGATCAGAAGCCACAAAAGAGGTGATATTTTGGGTACCTGCCATTGTATTTCTGCTCCTTGAGCAGCTTACGAAATTTATGCTAATTTTCTGATTTCTTAGTTTGAGTGTTTTATTTACCCCCTTTCTACCGAGACATTCTAAAATCTATTCGGTGTTAACATTATTAAACGATCCTGCTATATATATGAACATACCATGAGTTACCTCTTTTAGAATGAACGATTTCAATTCTATGTAGTGCAGAATCTGTAGATTTGCCTTTATAATATGCATGCTGGTGATGTTGTTGTTACTTTTTCTTTAATTTCTTTTTCGATTATTCTTTCCAACGTTTTCAGTAAGAAAGAAGTTAAACTTATTAGCCTGTAACTTTTTCATTGTTACTGAAATTCACTTTCGATTCTTTCCATTTATTTGGAACGTAACCTAGATTGATGAATGCTGTGATGCTGTGAATAGTATACATAGTCTGTACATCATCGCGGTGTTTGCTTTCTGAATTTCTAATTTCTTCTTCGATTATTCTTTCCAACATTTTCAGTAAGAAAGAAGTTAAACTTATTGGTCCGTATACTTTTGAGGACGCATAATTATTTTTCCTGGGCATTTAATGTTAATCCCTTTCGCTTCTTGCCAGTTATTTAGAACATAACCTTTGATTTATGTATCATGTGAATAGCATACATAGGATGTACATCGTCGCGGCGTTTCCGTTCTGAAGCATTGCCGAGAAAATAACAACCTGGTGATTTTAAGGGTTTAGAATAGTTAAGTTTTTGTCCATATAATTTTTTTCGTATTCATCAATTCCTTAACGTTAAGACATCGGATATTTTATCCGTTAGTCCAAACAATTCGTTTGGATTTCATTCTCTAAGCATCCTGGAAAGTTTGATTTAAGCAGGATTTCTAATGACTTCTATTGATTCAAATTTTCTTCCATCCTCATTTTTGAAAAATCATACTATGTATATAAAAATATCGATATGATTGTCCTTACAAATTGTATTGGTATTACTAAATCTGAGGAAAAATTTAGATTTCAGAAAATTTATCTAGATAATGTTGTTTTTTTTTACTTTCCTTTTATTGAATTTACAATTCATGTACACTTTTGTTTTCCTCACCTGGGCATAGCTCCTAAACGGCTTTACCGATTTAACTGAATTTTGGAACTTAAGCTCGTGTTATTACCCATTCGGTGCCACATAATTTTCAAGGCCCAGCGAGGGGGCGGAGGGTTGGACCTATTTTCAAAAAAGTCATGTGGGGTATCAAATTAAAGGTATTGATGAGTACATCTCGTTGGGTAGTGTTTATATCAAATTTAAATCAAACCTAAATTGCACATAAAATATACTAAAACAATTCTTTTGTAAAAAAAAATACTTATTTTAGTATAGCTTTAACATTTTAAAAGTATTTTTATTTTACTTCAAAACCTCAAAGTTAAATTTTTACAAAAGTAAATACCAAATTAGATTTAATTTATACATTAAAATAGTATATTAGTCAATACCATAATATACCAAAATTATATATAGCTAAAAAATACATATTGTAGTGTATTTTTTATATTTTAAAGCATTTTTATTTATTTTCAAAAACTTAAAGTGGAAATAAATACCTAACTAAGTTTAATTTTTACATTAAAATGGTATATTACTTAAAACTAAAACATCGTTCTAATTTGTAAGACAATCGCGGGAGCTCGTTTTTAACAGTTGTTGTAGTTTGAAGCTTTGAAATAAGAAATTAATTTTGCCGAATTCGATCAGGTCAGTTGTAAATTGCAATTTAATTATTTCAGAACGTATTTTTATTGTTATTGGAAAATTTAAGTAATTTTAATATTTTTCTTATATTATAATAAGTGACAGTGAATTTGTAGTGTGAAATGATACGAAAAAAATATTTGGAACCGGATTCGGAAGATAATAATCCGCTTACAACTTTACAGGTAAGTCAAATAAAGTATTTTAATTAATAAAAAAAAAAATTATAGGAAAATTCTCATATAATATTTAATAATTATACTAAAATAAGTATTATTTTTTCCAAAGCACCGTTATTTTTATATTTCTGGTTACATACTTGTTTGAATGGAAAATTCCATTATTTTTTTTTTATTATAAATTAATTTAGATTTGAAATATAAAAATAACGGTGCTTTGGAAAAAATAATATATTTTAATATAATTATTATATTTTATAAGTATTTTAATTTAATGAAAAAATGCGACGTAATTACACTGAAATAAATATACTAAAGTAAGTATAGTTTTATAGTATTAAAATAATATATTAGATAATTTTCACATTATTAAGGATATTTTATTCTTATTCTAGAGAATACGAAGTGGAAGTACAAAGTACTTATATCTATAATGAAAGAAAAACTGAAAATCCTATAAATATTTCTGATGATACTGTTCAAACGGATAATGATCATGATGCTGTTCAAACCGATAATGATCAAATTAATCAAAGTGATAAAGTTTTTTTATTATATGAATTTTCACAATAAAATTATTATGTTTCGTTATTGCTGCATTTTTAAATTAAATAATTATTGCATCAAAAAAATATATGTCAAAGTGTTAGTTAAGATATTAAAATCAATATAAAATATTTGATATTCATTTTAAAAACTAAATAGGTTTTTTATGACCAAAAGTAATACCTAATGTAAGTATAAGTGTTAAACCATAAATTTATAAAAAAAAATATGATTTATAGTTATATATATTAATATTTTTGATAATTTTTTATATGAAATGTTAGAAACCAGAAATACACATAATTTATATATTAATTAGTATATATTATTACGTGTATTTTTGGTATATTTCTAACTAAAAACACTAATTTAATACCAAATTGAACAAACCCAAAAATACTAAAAATAAACATAATTCATACCATTATTTGGTATTAACATTTTGGTGTATTTTTAATTTTGTTTTTGACAGAAAATTTTTTCTACTAGGGAGTGGCGTGTACCAGACATGCCCGGCGACCCTAATTAGCGCGTACGCACAGTTTTCCTACCACATGCCCATGAGACCAGATTGAGTTACGCGGTGGAAAGAGGTAAGATCCACCGTGTCTTTGGGTTGCTTCGTGGCTAGATCGTTGAGTTCGTTAAGGTATAGACTGCCGAAAGAGTTGTATTTGGCCCTGGCTAGTACAGGGCACTTGCAGATGAAATGCACTGTGGTCTCTTTCTCATGCGATACTTTGCAGCTGCGGCATGATTGGTTAAATGTGATGCCCAGCCTGGCCGCATGTTCGCCAATCGGTCAGTGCTCCGTATATATAGCTGTAGTTCTAGCTATATCCTTGCGAGGCAGCTTTAGGAGGTAGTCCGTTTTTCTTTTTTGGTAGGACGGCCATGTTTCCTGGCCGTTTTACACGTTGTTAGGTTCTTCCATCTTAGATTGGCTAAGGATAGGAAGTGTAAGTAGATATCTCTTTTACAAATTTCTTATTAACTAATATAAAATGTTGACAAAATGTGAGAATGATTCAAAATCGCGAGAGTCAAAATCACATACAATTTAAAACTCGTATATAATTCGCAAACTTCATCACTGGTATACTTTTGTCCAGCTACATGATAAACTAATTTGCATATATTAAAATAATTTATACTTAATGTTGTCATGAGATGAACTAGTGATTAATTAAGAAACTTATCCCTCGTTTAATTTAAATATACACTTTAGGAAATCTAAAGCCAGGGCTACATTGTTTCGATCGGTTCAGTTTCGATTCGTTTCGAAAAGTTCAAATTTGACGTCTTCATATATTTTATATGGGAAATCGATTGAGTGGACACATAGGTCGAATCGGAACGAATCGAATCGAAAGAGTTTGGAACGATTTGAATTTTGCGAATCCAAACTGAAGGAAATGTCAAGAGAAATGAAATTTGACTGTTTCAAAAATAACAAAAACAAAATATATGTGGTTAAATCGATTGTGATCGGTAACTATGTGTTCAGTCTACTTAAACGTCGAATCGAATCGAATCGAATTGAAACTGAACTCAACTGATAGGAACAATATAGCCCAGGCTTAACTCTATTTAAGAAACGAAAGAGAAATTTATTGAGCTCATAAAATTTTAACATATGTTTCTGCTGCATGCAGAAATTCTGCACATGTATTTTAGGCATAATCGCATAATGTATACTATATGTATTATTTAAGCAATTTATTATTAATTATCATTGTGAAGCGAAAAGCATTATATCGGTGTGATATACATTACAATAACATTTTAATGCGATATTTTTATGATCTGATTGAGTACATCTTCTGAAATCTTACCGCAATAGGTTTACTTTGACAACGTATTGCGAATAGCATATCGCACCAAGTTAACTTTCAAATCGTTTTGCGATTAAGTACATATATCGTATTTACGTTTACTGTAGATATATCGCAGATGTTATTTTGCAAAAATCTTGCTGGGATGTCGATATAATATGCAAAAAACGTAAGGTGGTGCGCGCGACTTTGGTATTCGGAATTTTGACACAGAAAATCTAGAGTACAGGATTTGGATAACGTACCTAATTCAATAATTGAACGAAGTCATGGTTTAATCATAATTAGTTTTATGATTATAAATATTTGTGAAAGTTGCCAGAAAATACCAATGTGAAATTTACTAAACAAATAAAACAAAAATTAATTAGTTAATGGTGCCATATGTTTAAATTCAATTTTTAAGTAGAATATATTTTTAGTGTATAAAACTGCCAAGAATTATATATATTCCAATTTGAACTTGACTTTAATTCTATTTATATATAATTCTCCATTAAGTTATCGACCCATAGTAATACTTGGCAATAATTTATACATATAAAAAAATATTATAATTTTAAATTAATTAAATAAAAATTAACGAAAATTAATAACTACATATATAAATAATTGTGATATAAAATGCTATACATAATAAATATTTTTGTATATTTTTAAAGTCTATTTTTACCTACAACACCATAGCATTTTTTAAATTAAATTCCTCATTTTTAAAATAAAAACTATGTCGTGCAAAGTTCATTTCCAAATAAAAAAAAAATCATTTTAGTTTTCGAAATATGTTAGATTTCATCATCTATATATAAAACCTTTATAAATGTAAATGGAAAGTAATATTTGATTTTTAATAATTCTCCAAAAAAAAAAAAAATTTAAACTAAAATTAATTCATTTGTAATTTATAAATTATTTATTGAAAAGTTCTCGTTTTAACTCAAAAATACAATTGCTCAAAAATATTAAACTGATTTCTATTAATAATGCATGATAATTTTTATAAGAATATATTTTTTTTGGATTAGTTTAAATTGTGTTGATGATAATTGAATTTTAATAAATATAAAGAGATTTAAACATTTCACTCTAAACGTGTTATATTAGCATTAATAAATGAATATACTTCGCCTTCATTACTACCCAATATGTTAGTATGGTTACTTATCTAACCACAATATAACTTAAATTCTAAGATATTTGTAATTTAAATTCCAAATATAATTATTATTAAATTTGAAATTCATGAAAATCTGAATTTACTTCTAAAACGACTTAATTTATGCATTATTTGCATCATATAATAAAAATATGGATTGAATGGTATGGTGGGTGTAACAAATTTTATAATGTGTTCAATTAAAATCTAGTGATGTTTTTAAGGAGATCGATAATACAAAGTTCTGAACTATATTTCAAATTTGGCAAAATTCTGAATTTATATATTTACCCCTATGATAGAAGTCGACTCGACTCTCGCCTCGTCCCGATTTTGACAATTTGGTATGATAAGTCACCCAAACACTCGCCGGCGAGAGTTTTAGCGAATATTCGGTATGATGTAACTCGCTCTCGACTCGCTTTTTCGCGACTACAGTCGCCGTTTTACTCGATCAGAAATTGTTGGGCAACTGATGGTACAAATATGTATATATAAAAATAAAGTTTGAATTTTTTTTTAAGTGATTTTTAAGTTATAAAAAAATGATATTGAATTTTAAATTATTAGTGAGATTTTATAGTTTTTTATAGAATTTTTTTTGTTAAATATTAAATTTTAAAATATGTAAGTGTAATTATAGAAAAGTACATAAAAATATTTATATAATATGCAATATTTATATAAAAAAAAATATTTTTAATATTTTAAAATTATTTTATTTTCAACGTCAAATATGATTGAATAGAATATGAATAATTCTATGCTGCTCATTTTTAAACTTTATTGTTTAAGAAAATACAACCAAATTTGAAAACTATTTTTTAAAATTTTTTTAATTTAAATTTGTTTAACACAAATTTCTTAACAATAATATATTGTAAAACAGTTAAAAATTATTTTAATTATTTTACTTTAAATTTAAATTCTACAACATACAAATAAAATTCAAAAAATTTAAATAAAAACTTCAAAATTAATGTCAAAAACAGTTGTGCTGCCAATGAGCAAAATAATAAGCAACGAGTTGCCGTTTTTTTAAACATTCGACTCGGCTAATAGCGAGGCGACTTACATCATACCAAATTATTCGTCGGTCGAGTCGAATGGCGAGTCGAGAGTCGAGTCGACTTCTATCATAGGTGTGATTGTTTGTGAGATTTTGCCGCCACTATAACCTAATCTAACCGAACATACTTTTAAAAATTCCTGAAAAAATGAATCTAAGAAACAGTCTTGAAATCTCAAGTTTGTTACAATTACGAAATTCTTCGACTTCGTAATTCAATATTTGAAGTTTTGCCACCACTATAACCTAACCTAACCTCATGAAAAAATTAAACTAAGAAGAAGTTTTGAAATGCAGTGTTAGAAAACATCTCGAGTTTGTTGCAATTACGAAATCCTTCCATTTGCTAGAAAATACCTCAATAAAACTCAGAGTTAGTTATTCTTGAAAGTGGTATCACTATATGGATCCGTGGAGGTCTATGCGAGGTTCTGCCGCCGCCACTATAACATAACATCCCCGTCGATTTTAACGAAAACAACTTTACCGAAAGATCAATTCATCGAATTACAAGTTCATCCGATAAATATTATTTTTAAACTATAACTTACGTCCCGATGATTTTTTTTAAGAGAGATCAATTACATACGATTAGCAATGCGATTCCAATTTGATAATTTTAATAATAAAATCGTCAATGTAAAAGCTTAAAAATTGTAATTTTATATTTATATGAATTGTAAAGTTAATTCTTATAAATATATAACAATTGACATTAAATATGAATAGCATTATATCTGTTTATATGAATAGAAAATTTTTAATACTGGGAATTAACCTATTAATTTTTAAAATTAAAAAAAAAAAAATTACGAATTTTAAAACGGAACAAAACTTGTGCTTTTCACAAGGAAAAGGGAAAAACCGTTTAGGCATTCATGCTTAAATGGCATATGTCGACAGGTGCCAAATAGCTGTGACTGCTCCTACATCCCAAGTTGAACTGGAAACACCATTGCGGATAGAACAAATAAAGCCCATAATGCTTACATGTAATAAAATGATAGGAAAATCGTGGGGATTCAGTTCAAAAATTGTCCACTGGATATAAACGTCCGTAATAGACCTGTTGTAAAAAAAACATTATTACTATTTTAGTAATACGTAAAGAGGAACTAATATATTTCTCCGATTTCCTTTAGTTCTATGCAATTCAGTTATACTAAAAGAAATTATAAAAATAATTAATAATATTTATACAAATATAGATGAAAATTAATGGGAAATAACATAATTTTAGTATATGCACTGTTAAATTATGTCTTCTATTTAAAAAAAAAATCATGTGGTAATTAAGTTATAATTAAAAGATAATATTTTTTGATGAACTTGTAATTCGATAAATTCGTTTTCGATGAATGCGTTTTCAATGTACTTTTTTTCTATGAACTGTTCATAGAAAACAACCTAACCGGATCGTACTTTTATGATCCCATGAACAAATAATGATACTAAGGAGTATAATGTACAATCATGCTGGTATAAAGTTTTATCTGCTGCCATTTTAAAATATACAAATCAAACAAACCACAAGATTTGTTATATACCACTGCCAGTTTTTGAATCGAATTTTACATATTAATGTAACACATGAATGTTTATATTTTTATATTCCACAAGATTAGTTATATGGCGATACGCTGCCAGTTTTTGAATCGAATTTTACATATTAATGTATACATAATATATATAAGAATAATGTATACATAATATATATAAGAATAATAATGATTGAATAATCCAGTAAAACAATAAACCCGCGCATTTTTGTTATGTTTTAAATTACATAATGCAACAATATAATAATAAACATAAAGATTAAGTATACTAAAATAATATCAATTTGATTTTGTGCCAAATAATGTATTACAATTTGATTAGTAATGTACAATACACAGTAGTTTTCTTTAAAAGATCATCAAAACAAAAACCAAATTTCATATCGGAAAAAATATATTTACAAAAAATTTATGTTTTTGATTCATTCAAAAAAAAATTTTAAACTCTTCATAATTTTCCATTATAGCATTAAGTTTCAAATTCTTTCAATATAAATGATTGCGTAAATTACTATTGTATATAAGTCTCCTAAATTGAAATCAGATTGCTTTTAATATTGACTTCGACTCTATTCATAAAATAAAATGTGCTAATTACTTATAATATAATATATAAGAACCACCACGTTATAGTCATATGTATTTTATATAAATATGGCAAGACTATAATTAAAACATATGAAAAATTATAATTTGAAAAATGAAAAACAAAATAAATAAGAGTATAAATCTATTTTATCAAAATTAAGAGCAACTAGTTCTAATCTGGATGTAGGCTAATCGGGACGTTTTGTTTATTTGTTTTCATTCGAATTTATTTAAATTTGAATTAAATGAAATTTATATATAATGCGAATATTATAATAAATTAAACAACATAAATAAATTATATCAAAATTTATAAAAAGAAAAAAAGAAGAAAAAAAAGTGTTTTTAAATTTAATTTATTATACAAAATAATGCTAAGTTAAAGTTTTATAAATGTTTAAAATATAATAAAAATTAATTTAAAAAAAATGGCCAATTATAATTTTCGTTAAAAATATATTTTCATGTTTCAAATTTTAAACATATGAATAATTATTTTAACAGAAGTTTGTAAATATGTTTTTTTGTGGATAATATGAATAATATTTTTTAAAGAATTTCTGTGAATTTATAATTTTACACAGAATTTAAAATAGAAATATGAAAAGAAATTAAATAAATCAAATCGAAAAAAGGTGAAATTAATAATCGAAATCAGATTCAACAGAAATTTTACATTAAAAAAATTTAGTTGTTTTGTGATTCATATGTTCTATAAAAAAAGATATTTGGATTTAAAGTGATTTTGAAAACATAATATATTATATATTATTGTGATTATTTTGTACAAAAATAAAATTTATATATATTTATAGTGACTATATATAATGAGTTTTTAAATTTAAATTTCTTTATAATTGAAAAAAAATAATATGCAAAATATTATAGTAGACCAAAATAAGTCATTGCAATAAGAGGACTTCTTTCAAAATTTTGTTGATTAATTTGTTAATAAATTATAATAAATGTTAATTGGTTTGAGTTTACATAGTTATAATTAAATGGTGTAATGATAATTTTCAATGCTTTTTATATGCCTACAACATTTTATATATTGAAAAATTTATAGTAATTTTTTATTATAATATGAATTTGTTTTTTGTTTTTACTATTTTAGTAATACACAAAGAGGAATAATATATTTCTCAGATTTCCTCTAGTTCCAGGCAATTCATATTTTATAGGTTATTCAACATTTCAATTATGCAGTAGTTTTTCAGTTATACTAACACAAATCTTAAAAATAATTAATAATATTTACACAAATATAGATGAAAATTAATGGGAAATAAAATAATTTTAGTTATACACTGTTAAATTATGTCTTTTCTATACTTTTCGAAAACAATTTTTTACTATGTGGTAATAATCATCAAAGTTTTCCTTGCATTCCGTGTATTGTCCATAATTATATACGAATATATGGGTTAAAGTTTGTATGATGTATGTAGTAACAAAATGAATGTCTACATTCTTCTTGTTGTAATTAGTTACATTCTTGCTGTTGTAAGTAATTTGACAAAATATTCATTAAATTCTGCACCTGACATTATTATATAATCATAATGCAATCAAAAAACTGCAGAAATATATTCTATATTAAAATATTTTTCTTAACAATGTAAACTTTAATTCTGATGTCTACATTGTTCATATTCGGCTTTTTCTATTTGTAAGCATATAACAAAATAAAATTCAAATTAGAACTTTTTTTGGATGAACTTTATTGAATTAACGGTCGAGTCAATTGTATTCCTCAAAACTTATTATATATATATATATATATATTTCGAATTTCATGGCCGTTCACTAAAATTCCGGTTTTGTCGACCGAACCTTAGGATTTGTAGTCAACCATGAACGCCTGCCTCAAATTTATTTAAAATATATGTTCATATATTTTAAACGTTTATACTTTTTATTCTCCACTATACTAATTACTCCATTCGATATTTAGATATTTGTAGATATTTAGTTATATTTCTTATATGATAATAAAAAATTTGTGAATATAAATTTGTTGATAATTAGCTTTTCTTTTTGCTTATCTTTAACACTATGCTCTTGAGAGCCTTTGCCTTGCCTTGCCTTGCCTTGCCTTGCCTTGCCTTGCCTTGCCTTGCCTTTCTTGACATCTCACTCCATTAATTGGCGAGGTTTTTACACATTATACAATGTCAAATTGTCTCATATTTTTTCGACATCCTTTATTTCTATATCCTCAATAATTCCATAACGCCTGTGATGCTGTTGATAAGTCATATAAAAAAATAAAATCTTTCTGTATAATTTCCAACAGTAGGAAACTTCTGAATGATGTTGTTTGAAATTAGCTAAGTTTCACTTCCATTAATGGTATATATCAACACAGATTTTATGAGTTTAATATTCTGCATTTCAGGGTTCTAGTTGCCATTTGTATGGATATTTTAGTTGTCAGATTGCTGGATCTCCCTTTTGCAAGTCTGTTATTAACATCTACTTCTACGCAGCTGTCATTTTCGGCAGGATCCAGGATGTCCTTTCGGTAATGATGTTTCTGCTGTTGACGTTGTTAATTTACAAGACGGTAAATGTCAGTTCTCTTGATATTTATATCTGTGTTTTATTTTATCTTGCATGTCGCTGAGCTTGTGAAAGTATTTCTACTGCCACTATATTTTTATTATATGCATATTAGATTTTTATGGTAAAAGAATTATACAATTTTAATATTTTTAAAAAAAAATATTTTTAGTAGACACTTAACTGTCCCCTAAATCTGTTTACTGTTTTTAAAAGATACATTATACATACATATATTAAACTGTTTTTTTATGGCATTATTTGGCACAAATCGAATTGTTTAATTTTTTCTTTGTTTTATAGTTATATTTATATTAATAAGAATTTTATAAAAATCTCCGGAAATACACAAAGATAATAGTCTTCAAATTAAATAATATCTCTTGAATAATACCAATTATGGCATTTTATAAAATACAAATAAATAATTAATTATATTATAAAATTTGTATTTTTCTATACTGTAATTAAATATTGAGTAATAGTCCCACTCATTAATTTCAAGGCTAAAATAAATATTAATTTAATTTTAATACGTAATACTATAAGTCATTTATTATCAAAAATTGTCGTCGATTTAAAAGTAAATTGAAATCTTTAAAAATACTTAGATAGTTTGTACATAATTATAAACTACAAATAATGAAAGATGACAATTGGCAGCTTTCTTCTAGGCCTATTAAATTTTTACAAAATATTTTCTTAGTTAATTGTAACAGAATTAATTGATCTAGTTAAAAATGTAACTTGTTTTAAGATAGATGAAGTTTCAATTTTATAGCTATAATAATTAACGTTATTGCAAATGCTAATTAATGAAAAAAAAAATCCAACGATAGTGTAGCAACATTTGATATATATTTCAGAAAATAACACGGGTACATACATCATTTTTATATGGTTAATTTTGTTATCTATTAATATAAAGTCTATCACTAGTTTAGTAAATTGTCGCTGAGGAACTTTTAATTTTTCACTATTAGAGAAACATTATCTTTTACGTCTGTTAGATGTCTGTTATAATACCGCAGATATCAAATTTTTAACAAAGCTAAGTTAATTATGTAACTTAAATATACCACAAAATATCTTTTACATTTATAATCGTAATAAAAAAAAATTAAAATGTTGAATAAATAAGGTATGTTAAAAGATTTTCAATTTAAGTGTCATGGCATTTGCTGAACTTTTAAAGCTGCATGCAAATATAGAACTGTTATCGCGATGACTGTAAGTATAAATTTTAAAATACCTTGTATGCGTTAAAAGGAACTTTTTAAATTTGCCGTTTTCTTACCTTTTTAGTGAAATTGATGATACTTAATACCACTTCTTAATTTAAAAGAAGGCTTCTTCTATACATTTTTAACAACGCGGCAAATAGGAAGTTGTGTCAGTTTATATTTTCTTAAATATTTTAAGTATTTTATAGAGCAATCGATCGCAATCGATTATATACATTTTTTCATTTGCCAAACATAATTTTTGAAATAAAATAAACCATAAACAATATAAGAAAGGATATTAATGGAGACATTATGATGTATTGTATACTATATAGACTGTATTCTCCATTCGATAAAATTTAAAATAAATTAGTAATCACTTTTTAAATTATATTTTTGTATATTTTATGATTTACCATATTTCTTTTATTATAGTGTATGTTATCAAATTGTATATAATTTGAAAATATTAAATATATAAGTAAATTTTAAGAGTTGAAATCAATCGAATGCCTTCCAATCGGTTCGATTCGAATTACACTATGTGTTCTTACTGATCGATTCACTCTGTGCGTCATACTTTAACTTTCACGAACGTATTTACAATTTATCAAATAAACTGCAACTATATTTTATTTTGTTTAATATCAAACTTATGCATCTAATTTCTAATTATAACTACTGCTGTGCGCATATTTCACTTAAACAGTTGAATCTATTAATTTAGTAGGTATAGAATATGTCTACAGATAGCAATTGACTTGTCATAGATTTGTAAGTTCATAATAAAGGAAGTTTAATTCAAATTTTGAAGGAGCTTTTATAAGTATATTTATTTTAGACACTCTTTAAAATGCGCATGCATAGGAGAAAAAGTAGAATATAAATATTCTTGGTATTAACAAATTATATCTTTTTTTTGGCTTAACTTTAAATTGAGTAAATAATGAAAAATTATTTATAATTAAACTTTCATTTAGATTTAATATTTTATGTAATCAAATGATTAATTTACATAAAAAAAAATATATATATTTCTCTTTTTGAATGGGATAAAATTCGATTTTCAAAATATAATTTGAAAAAAAAAAATGGAATTCAGTAACATGTGTTCAGATTATAAAATTTTAATGGATCTTATATTTTTGATTTATTTATCTAATTTTAAACATTCTTACTTAATAAAAATTATACAATTCATTACAAATATACATTAAAATAAAAATATACAAAAATGTTATTTTAACTTTTTAAATTTTCATATTTTTATTGTGGTGTTCTGTATATTTATAGCAATTACTGAATTTTAAAAATTTTCTATTTTTTGTTATAAGCTATCATTATTATAGAATATGTAATTAGATTTATGAGGAGATTTCGACAATTGATGTTACTGGTGATATTTTACTCAACTGTTTAATTTTTTTACTATTTAATACCTATTAGAAAAACTCATTTGTTTCTATATGATGTTCTGATGATGTAAGCCAAAATATTTTCAATCTATTTAAGATATGAATCACCAAGATTTTATCGTACGCGTATCTAAGTTTTTAACAGAATAGTAGAGTTAGAATTGAATGAATTTTCGTATACAATTGTTAATTTTTCTTTTTTTTGTGTATGATTTTGCGTAGCTTCGACCTATAACTGATTATAGGAGTAAAAGGCGATTGCATACTATTAGGGATCAAATGATTATTCGAGCTTCTTTGCAAGGACCAGAAATTGATGGTTATATCTTAACTTCTTATGATGATTGATGATAGAGTAATTATATAATATTTTTTTAAATTAAAGATTATTAGCTTTTTGGAATAAATTAAATTATTCTGTTTATAATAAAATTATCGGAACTATTATCCTATAATTCTGCTTAAAATGAAGAGCCTATACATTTCATAGAAATTCAATTATCCCCTTCTAGAAAAACGATAACGCATCAGGAACGATAAATTCCTATCACCTGCTTCAGTTCAAAGAAAATAAATAATTGATTCATACCTTGAACATCTCTAATCATATATAGTGTCAAAATTAGCAGTGTTGTATTGCTTTTGTAAACTATCAAATTTTATTTAAATCCTTAAATTTTAAATGTAATTCTTTATCGTAGTATAAATTAAGTTAATTTTTTTTTCTAGATTATTTATATTTCATCTATATAATACTGTTAAACTATATAATACTGTTAAACTAATAATGAAATATTATATCATATATAATATATAGAAACTTAAAATATGAATTATTAAGAATCTAAATAAAAAAATTCTAAAATAAAAAAAAGATGCAAAACATTTAAATTTTGTTTCTTCAATAAAAATATATACAAAAATAAATAATAGAAGAAGAAAGGTGATTTGAATTAAACAAAATTGTAGAACAACAATTAATTTTACGATTAATAAAAAGATACATTCACAATGTTTTTAGGAATTATTTTAAGTAAGTATTAATTAAATATGTGTTATTTTTATTAAAAAATATTAACTTAATATTAAGTTGAACTTTCAGTTGATTATCCAACAGATTTTAGTTATTCCAAATTTGTCGAAGTCAAACTAAAAAATATTTGTATGAATTGTTTTCGCGAACAAATACATATTTAAAAACATATGTCAGATTTTTCTCAATTTATAAAATATAAATCCCTCAAAATCCATGTTTTAAATATCTGATACCATTTGTTACATCTTATATATGTAAGTTCTACAATCTCTTATTTCCACAAATTGATATGCGGTTGCAAATAACAACAACTTCAGCGAATTTTAATATGATTTGTAATAAAGAATTGGCTCATACTGAACATAAAATTTTGTTAGATACAATAGTTTTGTACTTCCTGGAGATATTTACATATATATACAGTTCCTCAAATATAATACTATCAGCTAGCTAGAAGGCTTGCAAAGGTGGTAAAAAGTTGAATACCCACAATCTTAAGATATGGACTCTGGCACACAGTATTGTGGCATATGGCATTTGTTCATTAATGCCATACCAATTTTATATTTCAAATAAATTTCTGATTTTATTTTCCAGCTATTAAAAATTATATATTTTGATAATTCAAAATGTCTGGAGAAATGTCTATCTGCAGCTTTTCCAAATTAATATTTACTATATAGTTTAATATCAGTCAAGTATAGTTTTATGAAATAATCGGAATTCATATATGACATATAAAATTCGTAGATCAACAAAATTTTCGGAAAGTCTTTATTTTTATACTAAAATGGCCCATGTATTATGGGAAAGTGTTATTCCGCTACGCGCAGACTTTCATTGCTACACTACATCTTAGAAGTGTATAATGTCGACAATAATGTAAATAATGTGTATACTGTAAATAATGTAAATATTATTTACGCCATTGTCGACTTTGTTAGATCTATCAATCGCAAAATTATTAGTTCATTGTTTATCCACGTGAAAGTTCTGTTTGGCTTTGAAATTTGTATTAATATGTAATTTAATAAAAAGAAATATTTTAATAAAAACAATTTCAGCTTTTTATTTTATTTTCGAAAAGCTTTTATATATTGATAATTGATTTTATATTGTTGACATTATCTACACGGAAACTATGAAGTAGACAATGGACTACACAAAAAATTCGACGCGTAGGCAATGATGTAGTTTACATCACGTAGTCTACCTCGCATATATTTGTAGACTGTTCCAGTATCAAAAATTTATAATTGTACAACATTCCACAACTTTAAATAATTATTGTAATATAATTTACTATAACTTTAAGCCGAATTTATAATTATATGTAACTATTCCATCATTATAAAATTTCAGTAATTTGTGCAGCAGTGACATCTCTGGAAGGAATGGTGGGCATTGAAAGAGGAGAATCATGCACTGTACTACAAGGAAAATTGGTAAAGTTTTAAACTACTTGAAAATTATAAAATACGTTAATTATTAATCATCAATTCATTTTTCATAAAGTGCATGAATTTTCGTATATAATTAGTATTACCTTTTACTTATTTTGTATATAATTATGAGTAGCTCCAACCTATAAGTGATCATAGGAGGCGATTGCATGCTATTAGGGAGCAAATGATTATTCGAGCATCTTTGCAAGGACCTGAAATTGATGGTTATATCATAACTTCTTATGATGAACACCTTAACGATGAAGTTGCCGAACGTGACAAACGATTAAAATATTTAACTGGTTTTACAGGCTCATATGGTTATGCAGCAATAACATTTAGAAAAGCTGCTATGTGGACTAGTCAAAAATATATTCAACAAGCCAATGGTGAATTAAATTGTGATTGGGAATTATATGATGCAGATAATGGTTCAACAAATATAACGAGTTGGTTGTCGGTTATTAAAAATATTAAAAATTTTAAGTATAAAAAAAAATTAAATAAGAATTATTTTATAGGAACAATTATATCAAGGAATGCGTGTAGGAGCTGATCCTCATATTGTTCCACATTTTATTTGGTCAAATTGGAAAACAAATTTAAAAAAACACTTTATAGATTTAGTTAAAGTTAATAACAATTTAATAGATTTGATTTGGGGATTGAATAGACCACAACCAGATGAAATAACGATAAAAGTACAAGAAGTACGCTTTGCAGGTGAAAGATGGGATTCTAAAATAACTTCTCTTCGTAACTATTTACTGACTATACAATGTGATGCTTTTGTTATTAATTCACTAACAGAAATTGCATATGTACTTAATATTCGTGGTAGAGATATACCATTTACACCAGTTATAAAGGTAATATATATATACTCAGTTTAATATCAGTTAAAATTTAATAATAATAGTGATTTATTGAATTTGTAATGTTATTTATTTTTAGAGCTATTTGATTTTAACACAAGATGAAATATTTTTTTATACTGACAGATCGAAAATAACTCTCGGAATACTGTTACATTTTAAAGTTGATCCGGACTTATGCCATAATAAAATGTGCATACAGTATGTAACATAAGATTTTGTGAATTTTGTAATTAACTAAGTTTAAATTATTTATATGATAGAATTAAAGATTACCAACAAATTTGGAAAGATTTAAGAACATATGCTCAATTGTGGAAGCGAGTACTGATACCAGCACCATGTGTGTTTGATAAAGGTGCATCTGAAGCTCTATATTCCTCAATATCAGAAAGAATTGTTTATGAACATGTTTCTCCTATTATACATATGAAGGCACAGAAAAATGATGTAGAGAGGGACGGAATGAAAAGAGCACATATAAGGGATGGCGCTGCAATATGCGAAGCTATGTGTAATATAGAACAACGGGTAAATGTTTACTAATTGCTTGTGTACAACTTTATTAAATCGTTTAATGCACGAAGCTTATCTAAAATAGTTTGGTTCGCACTACATATTATGTAAATAATTAAAATATTTTTTTTTTTTAGTTTTTATTTGAAAACTGGACTGAAATGAAACTTAAATTTGAATTAGAAAGATCCCGCTTATCCCAATCACATTCCCAAGGTCTATCTACCCAAACAGTAGTAGCATTTGGGCCACATAGCGCCCTGCCATACTATACACCTAGTAATGTCACAGATATTGAAGTAACCGATGATAATCTTGTAATTATTGAATCTGGCGGACAATATTTAGAGGGTACTACAGATGTTTCAAGAACATATCATTATGGAACCCCAACATCTGAACAGAAAATAGCTTACACAAATGTATTGTCTGGCATAATAAAACTTATTAATTTAAAATTTCCATCGGATTTACATCCATCGGAAATAGATGCATTATCAAGAAGTCCAGTATGGGATACAATGAGTGATTATCCTCATGCAACGGGACATGGTATTGGGTCGTATTCATCTGTACAAGAATGTAAAACTAAAATTTATATATTTCAATTATATTTTTCATTGTTTATATATTGCAGCCCCCATAGATGTATCATATGGAACTAAAGATAAATATCACTTCCACGAAGGTTACTTTTTTTCAAATGGTATATAAATAAAACATCCGAATTTTTGAAATTGGTTTTTAAATTCTTGAAATTAACTAATTTTTTTTAGAGCCTGGTTATTACAAAAAAGGTTCATTTGGAATTCGGTTAGAAAATGTTTTGGAAGTAATTGATACAGGAAGGATACATCCTTCTGGAGCTAAATTTCTTTCGTTTGAAGAAATTACCCTTGTTCCGTATGAGCCAAAATTAATTGATGGAACTTTATTAAGTGCCCAAGAAGTAAATTAATTTTAAATATCATATTTATCATATCATAGTTATATTAAAATAAATCATTATCCTTCTCCCTTGTCGGTATTTATTATATTAATGATGTTCTTTTCTAATGCACTCTTTTTTATGAATTTGTAAAATTCCTGCAGTAAATTTTCGATGAGTCTGCATAACTCCAGGAAATATCAAATGCAAGTCAAAGGGTAACAAAATAATATTTTTATAATACTTCGCGATGTTTATTCACCATATTTTTCTTGAGATTTGTAAAAAATAAATTCTGATTATATTTCAAAATATTTCCGAGTTAAAGATAGTTTGTATTTGTATGTCTGTCCGTCAGTTATCGCTTTCTTGGATCTAGAAAGTTTAGAAACTGCAAATCAATGACATGCCATTCGAAAGCTATTATAAGTCTCTAGTAGATCCTCCCAGATTTTGTGAAAGTTCTGAATATTATCTTTTTTGTGAAAAATTAAACTATTTACCATCCGATTTTGTTGAAATAAATACTTGTGTATATGACATTAAGATGCATTACACCCTTTAAAAAATAAGGGAGCATTATGTTGGGATTTAAAGAATTATAGATTGACCCATCAACATCTTACATATTTAAGTTTTTATTAAATATGAGATATAATTTTCTCAACTTTTAATTTGATTTAACAATTTTAATTTAAAGAAACGTTGGCTCAACAATTATAATGCTAAAATTAGAAATTTAGTTGGTGATGAACTAAAGAGACAAGGAAATATGCAAGCATTTTATTGGATGATGAACAAAACACGTCATATACGAGAATATCTACCGGAAGATGAATACAGAAAATCAGGGGTGTTTAATAGTTCCAATATTTCGAATTTTACTTTATTTTCATGTATATTAAATATTTTAATTTATGTTATATTTTTTTATTAATTTCTTCATTATGTTTTTTTTTATTGTTTAAAAACAATTATTTTAGTTTGAAATTTATTTTTAATTAATTGTATTAATGATTTTTATTTAAATAAATGTTATAAAAAATTAAAGGTGATAAAAATGTAAATGAAAACAATACCTTATATTTTAACAATGTGATTCAAATTTATAATAGCAAATATAATAAAGTTATGTTTTAAATAAATATATAAACTTAACAAACATGTATGTAGTTGCTTGATTTTGTTCAGTGCCAACAAATAAATGTTTTAGACACGTCATCACAAGCACAAGTCCAGTCTAAATCGAATATTATCGCTTTGCGGAAAAGAAAATTACGTAATAATTCACAATAATAATACGACATTATAGCTATTAGAAATTCTTTATGAAGTCAGTATATAGCTAATAATTATCCTGTTCGATTATATAAAATGTCACGCAAATTAAATTTCGTGATCGAAATATATCATTTAGTGTTTTCGAAAAATCAAGGCATTTTATAAAATTATGCAATTATTGGAAATAATAATATCTACACACAAGGAAACAGTTAATATCTTTTACTGACTAAGAGAATAACTTGTCAACTAGTAAGCTTGGTGTACAGTTAAGCCCTGGGCTACATTGTTTCGATCGGTTCAGTTTCGATTCGCTTCGAAAAGTTCAAATTTGACGTCTCCATATATTTTATATGGGAAATCGACTGAGTGGACACATAGGTCGAATCTGAACGAATCGAATCGAAAGAGTTTGGAACGATTGGAATTTTGCGAATCCAAACTGAAGGAAATGTCAAGAGAAATGAAATTTGAGTGTTTCAAAAATACCAAAAACAAAATATATGTGGTTTAATCGATTGCGATCGGTAACTATGTGTTCAGTCTACTTAGCCGTCGAATCAAATCGAATCGAAACTGAACTGAACTGATATGAACAATGTAGCCCAGGCTTTAATGTAATTTTAATACAAATATACCAGGGAATGAACAGACCGAGCAAGAAGTGGTTCCAGTATGAATGCACAATAAAACTTAGTAAACGGGGATATTTTATTTAGCTTTACATCCTATTTTTACCCAACTTAAGATGGAAAGATATAACAACAATGTATGCTTGATAAACATAATTTTATATAATCCAGGGTCAAAGAGTGATTCGTATAAAAACGTTAATCAAGTAACTTAGTTGTTAAGATTTTTTTTTTTTTTTAACTATTACAATGTCGGCATATTTACAATTGATTTTAATATTTATATTTTTATGAAACAAGCTTTTCAAGCCAAACTGGTATATCTATAGACGTGGCTAATTGGTATTAGGTACAATCTATGTCCTAGAACTTCTCACTTTGATCAACCTTTTATGCTGTAGACAATTATGGTAAATTTGACAATTTTATAAGGTACCATTATTACATTAAAATAGAAACAGTAAGTGATTTTTGAAATTATTAATTTCTATACATATATCTAAACAAATTCCTCATCATAAAAAAATTTAAAAAAATGTTTAAAATTTAAACAATTTATTATTTCAACAAATACTGAATCAGAATTTACATAAATATAGATAAAAATAACTCATTTAATTTGATTTGCTTTAGTATATTTTAAAGATTTTTTTTTAAATATTATAATAAATAACTAACTAAAAACATAGTAAGTTAAATGAAACATCCATATTTTGAAATTGGATATTTAACATATTTGAGATAGAAATTTATAATTTTTATAAATAATACTAATTAATATATGTACTTAATTTTCGGTTTAATCTGAATTGTACAATCAATATAAAATATAAGTCTGCACAATAATTGTAATAAAATTATACAAATCTTTGATTGCATGCATAAACAATTCATAGAATACATATTTATAATATTTATATCTTTTGTTAAATTTTTATTTATTTATTGAAATCATAAAAAATTAAATTCTGTAAAAATAAGTGTCAGTTAAAAATCTAAAAAAAATTGCTTAAATTAGGCGCGTAAGCATATTGAGACAGCCTTGTGTGTAGATATTATTATGTTTCCTTGTGTGTAGATATTATTATTTCCAATAGTAAAAATCGTTGTGTTAAGCACCAATCCCACCAAAAACAGAAACAGAAACTTTTTTTTTTTTAATTTTTTAAACTTACGATTTTTTCCAATTTTCAGGGTTTTTCAGCTAAAAATATTTGTAAAATAATATAAAATAACAAACAATATTTGTCTAATTTATTTTTATTGCTTGAAATCGCTTTATTTTTATAAAAAACGATTTTATATTTTTTCTGTTCCAGAATTCTAATTTTTCATTTTTCTGTTTTTCAATTTATCGGACAGAAAATGAAACTTTTTTTTTCAAAGTTTCAATTTCTGTTTGCAGAAGTTTGCAGACGCACATTTCTATCAAATTTCGTTTGCAGCCATGACATTATGAAAAAAATTAGCTGTTTTGGTTGTCAAAAAAGATTTTTTTTCTGTTTCTGTTTCTGTTTTTGGTGGGTGTGCAATGTCAAAACTGGAACAGAAAAGTAAAAAAAGAAAAAAAAGTTTCTGTTTCTGTTTTTGGTGGGATTGGCACTTTAAAGAAACAGAAGAAACAGTGTAATTGATGTTTTTTTATTACAACGTATATGTAATTGAGGTTATAAAAGCCCTAGTTTTATTTACACTTTCGTCTGATGTAATTTTGCATATCGTCATGAATGGCTATTAAAGCCTTTCTTTATGTCACAAAAATATTAACTTTACATAAAAGAAAGTGATATTCCATATCTTGTAAATTTATTCAAAATCTAGCAATTGCTTTCTATGAAATATTAGATTCAAATAATAATCAATTTATTAAGGACGACGTACACAATGACTAATTTTTTTATTTTAGTAAAAATAAAAAGAGATAGCAAGTAAGATTTTTGTTTACGAAAGAATGAGATAGAAAATCCTTAATTTTTAGGTGGGAACTATAAAAATTATAGGAACTATTTGACATTCTGAAAACTCCGAAAAAATCCTAGCCTACAAAATTATAAAATTTGTTTGGATTTTCTATTATATTATTTTTACATTAATTAAAAAGTAAAAAAGTGAAAACTGAAAATTAATCTTAGTAAAAAAATTGCTATGCTGTGCGAAATAGCTATATAGGACAATACATTTTTTTGGTTTTATTTTATAAGGAAACTCTTACTTTATTTTTATTTGCATCAGAACATTTGCCAATAAAAAGTGGATACAGATTACGGTGCAGTCAATTTTTATTGTACCTATATGTTTATTTATTGCAATTTATTCTCATTGTTCAAAGGAAACACTTATATAGAACAAAAATTAAAATTAATTTATTTTATTCATTGATAAAATAATTATAATAAGTAACATATATTTTAATAGCTTGTATGACTTCCCTTGTTGTTAATAACATCCATCAGTCGCCGTGGCATTGAATTGATGAGTGATTGAAGAATAGAAATATCAATGTTTACCCATATTCTTCTTGAAATATGATCCTAAGTTCCTTCAAAGTATTAAATTGACGTCCATTTCTGTAAACTTCCTTGCTAAGAATGGTCCATAGGTTTTCCATCGGATTTAAATCCGGGCTAACAGCAGGCCATTATGGGAATATTTCTTAATTTAATTTTTTTTTGTGTACCTAGCAGTATATATTGCAGCATTGTCCTGCTGAAGTGTCCAACTTTCAGGTAGCTTTATTGTTTTCATGGGAAACTAATATATGAGCAACTTAGTTTCCAAAGAATATTTCATATGTTCTACACCATATAGTAATTATTATCAGTTTTCAATTAAATTTGGTACATAGGTTGGATTCGTAATTACGCATATTTATACTTATTATAGTTATTTTAATTATATTATTTATTATTTTCTTTATAATTTAATATAAAAGAAATAAAAATATAAAATTATTAATTTTTAAATCAATAAATAATAAAGATGAGCAATTTTGAACAAAGCACTGTTAACATACTACGAGTTATCTGCTCCCCCTAGTTAGCAGCTTTTTTATATATATTTTATCTTCATTCTTCATACACAAAAAAAAAAAAAACTTTTTACTTTTTAAATAAAATAAAATTAATATTTTCAAAATGTCAATTGCCATAAAAAATATATATTTTATATATTCCCCAAGTATAAAATATATTTTCGGATGTCTAATTATAGCATAAGACGAGATAGGTCGTCTTATGCTATAATTGGACGTCTAAATCCGAATTCGGAAAACCCATTTCGGAATTTGGACGTCTAAAAAAAAGGGGAAATTTTTTTTGGACGACATTGCTCTCTCTATCGCACCTCTACATAAATACATTTTATATCCTATTCTGTTTTTAGTAGCTAAAATTGGTCATTGTGTACCGGGCGCATTAAGAATTTGGGTTAATATAATATATACATAAAAATAAAATGATCCTGTCACATAAATAGTACACATAAAAAAATTATTTTATTGTTTTTATTTTTAAGTTAATTTAGGTTACGATAAAAATGTCTACTAGTAGTTTTTTTCAATTGATCTAAATTAAAAAAGAAATTTGATTACATAAAAACATGGAGGGTTGAAACTAGAACTAAGGAATTTATAAAAATATGTATATATATATATGTATATATATATATATGTATATAATATATATTAACATATATTATCTTTGTATATATATGTGTGACTCGCATAATTGATCACAATTATATTTATATGAATAATAAAAACTTTTTGTAATTTTCTTCAAACTATATTTATTTTTTTATTTTTTACATATTAAAATATGTATAATGAATTCCCAATTTTATTAAAATAAAGGTTGTTTTACATATCCGCCGATATTTTTGTCTGCGGCAGGCAAATTTTGTTCGCCGGAGACTTATTTTTCCGCATGCCGATTTACATTTGCGCCGAATTTTGTCTTCATCTGTTTACACACACAATGATATTTGTTGACATAATATTTTGAAAATTAAAAGTTTATCTTTACATACAATGTATTTGTATGAGGTCCTCCGCGCCGTAAATGATAAACTTGGTTCATGCAACGAACGAAAAAGCGTTGCAGCTATTTGTTTTGATTGTTTGTAATCTTTGTTTTGATTGGTCTGACTCTCACATGTTACATATTTACACTTTGCCACCTTTACATAACATAATTACATTATTAACCTATAAAAATCAAAAATGGTTGGTGGTTCTCTATAAAAATGATATTTAAAAAAAAAATATTATTACAAAATATCCAACGAATTAATAAATCTTTTGAGTCATTATCAACACTTGGTGTACCTTCTTTGTAAGGTTACCCACTAGTGTTCAATCGGGTTAGATGGCTAATCCAGTATTCTGAACAAATTTAAATCTAACCATAATTTGGTGGTATGTTTGGAGTCGTTGTGCTTTTGGAATTAGATTTGTGTATAATGTCAATGCACGAACTGGCCGTCATCCGTCCATTCCAGACGTGTACCATAATATTTTTTTTATATATATAGAAATTTCTAAAATGTTCCTAAATTTTATTTTTAACTTATACTTACAGGTAATTTTATTTATCCATCATAACTTTAAATAGTAAGAAATTTAATAATATTTTGTTAATTTATAAGCCATTGTGTTGTTTATAATCAGTACATTACGACATTACTATAATAAAAAATATATTTTTTGTTTTTTAGTTATTACAAAAATAAAGTTTTATTGCACTCAAAGAAATCGTGATCAACTTTGTGACTCATTGATGTATATTTAAAAATATTTATAAAATTATTATATGAAAATTAATATTATTATACCTTAGGCCTAGCATTAACTCGGAGTTAGTTATACTCTTTAATATTAATATTATTTCACTAATGTGTACAAAATTACATAAATCTAATATTGGTTTTCTTTCATTTTCTTTTTAACTTCATTCAAAAATTTTTAGGGTTTTTTATTTTAAAAAAATACTACCCTAAAAAATTTAAAAAAATTGTGACCTGAAAATGCTGAATTTCTTACATCATGTGTCTTGTTGGGACAACATAAATTTAACAAATATTTTATTTCATACAATTAAAAACAATTTTTTTCGAAATTGACAATGAAGGAAACATGCAAATTACTAATTTCTTCATATTTGCTGTGATATTGTAAACTAAACAGTGGGCAGAATTACGAGATTTCATGTCAGAATTTTAGACAGAATTATCAATCGCTAAAGAAAAACACTATAAATATAAAACATCAAGAATATACTTTATATAATACTGAAATTATTACATGGACCCACTGAACTATACAGATTATTTTTTTTTACAAATTTCAAATGTTTATAATTACATTTTTATTATAATTTTAAACTTATTTCTTTTAATTTAGTTAAATAATATTATTTTTTTGAATCTAATTTTATATTAAATCTATGAAATATATGTAAATCAAAATATTTTTTTTTATGCATAGAAGCTTTAGTAGCATAAAATTAAAGCTATAATTTTTTATAGCTTAAGATTTATTTTATTAAAGCTTATTAAATGGAAACGGATATCCGATATATACATTAATTAGAAGAATCAGAATATTGTTTGATATCATGCAAAATCTATCAATAGATTATAATATTTTATATTTTAAGGAAGCTATGCAATATAAATTATTATGTATATTTAGATTATGTTTTTTATTTCTAATAATTTACATTCTCCAAATGTAAACAAAATTGATTAGTTTTCTGAATCCTGCTGAAGATATAAAATTTATTTTTGCGCATGTCGAAATTACATAGATTGACATTTTTCTTGTTTCTTTTTATTATTATATAAAATGTATATATATATAGCTTTTATAAATTATATATATAGGGGAGACTCAGCTTTATCAGTGATAAGGCTATAGCGGGTGGCAGTGATAGAATATAACAAAAGTGTTTCAGAAAGGCAAATTATAGACTTTAATATCAACGTCGGCACGACGTAGCTACCAACCCGTCAGCCGCCCAAATCCTATAACAGTTACACAGGGCATGTCCACGTATGTCAGGTTGACACGTAGATACATATTATTTGTCTTTGTCTGACATCAGCTTCATAGGTTGATAACAAATTTACGAGATTATGCAGATAACCATTTAAATTTTAAATATAAGACATTAACAAATTTATTATATTTAAAACTATATAATTGAATATATATAATTTAATTTTTATACATACTTATAAATAATTTAATATGGAATTATCAGTAAAAATAAAAAAATCATAAATAAGATGCTGAAACTTGATTCGTCAGTAGTTAATTGATATTATGTCAGGCTGCCAAGTATACCAACATAGAACTAACATAACATTGATGAGTTTGTTGCATTATGTTTTATATTCCAGTTAGTATCAACACAAGCATTTCTTAGGGTGGTGGCACATGACCGTTGTTAATTCGTGGAGTGATTTGTCTGGTTGATTCCAATAACGAACGAAACTCAAATATATTAAATAAGTCCATTCAGAATTATGATTGCCATTTTATTGCCAACAAACTACTGATACATTGGGACTTATTATCATTAACAGTGCTTGATATGATAAATCAAAAGATTTATTTCTGTATATTAGAACAAATTTCTTTTCTAATTATTATATCTAGTAATCTGTCTAGCCTAGCATCATTCCAGTAATCTGTCTATTGCCAGTGATTGAATATGTGTGTATTCGAAATTGTCAATAATATCACAAAGTAACGAATAGATTTTTGGTATATTTCAATTAATCACTGTTTTGTCAACCCTTGAATTTTAATATTAATATAAAAATTCATTTATGATATAAAAGTAAATCTTGCAATATGCTTTTTTAGACCCATAATTATGGTAGCCATGTCTCCCCTACATAAATATTTTTATCCTTTACAATATTAAATATATAAATGTAGCAGATTTTGTATATGATTTCAAATTGCAATAATATATATATATATATATATATATATATATATATATGTATAAAATACATTTATATAGGTTGACATATCAAAAAATGGACAAAAAAAATTCCAGGGTTACTTGAAATTTTCCTTATATTTTTTATTTCTGTAGTACTAAAATCTATTGTGTTGCTCTGATGTACAAATTAGTGTTGTGTTTTTAATTGATAAAAATCATGAAAGTTGTGAAAATTTGTGTGAATTTCCCATTAAAATATATATAATTTTCCTTTTTTTTTATATATAATAATGTTCTTGTCTCTTTAAATCTACAATTACACCATTGACATAAATAAATACTTAATTATTATTATGAGATTGGAGTTTAATTGGCGCACATACTTCTTAATCACAGATTTTTCCATTATAAATAAAATATATTAATAAATTATTTTAATTCCCTTAAATGGTCAATTTTATGGAATAGTTTTTTGTTTTTGAAGCTTTATTCAAAAATATTATAAAAATAATAATGAAATATTTTAAAATTAAATAGTGTTAACAAGTTAACAATTATATTTATAATATGAATAAGAATTTTGTTTTTATTTGTAATTAATATATATAAAAAAAATATTTGTATGAAAATGTACAATAAAATGAAAAATAGTGTTATATATTTAAAATAATAAAAAATATTTAGTATTTGGTGAAGATAAATAAATTCCATCACAGCTTCCTTAAGGTAAAAATTCAATTTAATTGAATTTTATAATTTTTATTATTGTAAAAGTAAAAAAAATATTTATACTATGTACATAATATTCTTTAGATATTCATGGTATGAATTAAATATACACAGAGCACAAATTATTTAATATAATTTGGTCAACATTTTTAATAATATAAATTTTAGACATATTTTAATATTTTGTTTGTGTTTTTTCATTTTAAAATTTTCCTAATTATTTTGTTTTTGCTAAATTTTTTAGATTTATTGGAAGCAAGATTTACAAAATTTAGTTTTTGGAAGATATTTAATAGTCAAATTATAAATTTAGTATACATGCACATATACAAATGTTTTGAAGCTATTACAGCTCTTACTGATTAAGTTCAGAAATATCTATAAATTTTGGAAAAAAAAATCTTTAAAATAAATTTATGGTTCGGAAGTGTTAACTAATAACAGGAAGTTAAGTATTTATAGTGTTTTTTTTACAGAAATAATATGAATTATGAAGAATTTAGCTTATTGATTATTGATGATTATATCATACAATACGTTCAACTTATTTTTATATTCAACTTATATTCGGTATATTTATATAGTTGTTATTGTTAAACTATGAAAACGTTCATGCTAATATTTATAAACATATTGGATGTAAAATATCTCGGTATAAATTATAAATTATATATAATATATAATTTATCATTATTAAATTAGATTAGATTAAGATTTAGGTTGGTCCGTATTGTCCCAAATCATTACGGCCACTGTAGGTCTATTGTAATGTACGATATAACCGTATAAGCTAGTGCTTCGCATAAGATTGGTTCAGGCGATTCCTCATCTTGTAGATGTTTCTTCTGGTTGTAATTTCTAGTTAAGTACCCAGTTATAATAGTATAATACGTAATCTGCTCATATCAATGTGCTATCGCGTCTCTTGGGACGGAGTCCCAGTGCTTATGCATTTCTGATTTCATCCATAATTTAATTTATCATTTTATTTATTCATATTATTTACTATATTTATAAATTTTTAAATTTTATTGATTTATTTATATATATTCATTTTTTGATGATTTATTCATATTTATTGATTATTTATTTAAATTTATTGATTATATTTATTCATTTTTGTTTTTACATTAGTATTGTGTTTGCTTATTTATTTTAATGTTTTAATAATACCGTAGTTTAAATTAACATTTTATTTACATTAGGTATTAATTATGTGTTGAACTCGTCAATTAGTTTTTTTCGATACCACCAACAATTTTTTGCAAACTGATATATTTTCTCCCAATCTAAATCAACATCTGTATTGAGCAAATTCACTACTTGATTCTCTTCCATGACGTAACTATTAAAAAACCGTAGTCTTTGCATCCTAAATATTGGACATTTCCCCAGAAAATGCATTAAATCTTCTTCCTGACCTAAATTGCACAGTGAACAAATTCGTCTAGCTCCTTCTCTATTGTATCCTGTTCCATTTAGTCCTATAAGTCCACATCTTGTTTTAAATATCCATGAGATTTTTTGTTTATTGAATTCATCCTTAAAATATGTATATCCATTTTCATAAGATAACTTATTATTCAGTCCATGTGAACTGGCGCTAGCACTTCTTCTGTCTTTTTGTATTTGGTTGTTCCTAAGTCCTTCCAATGTTTGCAATATTTTCACTCTCCATTATTCTTCATTTAATCCATTAGTACCAATCACGCAATTCCAATCTATATTAATTTGTTCACCATTTTTACACCATTCCTTAAACCAAAATATTTTTCTACTTATCATTTTCTTTGCCAGTATCACTGGTAATCTATCAGCTGGATATTTAAATAATATTTTAATTATATATTCCATATGTAATTTTAGTGAAAATAAGTGCATATCTGGTAACCCGGATTCTAAACTAATCATATAGTTCGGAGTGCTATCAGGTAGGCCAAATACTCTTTTTATAAAATATCTCTGCAGCTTATCTACTTGTTCAAAATTTGCAAAACCCAAATTGAAGATCATTTATCATTAAAGCGAACAGCAGCGGACTTAATAAGCATCCTTGTTTTACTCCCATTTTAGTTTCGAAACATTCAGAAATTTCCTCACCATCCCACACTGCTGCCGTTGTATTAGTATATAAACTTCTCACAAGATTTAGAAATTTTGTTGATACACCCATATTGCTGAGTTTATAAAATAAAGACTTCCTTGCAATACAATCAAATGCAGCTCTAAACTCGACGAAAAAACCATAAACTTTCTTTTTTTTTCGTTCTTTATTTTCTATAATATTCTGGAGATTAAAAATATTGTCCTCAGAAATTATTGTGATAGATTTGGTTAATGTCTATTTTGAGAAACATATAATTAAAAGGTTACAATTTAAACATTTGAAAGAAGTATAAAATACTAGGATTGAAGATTGACCCGTTAATCTAATTTCACATTTATAATGTCTCTTATTTGTACATTTTAAATGACAATAAAATTAATATTATCTTAATGTTGATTTAATATTTAATGAAACATTTATTGATTTTGAAAATTTAGGTTAGAATAAAATATTCCAACCCCTATTTTCAATACCAGACTTTTTTTTTAACTCTCGTTATATTCGATATTGTCCTGGATATTTAATTATTTTTTCCGGGAAATATGATCAACTCGCGGGATATATTTGAATTAAATTCATTTGTTATATAGATCTACATGACTTCCTCTGCTTGAGTAACATGCTGTTTATTCCATTTCTTTATTATGTAATTTTTTATCACAAATTCTTCAATGCTTCAAAGTTGGGTTTTTCCATGATTTACTGACACTGACACATACAATCCAAAGCAATATTGCATATTATACATAAAATTTTATTTATTAAATTATAGTTTCCAATTCCATTTTTTCGTTTATAATTTCAGGATTCTGATTGATCTCTGAAAATGCAGAAATTAAAATCATATAAGTGTTATTTGCTTTGTGGCTTGTTTTTATTAACAGTTCGTTCAAACTCTCTCAATTCAGCCAATGATTTTGAAAACTGTATGGAAAGAGTTAGAAAAGTCTTAAAAGAAGTGCCTTTAATAGACGGGTAAATTTAGAAAGTTTTTAAGAAAATTTTAAAATATTTTCTATATTATTGATTATTTTAGACACAATGACTTGCCATGGAATATCAGAAAATTTGTAAAAAATCAATTACGAGAATTCCGATTTGGTTCAGATTTACGGGATATAATTCCATGGTCAACAAGTGCATGGAGCCATACAGATCTGAAGCGGCTTAAAGAAGGAATGGTTTCTGCACAGGTTTGTTATTACTAGATTCTAACACAAATTTATAACTAAAAACAAAGAAGAAAAAAACTGAAAAATTTACTCAAATTCTTTAGTATTTTAAATACAAATGTTATATATATTATTATATCAGTTTTGGTCAGCATATGCACCCTGTTCCTCACAGCATTTGGATGCAGTGCAATTAACATTAGAGCAGATTGATCTAATCCGAAGACTTGTAAATTTATATCCCAAACAATTATTACTTGTTACCAGCGCATCAGGTAAATTTTAAAGAGTAATTTTTAATCAACGGTTCTCAAACTTTATAATTTTTGTACCAGCTAGTAACATTTGAAAGTTTGGCATACCATAAAAAAAAATACATCGCGCATGTGAAAAATAAAAGATTTGTAATATACATTTACTGAACTAAAACTTTTTTAATTCATTTATCAAAAATTTAAAATAACATTTGGCACAATTCATATTTTTGAATAATATTTATGTAGGAAGAATTCATTTTATTATTGTTTTTAAAAATAATTGTTATATCTCAATGAGAACGATGAATTTGTTTAGTTGAAATATTTTTTTTAATATTAGGATTAATTTAAGTTAATTTTAATCGCAAGTTAGGTTCAAGATTCAGTCGTGTTCTATATTTATTTTTTTATGCTGAGCATGGCTGAAAATCCAGTTTCACATAAATACGAAGTTCTAAACGGCATTAGAAATTTTATAGCTTTATTGGAAATTATTTCGAATTCATCTTTTCTTTGTAGCAGAGGCTCATACTACATTCCATATAGCAGAAGCTCTTCTCAATGAATTGGTTAAATAGTTGAACATATTTTTAGGGGTTGGTTAAAATTTTTAAAATATTAATTATTAAAAACGATTAAATTTGGGTAAAAATATCATTATTATTCATTTTCGATTTTTGTTCGGATGAATATTTTTCTATATATTTACGAACCACCTGGAAAAGTGCAGTGTACCATTTGTGATACGCGTACCACACTTTGAGAACCGCTGCTTTAAATAATCTAAATCTTTATATTTGAAATAAAACTTTATTTTAGGTATTGAGCAATCTCATAAATCTGGAAAAATAGCTAGTCTCATAGGTGTTGAAGGTGGTCATGCAATTGGTACTAGTTTAAGTGTATTACGAATGTTTTATCAATTAGGTGCTCGGTATTTAACTTTAACGCACACATGTAATACACCATGGTAAGTTTATTATCTTGATATTGATATAATTTGATACGAAATAAAAAATCATAATTTTGTATAATAATATATAATATCCTACATCGGATTTCAGGGCAGATTGCTGCAAAGTAGATGAACCTGGTAAAGTTCCTCATATTGGGGGACTTTCTTATTTTGGAACTGTAAGTTAAATTTAATGAACCATTGTGAATTAAAATCTTATTTTTGTTGATTTATATTGAAGCTGGTCGTTGCTGAAATGAATCGTTTGGGAATGATTGTAGATTTATCACATGTGTCTGTACCAACTATGTTAGATGCTCTAGCAGCTTCAAAAGCACCAGTAATTTTTTCCCATTCTTCAGCTCATGCAATATGTAATAGTTCCCGAAACGTACCGGATCATGTACTTAAAAGAATAGTATGTTAAATATTAAAATATTAATATTATTATTATATAATAAAATAAAGATTTCGTAAATTTTTTAAATATTTTTTTTTGTATATTTTATATTAAAAGGCAATAAATGGTGGGTTAGTGATGGTTGCATTTTATCCTCATTTTGTAAGCTGCTCCGAAAAAGCAAATCTTGATGATGTTGTTGGTAGGTATTTCACCATACATTAAATAAAAGTATATATAGAAAGTTTTATAAACTATAATATATTTTTTTCGTTAGCCCATATAAATCATATACGAGATGTTGCAGGTGTTGATCATGTTGGTATTGGAGCTGGATATGATGGTGTTAATTTGTAAATAAATATTTGAAATTTATTTACAAATGAGTATTTTTTTTTAAATTTATAAATTATAAATTAGGGTACCGAAAGGACTTGAAGATGTTTCCAAATATCCATATTTATTTGCAGCATTATTAAAGTCAGAAAAATGGACTGAAGATGATATTGCAAAACTAGCTGGGAAAAATTTAATAAGAGTATTCAAAGAAGTTGAAGCAGTAAGTCAATTAACATTTTAATTTCAGTTATTTTTTTAGAGAAAATTAATATGTTGAAAGTTATCATAATCATAATGTTTTATTAATTTTTTTTTTTAAAGATTAGAGATCGTATGGAAGCAAAGGGAATTTTACCAATAGATCAATCAATTGCATCAGAAGATATATTGGGAAGATCATATTGCAGATTTGTAGGACCAAGAACATGATTGTTACAATAACTATAAATATGTTTAAATTTTTTTTTATCATCTTTTAGAAAGTAAATTGACTAAATTCACGTGAGCTATTTAGATATCATTATATAGAATTATAAAAATTATAAATATAAACTAATATTAAATTAAAAAATTACATATATTGTATTAAATAATTGTGATTACTGAAATGTAATTTAATGAAGTTTCATTGTTTGAAACTATATAAATAAAATGACCAAAAATTAATTTAAAAATGTCATATAATTCTTTTTTAGAATTTCGATTACTAGGCCAGTATTGATAACAACAAATTTTGAACTGACACTTATTTAAGGTATTGAGGTTCCATTAAACTTTATTTATTATTTAATTTCTAGAAATATGAATGTGTGCCTCTGAATGGAAATAACTGTGAAGAATATAACGAAAACAATTCTTTTAAAGTTAAGATCATGGGAATAACTTTACTTGAAAATTATAAAACGTCTTTTTGTTTTATTAAAAAATATTTTAAAATAAATGTAACAAAAATTATATAAAGAAATCCATAACAAATTTTATTATATAATTTAACAAAAAAAAAATTATAATATTTTTTGGTAAAGTTTATGATTTCTTCTTTTACTTTTAAATCCTTAAAATTAGTATATAGCTCGAATGAAATGAATATATTTATTTGCAGCATTATTAAAGTCAGAATAATGAACTGAAGAAGAAAATACATATTGCAAAACTTGCAAAATAAGGGTATTCAAAGAAGTTGAAGCAGTAATTCACTTAATTTTTTTGGGAAAACTAATAGATTGAAAGAAATCATAATTTCATTAAAAAAAATCATAGTTATATAATAATATGCTATTCAATAATAATTTATTTTCAATTTTTTAAACAATTAACAAATTTTAGTAATTGCGCCTTAGGATATGCAAAATTACATTTTACTTAATTTCATTTAGATTTTTTATTTCCAAAATTATATATAAATTATAAATCTAAAGTTTAGAGTTTATAATTTTCTATATTGGATTATATAAATTTTCAACTTGTTTAATTGAAATATTTCTTTGTAAATTAATGTGTATTATTAATATCTGTAAAATCTGCTACTACATCATCACCAATATTTTCTGTATGATATGCAGAACTTAAAACACCACGAATTATATTAAAAACATCAAAACAAAAGTTAAAAAAAAAAACTAATATTTTAAAGACTCGCAGGCTGTAAATGGAGCAGTACCACTGATGTGCTAAATAGAACATATAAAAGCTATATAAAACCAATCATCACATATGGTGCCGAGCTTCTTTCAACAACAACAAAAGAAAAAAGATGAAATTAGAGACTATACAAAATAACGCGCTTAGAATCACTACAGGAGCTGTGAAAACAACACCGTCACACGCTCTCAGAAGTTTTACCAACAACATACCAAAATCAACAGTAATAGACCTCCAATCAGCTACTATATATGAAAAAATAAGAAGATCGAAAGAATACCACCCGTGGTTTTTAGAACAACATGAAAACCACTTAAAAACACAATTATTTTTTAGGGATAAAACGAAAAGCCTACTTAAAAACACAATTATTTTTTAGGGATAAAGCGAAAAGCCTACTTCACCATCTTGGGCCGCTACCAAAACTGGAAACTGTTCTGGCACCGCAAGACCCGCAAGAAACCGAACTAATTTCCAAAACTAGAAAAAAATATGACAACACGGCAGCTCTTCGTAAAATTTCACAAAGATATCTGGGACCGAATTTACACAGACGGGTCATTGCTACATACCAACGCTGGAGCTGGAGTAGGAGTACAGAGGACACAGCGACAAATTTGATCATTACTTTAGTCTACCAGAAAACTCAACAGTCTTCGAAGGTGAGCTAGCAGCCATTGAATGCGCACTGAAACAAACGCTAGTAAGATCAGATATGAGAAAACACATAGTCATTTTATCGGACTCGAAAGCTGCGCTCCAAGCTATTTCTTCATGCAACCACAAAACAGATAGACCTTTAATCAGAGAAATCCGAGCTCTAATGAAAGCACTTAAAGTAAAGCAACACGAAATTAGACTGCAGTGGATTCCATCTCATGTGGGAGTTGGAAGGAAACGAAATTGCTGACCAATTGGCGAAAAAACGAGCAAACCTACCAACACGTAATAGAAGCACAACAACAATAGACTCCAGAACCAAGAAAATTAAAAAACACTTCAACAAAACATCAGAAATTGATCAATTATTAGAAATGAAAGATAAAAAATATGAATTCATAGCAACAAAATACAACAGCATATCAAAATTAAACAGAAGAGACGCCGTAGCACTATTTCGACTAGAAACTGGACACACCTGCCTAGCAGAACATCTTCATAAATTAAAGCTGGTACCAACTGACGTATGCACTCTTTGCAATCTTAATGCAACTTAAAACGAACAACACCTTCTGCAGTGCACAGCTATAAACGATGGAAGGCAGCATAGTATTACTAATCTTTAGGGAAAAATGGCGTAAGCCAAACTCCTAATCATCATTAGATAACAACATATCTTAGCAATATAATAATTAATACATCAATTTTTTAGCAAAATGCTGAGTAACATATATTAGATGTAGTGCATATAAAAAATGTTCTAAAAATATGTTTAAGGTGCCAGCAATTAACTAGACTAGAGTGTTTTAATTTTCATTAAAATCTAATAATATTTACTATAACATGAAATATAAATCGGAAATTTGATCCATATACAATAATAAATGTTTTCAACATTGTTGAGTAACATTGTTGAGTTAGTGTGCATGCAGGTTTTTTTTTTTGTGAATGACGGTGATTATTTTTAGGATTTTTGTTATAATTTTTACTATAGTATATTTTAAATCTATATAAATTTATTTTTTATTTGTGTAGCTTAAGTTATCTGCAGCTTAACTTAAACCTAACGTTAAGGAACCAGAAAATAAGATAAACCGAAATTTAATCTATGATAAAGGCTTATGCTCTCATTAAGAAATCGGCCATTATGTGCAGAAACTTTTTAATTGCAACAAGCTAATGGCTTTTAATAGTGAGACATGTGTTGTCAGCAAATTCTCTCAACTGTTAGCATTTTACTCAGTCTTAAAATCACAATTACATATTGGAAATTTAATCACTGGTACTCATATAAAAAATATCTTATCTATGAATTATCAAATATTAAAAACTTCACTCTATCTTTCGTTTATTAATGCCACTTTTTTTTCATTAAATTGTATTTAACACAAATATAGCAAAATAAATTTTCACAAAAATTATTTAATGGTGTCTTTATAACAGAAAAACACGGAATTTGAACTATATTTTGTAAGGACAGAATACAGTCTAATTTAATATAAAATTTAAAAATATAGTAGGGAAATCAATACTCACGAATTTAATTTTGAAATAAAATCTACGATATGATTATTACTTCTATTTGCCACTAAAATATTCTACAATTTTTGTCATGGAACATCTCCCATGTTAATGGAACATGGTTTATGGAACATGGATGAACATCTTCCCTTAACAAAATATTTGAATAAATAAAAACTATTCTAATTTTTTGATATTATAAATTGTTGGCATAAGGATTGGGTTCATTTTAGCTATAGCTAAATTTAACAAACATTTTTTCTAGAAATTTAATAATTTAGAAATTCATAATTCTTTTTTATATGTATTTTTATTTTCAGTACAAAATTTTTTTATGACACTAAAATATGTCATAAAATGAACCTTAACATATAAATATTACTTAAATTAATTAAAAACACCTACCCAAAAAAATATTTTCTTTTCATCTATTTCCTTTAAATTTCTATATAAATTTAAATTATTATAAAAATGACCTAAATTCTTTGTTAAGTACAAGTCTTTATGAGTTATAACAGCTTACAAAAAAAAATATACAACTTAAAATTTATATAAAATTAATTTAAATAACATAATTATCTTAACCTTTCTTAAATTTTAAAAGTAGTATTGTTAATATAAGGAAAAATGCAACCCAAATTGAAATTGAAATAAAACCCATATAAACTGAAGGATTAGAAAATCCCCATCCTCTTTGTAAAATTGATCGAAGTGATTCTGTTGGTTTTGTTAATGGTAAAAAATATGATGCAATTTGTAATATCGGATACATTCCTTCAATTGGCCAAATAATACCGCATAACATAACAATTGGTAAAAAACTTCCCATAGCAACATATGTAGCTGTTCGTTCAGTATCAACAGCACAAGCTATTACAAAACCAAAACTCATTCCGCACAATCCATTTAATACACACAATAAAATAACCAAAAACATTTGACCACGGTACGTTATATCAAATACATAAAAACTAAACAATATTACTAAAAATGTTTGGCTTAACATTAATGTAAATTGTGTTGTTACTTGAGCAAATAATATTTCAGGACCTGTAATTCCAGCAACCAAACATCGTTCTAACATACCTTCATTTCTATCTATTAACATTGCACCAGATGTAATAGCTACCGATAAAAAGAATATAATAGTTAAAATAACACCAGGTGCTGCAAAATCTGTAAAATTTGGTTCACGATCACCATAAATAGGATCATAAAATTCAATTGGTACTCGGCCTAATCGTGGATTTACATCACAGTCACCCAAAATTTTTTCTACAAAATCGAAAAATGTATACTGTATATCTCGATAGAGGAGTGTGCTAATTTGTTGATCTGCAAGAAAAAAATAAAAGAGATATATTCTTATAAGTAAGTTTCTATTTTTTTTTATTTATTTTTTACTATGCTTAATATAGTATAATTTTATAACAGTCAGTGCCGTATTTGTGTTTTTGACGCCCCTAGGCAATGCATACTGAAGCACCCTTTATTTTTTTAAGAAATTTCATGTATATATCAATTTTATTGAAAATTGATGCAAAAGTAGATTTTTAAAATGTTATGCTGATATTTTAAATTAATGCTGATATTTTGAGCATGGTTTCTAACTTGAGATGATACGGTATCATCTCCTGATAGCTCTTGATTTTTGTAATGCTTTGAATATTTGCGGCCAGTTTTCGTTCAAACCTTTCAGGCCAACGTTATGAAAGACCATCTAGTATCAGATAGATTTCTAATGGAGCGTCCATTTAAAGCAATATATTTCCCTACGAATGTTTATTTCTGATAAAATAATTTAATTACAGATTTCTTAAATTTCTTTATTTTTGATTTTGATAAAAAAAATTATATTTTATTCAAATTTTGGAAAAAAAAAAGAAAAAAATCAGTAGAAGCGACCTATTTCTAATGGCGCCCCTAGTCAATTGCCTACATTTGCCTGTTAGTAAATGCTAGTTAATAGCTATTTATTATGTTTCTAAACTGAACACTTTTTATGTAGAAATATTGCATGAAATATTGTAAAAACATTTTAAAAAAATCAACTTAACTTTAAATTACTTAAAATCGTTAGAATTGAAATTGAAAGTAAGTGTACCAAGAAACTACAAAGAATGGGTAAATAAACGCATTATTTTTCTAGGATTTATAAAATTCAATGCCAGATACATGTGCCAGAAAGGGAGCTATAGTTTGATATTATTTTAACATTAGAATAATAATTCGACATAAATTCGTAGGAAACTATAATGGATCTAAGTATTTTAAGTTATGACGGTATGATAAATAAAGAAATGAATGAAACTTACTTGACATATCTAAACGAATACTGACTTCAGATGATTCTATTGTTGGTTCATCAGCAAATCTTCCCGCTTCAGTTCTCTCTACCAATGACTCTGAATAATTTGAAGCAAATACAACAGATCCCCATGCTTTGCCTCTTCTTACTTCTTCAAAAGCTTCTTCATCGGATTTCATATATTTCTAAAAAAAATTAACATTATTACAACAAAATTAATATATTTAAATTATTGTATTATTGATGATTTACAATAACTACACTCCTTTGAGTTTTTAACATATTTAAATATCGACAACTCAAATATGTATTATTACAACCAAGTATCTCAGGACAGTATTGTTGTTTAATCATATCGTCACTTAATTCATGATTTGATACAGCTAATTTTAAACCTCTTGGGTCATGACCTATAGCATAACAAAATAATATTATCTGCATTACCGGTAGTCCAATAATAAATAACATAACTCTGTAAATAAGCAACACATATTTTTATATATGAAATTATATTATATTTTGAAGTTTTAAAAAATTTACCCAACATTTCGTATCATCCATAGAAAATTCTTCCATACCAAAGCATGCAAATGATGTGATTGCATTACATTCATATTATACCAAAAAGATGCCTGTATTTCTTCTTCTGGTGGTAATTCTGGTGCTGTAGTTGTTGTAATTGCATCTATTCCTCTTGACGATATTGATGTATTATCGCCAAATTCACCTGATATTTCGGCTGACATATCTTCATCAGTTCCATCAAATGCTGGATTTGCAATAGCTGGCACTGTAACTTGATCTACAATTTCTTGAGCAATTGAAGAACGCCTTCTTTTACCCATATTTTGATAAATAGCTAATTTTAAAAAAACACTTTCTAAAGATTCAGCATGGTATTTTTGTAATAAATAGTCAGGAGATTCTTCAGCTAACATTTTTCCACCTCGTAATAATCCAATCTAAAGATAATAAAATTATCGAATTGATATATTTAAAAGTTGTAAAGAAAATATTCGTCTTACCACTCCAGCTTGTCTGGTTTCATCAATATAATGCGTTGTAATGATCACAGTAACTTTAGCATTTTTAGTAATATCAACCATATGATTCCAAATACTGAAAAAATGAAAATAATAATAATAATTATATTTTTTTTTATAGAAAATATTTTATTAATTTTTTTTAACTGTTATATATACTTTTGTCTTAAAACTGGATCAACACCTACAGTTGGTTCATCTAATATTAATAATTCTGGTTCATGTAATAAAGCAGCAGCTAAACTCATACGTCTTTGTTGACCACCACTTAAATTTTTAATAAAACTTGAACCATCTGGCATATTTAAAAGCTTTAAAAGAAAATCAGTACGATCTTCAATATCTGCTGTTTTCATACCAGCAATCCAACCAAAATAAAGTAGTGTTTCTCTCATTGTAAATTCACCATACAATGCTACTTCCTTTAAGAATTAAAAAAAAAAATATTTCGTATATTACCACTTAATTCAATTATTTAATTTTACCTGGGGCATGTAACCAATTCTTGGTCCTGGTACACCTGATCCACGTGAACCAGGCCGACCACCTAAAACCCATATATCACCGGAATTTAATCGGCGACGTCCTACCAAACAGGCTAGCAAAGTCGTTTTACCACATCCAGAAGCACCTAAGAGACCATATCTATAATAATAATAGATTTTTTAAAAAAATTATTATAATTATTAATAAATTTATATTATCCAATATTGTAAAATTTTACATTCAAAATTCAATCGTTGCATATTTATGGGCTGAATAAATATTTATGAACCGATACAAACGATAATTATATATTAAATATTACTTTACTTTACGAAATTTAAATATAAAAATATGACTAACATTATATTTCAAATAATTAAAAACTTACATTGAACCTTTCGGAACTGTCATATTTAATCCGTCTAATACAATATTTGGATTTTTCCCATAACCATACATTTTGTGAGCACATCTTACACACACAGCCTGTTGTTTACGTGCATCTAAAGTTGATGTCTGTTTTAAAAACTGTCTTCTGCGATTTGATAAATCTATTTCCTCTGATATTACAGGTTGAATAGGTGGAATTCCTTCTGACTCAGCATCCATTTTATTTCTTTATAGATATAAAGAGAAAAATCGAAATATTTTTAAAAAATCAAAACTTTAATATTATATTTATATGTATTTAAAAATATTATGGGATGGACGAAAAATCCACAAGGATAAATCTCTATTATAGTATTAAATGGAACCGATTGATAAGTGGTGATTTTGACCTAACTGCTAACATGTAGGACCACTCAGAATAAATTTGTACAAATTGCCGCTCTGGAAAACAGAATATTAACATTTCGGGTCAGACTTTAGCATTTAAGAAAATAATTGTATATAACAAGTGAAAGAAATCAAAGTTTGTTGATTGATTTATTGATTTTATACATTATATAAGTGAATAAGTTTTATCTGAAATATTAAAACTGGGGAGATAATACTATAGATGAAATATTTAATATATGGACATATGTTTAGGTACATTCGAAGATAATGGTTCTTAAAAATAAAAAATAATCTAATACAAATAATAACTCATAATATTCATTAGTAACTGGTTCAAATACATATAAAAAAATTGCGTTCATTTTAAATTATTTTCAAATAATTAACAGTTGAACAAAATTATTAACAAACCAACTTTCGCCGCCAACGTTTACTTAGCCTGGCAGCCATTTTGGTAAACATGAATTTTGATAATTCATATTTGGCAGTCGTGAAGCACTGACGTGGCAAATTTATTATGGAAAAAATTATATGCTATAATAACCAACATTTTTTAATTGTAAAATCATTTTATCAAAATTAATGTTCAATTACGGTGAAGTAGAAAATTTACATTTATATGAATATGTTAACAAACAAAATAGTCGGATGACAGTATGGTACGCTGTATGATCTGGCTGAACCATTGACCCTTCCGTTACTGTGACAGTTACTGGAGAATTAATAACCTTTTGACTCTTGGTTTTTTAACACGTGGCTCCAATAACACATACAGTTTTGTTTCCACAACAAATTATCTCAGGAAATAGTGATGTTGATTTTACTGTTGAGGTAGCAGTATTTAACAGCACTTGACTTAGTTTTATGAGGGATATCTAAATAGAAATTTAACCAATACTTGAGGAATACTTGAAATTAATGAAACACCGGTTGAAATGTGTGAAAATATGATGAAAAATTTCATAAAAAACACCCTCATTTGTGAGGCTAACAAAGTTAAACATTTAGTTGACATTTATCTTCCATATTCCCAGCATTCATTAAAACATTTTATTTTAATTTTCCATAAAATTATACAAAACCTACACCCGTACAAATAGATTTAAAATATAATATAGATTATTTTATTTTTTCTATTTTTAATCTTTCTATTTGGAAAAAAAAAGAATTATATTATAGAAATTTGATTATATGACCCAAAATTCAATGTCAATCCATGTTAATGTGTTAATTTAATAATTGATTATGGAAACAAAATTAATTAGTTATATGACTTGGAGTTTTGGCCTTTTTATTTTATTACATAACATAATGTACCGGTGGGTTTTTAAGATATTATATTTAAAAAAATTCTAATAATTAAAATTATGAATAAAAAAAATTATTTAATTTTGACTTTCAAACACATTTATTGTTGGATGTATTATGTATTTGAATTTTTGTTAACGTAAATTTGGTATATTTCATGCTTATTGAATTTCGGTTACAGTGTAATATGTTAACTATCGAAGCAAATAAGTTTTATATTTTACATAATTGTTTGTAATGCACAAAAACTGAAAGTTAATTTTAAAAATTAATTTTTTTTTTGTTTTTTTATTGAAAACAATAAAATTATTATGCATTTATGATTAAATTTGTTATAAAAGTTTTCAACTATATATTTTTGGTTGAAAAATTGTTGTGTTTGCATAGAAAACATTAAACCTTTAATCGAAACTGCAATGACTAATGACTAGATGATTCTTACAACAAATATCTATATCTGTCAATTTGTATTTTAAAATTCCAATTATTGAAAAAATAGTTATTAAAATGTGAGATTAAATTGATAGGTCAATCTCTAATATGAGTATTTTTATATTTCTTTTAAATATTTGTAGTACAAAACCATTTTTTTAATGGGTTATGGTTTGGCATCTGAATTAATAATAATCGCACTTGTCTTATAGCAAGTATACAAGTATTTATTTCACAAAAATCAGATGGAAAATAGTTTAATTATTCTCAAAAAATCACATTGGGAACTTTTATCATTTTGAGAATCGGACCTGTCTAATACCAATTGTTACACAAAATTGGATGGATACTATTTACCATAGTATCTCAAAAAAATACATTCCGCATTAACTAATTGCATTATAATTTGAAAATTCAAAAATTAATAAAAATTCATGCATTAAATACTTATATTTATTGAAGTCTTCCAACTTTGATTTGGAAATTACAATTACAAATATTCTAATAAAATAATAAAGCAAAATCATTTGAAAGCACTAAAGATTCGGGGACCAATATCTGAAGGATCAACTTTAGATTTTTATCTTTCGAAAGGCTTCTTTAGTTACAAGTTCCTACAGTAATTCTAGATCCGGGGAATAAGGAATAACAGACGGACAGATATAGATTAAATGAAAAAGATTACCTAAAAATGGGTACGCTTTTTATTTTAAACTCCATTCTATTAATAGTTAATTATTACATCAACTATAATTATTATAAATATATAAGAAAAAACCCAAAAAAAAAATCTGAAATTTGAACAACAGAAAAACCTGAAGACCATTACTAAAATATTATTTAAATATGATTCATATATAGCAAGGTTGTAATTAGTGTTTAATTTTTCTAGTTTACTGAGTAATTCACTTATAAGATCGACTCAATTGGGTTTTCAATAACTTCCGTGTTCAAAAAATATATTTTTTTTAAGTTATCTACTTATTTTTTTAAAATAAGCAAAAGTAAATATTTATTACTATAATAAATAATTTTTTTTAAAACATTTGAAGTTTGATCCGTAATTTTGAAATAAGTTGTCCTTAGGATATACTATTTATGTAATTGGACTTGAGTTCAATATCAATTACCCTATAGCCTATAAGTTAATTATAATATAAAAATCCAGTTTAGTAAAATTATACAATTTTGTAAACTGATTATTTATCTAAAGTTAATTTATAAAATTTGCATTTTTATTTAGTTAATTGATTGTGTCATACAATATTTGAATGTTTGCATTTTATCATTATTGCTAAATTCCAAACAGAAAGTCTGATATGTTAATAAATATATGCCTTAATAATATCTGGAAATATAATAAAATATGAATAATCAATTTTTTTTTATAATGTTGGTATATAAGAAGTAATATATTTTGAACCTTACTGAATTAAGATAAATGTAATGACATAGTAAAACTACATACATATTAAAAATTATTTTAAAATGCTTGATTGAACAAAAAAATTTATGTTGCGAAATATATCATACAGAAAGTTTACTTTATCTTATCTTCTCTGAAGCATAATAAGATTCTTGCGAAATAAGTGAAACTTGTACTACTAGCCACCATATAATTTTTTTAAAAAAATACTTCAATGCCATATTTGGAAATAGTTTTATGCTTTTTATTACACCACTAAATGGCACAGTCTGAAGAATATTTAACAAAATTAATAATTCAAAGAATTTACTAACAATTTCTTATGCGTTGAAAATGAGAAGTAAAGCAGCATTACTAGTGTAGGTGGAGCACTGGCACTAGGCAACGCGCTTGATGTAAACTTAAACTTTTCTAGATAAATTAACAAAAAAAAAAAAATAAAGAAAATACAAATTCCAATCACATTTATTCAACAAATCAAAATTAGAGCTGCGCTGGGTTTTCAGCGCAGTCACAGAGATGAACTAAAATTCAACTTAAGGTCACGGCGGGTTGAATAATGAATATGCTTTCAAACACATTGTACATATATACTAAAATTTAGATAATTCAAATATTAAAGTATTATTAAAGAAAATTTAAAAAATGTATTTCAGATTATGTAAAAAAATATATAGTAACCCTAAATCCTACGCAGATTACATATAAATCGGTATTTAATAAAACTTACTTGTGCAGGTAATTGTAAAAAAATACTTTACGTTATCCAAACGAAGGCTAAAATACAAACTTAATCTATTTATTTAAATAAGATTAAAAATCTTTGACCTAACTCTATCGGAATAGAATTGAAATTGCTATATCCGACTTACTATAAAAAAGAACCCGTATTTCATTTTAGCTTGTATATGATTGTTAGCGGTGTTGAAGATTAAAAAGTTCTAAATACCATAAATTAGATCTAGAGATACAAAGTTGCAATATTCAGTATAATAACATTTGTATAATGCTGTTAAGATGTAATGTAAGTTGATGTGCTTTTACAAATTAACAAGTAATTAATTTAACAAATTAGCATAAATTTTGATTTGGATTATTTGAAAACATCAAAAATTTAAATTATAAAAAAAAATATTAATTATTTGTATAATATTTTTTATAGAACTTGTTTTTCAAGAACTTTCGAAAACGCGTCATAAACTAAATGAAATTTTTGCAGTCGAATATATTACTAAACTAGTTTCGATGACAATTCATTAACTTGTTTTTTTTTATATATATCTTCTTAACTGGTTTGGGATAGTTTTACTTAATTCTTGATAAAAATTTAAATTCATTTAAAAAAAAATTATTTTCGTTTACAAACTTAAAATAATCTTCTATAATCTATACAAAACTATATACAACAAAAAGCCTTGAAGATACAATTACATCCGGGGGACTTTGATGCCACTTCTTTTGAAAATATAATTGATTTTTAAAGTTTAAATAATAATTTTGAATACAAATTATTTGGTTTATAGTAAAATACTGAATAATAAAAACATAAGTTACCCTGTCCGAGTTAAATAAATAAACAATTTGCGCATGTCAGCTCTTATAGCTTAATATTGATTTGTATTGATTTAAAGACTTTATATATATAAATACAATAAACAATATAAAGAAATTTGTGTTGAAATTTCTGGGCAGCAACGAATAATGGAACATTTAAGGACTCTCACAATGCATATATGTAAAATTATCATGTGCTATAAAGGGCATATATTGAGAATATCCTTAACTGATTCAATTGTGACACAAGGTTAATATTTGGTACAATGTCGAATTTAAACTTAGACTAACGAGGTTGAAATATCCTAGGGTATTGATCTTAAGATGAATATCTCTATTGAGATAAATCATGTTAGAGATAATTCTAACTCAGTGTTTGAATGAATAATATTTAAATAAAAATAATAATTAAAGGCTAATATCTAGATGGATCTAGGATCTAACTAGATCCTAGATGGATATATTAGCGTCTAGTATCCACGTCAAAAAATGTAGATAATTTTTGCTATAGTACTCATGTAGTATCCACGATTTTTTTTTTTTTTTAAATTATAATTTAAAATTTTCAGAAAAATGGATGCTTCTAAACGGAAAAACTCAGGTTTTTTCCATAAAATTAATATGATATGATATTTTTTATTATGAAGTGATAATTATCAATTTTTACTTGTTTTAAATAAACAAAAATTATATGATTTCGAAAATCATTTTGTTACCAGAATTTGGTACAATAAAATTGTATAAAATTGTACTTTTAATTTTTCTAGATTTTGGTTTTCTTCAATGTTTGAAATACATACTTTAATTTAATCAATTATGTTTTTAATAGCATTTTAACTATTATCTAACCTGAAGTTTTAGGAAATCACTGGCTTTTTTCTATGAATGTTATACTTATAATATGAATTCATCGATATTATATACTTAAAAACTTGTATATTTAATGTTTGTTTTAATAATTATATACTTTAAAATAAAAAATAAATGATTTGTTCACATTTAAATGAATTTATCATACCAAAAATTTAATTAGCTATATTTTAATTTAAACTGTCTATACTTTTTTAATGTGTTCATTACATAATCAATAGATAAAATTAGAATTCTGGTATACAAATATTGACATTCAGAGAATATTAAACACTTATAAAGTTTGGTCAAAAGTAAATAATTAACTGATTTGAAGAATAACAAATTTGATTTGGGCAAAGTTGAACTTTTACGAACTTTCATTATTTATACGACAAATAGCTAATTTATAACTCTTTGTAGAGTATTTAAAAATATATATATTTTCCTTGCAAATTCTTACAATGATTTTGATTATAACGTTAAAGAACACTTATTCACAAAAATAATATATAGGATTTTTCATTGCAATAATTGGATGACCTATTTCATCGCCTTTCGAAATTATAATGAGTTGTATTATTTACACTTCAAGTATACTGCACCTTTTCCTTTTGTTCGATTTTGTTGCTTTATTTAGACACAAATTTTCCAATTCAATTATTTACATCCGTTATACCAAAATGGATCAAAGAGTTTTTGAAAGAGATCTTAAAACATAGAAATGTGTCAAAAAAACTGGCGGGTGAAATTTTGCCTGCACTTTTGTACTTCTTTCCTTACTTTGTAATTTGAAAAGTATAAAATTCTGATGTGACTAACTATTTCAAAATATCATCAATTTATCATATCGAATTGTTTTTATTATCGGACTGAAATATTTTAACAGTTTTTTTAATGATTATACGACATTTAAGTCGAATATTGATTGATCAAAAATTGTCGTTATATATATATATTATTCGAAGTTATAACGAATTATAATATTAGCACTTCAAACAAACAAACTTTGACATATGACGTTTTATTTATATTCAATAACCTACCCGCGGGAAGGCCTTTAGAAATTGAGAATCATTTCTGTTCGTATATACATACATAGTACATACGTACCACTACCAGATATCCTTCCAAAAATGGTCTCATGAAGTCAGCAATATGTTATTTGACAAAAAAAAATGCAGGGAATGCGGAGTTTAAATTTATCCTAAAAACAATATTTTCTTTCAAGAATTAAAAACTTGTAAATCTTAAATAATTCACTGAATAAAATTACGTGTTTATTACTAATACGTATTTAGTCATCCAAGTACAACCAATAATAAATTATTTTCTTGAAATCTTTGTTTACTTTACGTGATGGAGGAAAATAATTGATGCTATCAAATTTTAATTTATGTAGAATAATTTGGAATAAAAAATGTAATGCTGTTTTATTTACAACAACAACAAGATTAAATCTATAATAAAAATATATAATTTTTACATTTACTACGTGCAAAAAAAAAATACATTATATTCTTAAAAATAATAAAACTTATTCAAATATTTATCAGTAAATAATATTGGCGAATTATTTATCAATATAATTAGTTAAAATTCAAATATATTTTTTTTTTTTTGAGAATTAGTTTTATAACTTGCATAAATATTATCATGAATTTACTAATTTTTTAAGTTTTATACATATTGAAATTTACAATCGTACTTTATCTCATGATTTATTTTCCGTTATAGTAATAATTTTACTGAAATACCTCTTTAGTTGTTTGACTGAACTTCCTTTACAAAAGCAATTTCAGTCAATATTCTCAAAAGGGAGGCTATATCTCGAATACCTTTTCTGTTTTTTTATTAAATTACCATCCAAAAAGGCAATTTACTCAAAAATTATTTTTGACTCAAATGCATTTTTTTTACCGAAATATATTTGACAAGTATTCTTTGTCCTGTCGTACTCTATATGTAGTATATATTATTCAATTACAATAAAGATGAAATAATATAAAAATACATAGTATGTATTAATTTTTTTTATAAATTTAAATTTATAGAAAAAGAAATCATCAAACTTAACAAATTTATGTGTAAAAAAATAAATAAGGTCAATATTAAGTTATTAACGGCCTTGAATAAATTCGCTAAAATGGTTTTTATTTATTTTTTAATATAAAATAAAAATCTTTGTTTTAATTTATAACATTTTGGTTTGAAAAAAAATATACATATTACTTAACTTATACTCATTTTTTTTTTGTATACTATTACTATGTAATATTTTAGTTTGTAAATATATACTGTTTTTAGCAAAATTTCACACCGCTATTATACATATTTATATATATCTATATTTCAATAAATTAATATTTATAATAAATATATAAAAAAAGGTGCACAATTTTATAAAAAGTTGCACAAATATTATTATAAAATGGCTTTGTGCTATATTTCGTTATTACATTAGTAGAATACTGGAGACGTATACAAATTTTATAATACACAGTGATTTCCGGAAATTTACTAAATTACGTATGTGTTTTACTGTGACTAATCCAATAAGATTGTTTTTTTTTATTAGAATGAAATAAATTTTTACTAGGGTTACACTTAAAATCTCGACACCAAAAACCCGAATACTCAATTTGTACAAAATTATTTTCATATACCTATAATATTTATTTGATCTAATATGTTATTAATTATAAAACTTTTAAAACATATGTTTTTGGCGCAATTTTGTACATTCGAACTGATTATTGTAGGGACTGTTAATAGGGACTGTATTACTATAGATCTGTTTGTTTTCAGGTAATATTAAAGATTATAACAAAACGATCACATTTCAATATAATATATTATATTATAATAACATGTCATTGGAATTATATTCTCTATATAATATGTGTATACCTGGACTATGGGTTTAAATAATATATTATGCCCCATTTCACAGTGAAAGCTTAAGCTTAACTAAACCGATTGTGTACTTAAGCTTGCAAATTGGTTTCTCAATCAAAATTTGCCCTAAGCTTAGCTATACGAAAAATTTTTAATTATTGTGAATGATATTTGAAAATAATGTTATTGTGAATGAAAATGAATCAGCTGATTATAAAAATTAATATGACATAGTAGTGGCAGTAAATTTTAGGTTTTCTCTAATAACTTTTTTACTAGTAAATTTTAAAATCTATAAGTATTTATTTTCTATTTCTGTGTGTAAACTGTGTCAAAAGGGAATCTTCGGCTTTAGCCATCTGCAGTGTAAGTTAAACTTCACTTTAAAGAAGTCTTATCTTTAAGCTTGTACTGAGAAACCAGAAAATAACTTTAACCGAACTTTAAGCTCTGGAAAATGCTTAACTTTTTACTGTTAAATCGGGCATTATTATAAACACTAAAATTATTACAAAATCCTAAAAAATAAACTTACATGGGTTTAAATTCAAAAGCTATCGTATATAAAGAAAATAATTAGTATGGAAACATTATTGAAATAAGTAGAAACGAATTTATAATAAAAAAAAAACTTACTTTCATATAAAGAATAATTTAGTCAGAAAAAAATCTGTGTCTTGATTCACATATAGCTAAAAGCTAACATTATTTCGATTTCAGGGTAAGTGTAACCTGGGAGTTTGTGTCAATACAAGTTACACAGACAGAACAATTAGAACGTGCATTCATAATGTAGTAAGCAGTTTCAATAGCAATGTTTGTCATATATTATTTATCTCAATATAAATGTGAAATATTAATTGCCATATGTGAAATATTAATTTATAGTTCAATTATAGCTTGTCTTTCAAATTTAAGTAGTCTTGTCAAATTTAGTTGTCAACGTGCTCAACGTGCGTTAGAAATTCGAATTCCTACGTTGCGCTGTGAATGTTCGCATTGAGTTTAACTGCCCACATACATTTTATATTGGTTGATTTTATTCAATGCACGTTGAACCGCGTCTTTATAACACATATTTTTATAGTACATAAAAATCATTTTCTCCCAGACATAATATATAAAATAATAATTAAAATTAAACCCGATAACCTTAATATTTCCAAAATGCAATTAATAATTAACCTTATAAAAGTTCAGCTAAACTTCCGCGAAATTATATTCTTTCAATTGTTTTTTTTTTTTTTTTTATTATTATTTGGGTTTTTATAACTCACTCTGTAAATTTTTATATATAGATATTTCAAATTTTTATATTAATTTAATATTTTTCCATTTCATTTCTTTCTAATTTTATTGATCATTTTAAATAAATACTTTGTACATCATCAATGTCATTGACACAAAAATCTAAATATTTTTTTTCAGTAACAAAATAATTGCGTTATCGGTCCATTTTTAGCATATTTCTACATAGATTTTTATTAAAATATTTAAATTAATATGCTTTGTCGGGCTGTGGTTCATTTTTTGTTGATGTTATATTTTGTTGAAAAAAATCACGATAATTAATATCATGTTTATATTAAATTGTTTGGGCGCGAAATTTGTTGGGAAAAATTGTTACGTTTTTGGTGTTGTTAAAACTTTTTAACATTTAAATATTTTGCTATTTTTTTTATTTGTAAACAAGTAAGTTAAATTTCAATTTTGCACAAAATTGTTAAAATCTTAATATATATATATGAACTTTAGACATATTCACAATAGTTTTTTACTAATTATTTTTTTTTCTAACTATAGAATCTTAGATATTTTTAATGTATAGTCAGCCAATTAAGTTGGAATGAATATACCTACCTTAATTAGTCATATATATTAAATATAATTATTATCAGCAGCAAAATTTTAAGTCACACATAATTTAAACTACAACTATAAATATCGATCTATAGGAACCATTGTTACTGAGCCTAACATCAATACACAATGCAGAGACAATACAAACGAATGAATCCATAATGAAGCCGATAATAAATCCATAATGAAGTCGATTAACGTTAATTAAAAATGCAGAAATATCGCCACACCAAAAACGTAGTGAATGAATCCATAATGAAACCGATAAAATTATGAAACGTATATCGTAGAGAAATAATTTTTACTGAGCCGAACATCAATTGACAACGAAGATAGTTGAAGTTGACAAAGACATACAATCAGAAACACACCGAATATTAGAAATAGTCATAGATTGAATACCTAACATATTAAATATACCGAATATAATAATATCAACAAAGCTTATAACATAAAAAGGCCAAATGATTGATATATAGTACGATATTGACTTGAAAGAAAAGCTTTAAATAAACCCCTCGATTTGAATACAAACTTGTATTTTTTTTAATTAAATTCATATATTATATAATAGAAATATAGGATATGTATTATAATATGTAATTAGACATTTTTTTTTCAATTTCTAAGAAGAAACGAAAAGTGTATCAACATAATTATAATCGATAAATATTATGTATTTGTTACTAAAACCGGCTTTATAAAGGTGAGATAATTTCAAATTAAGTCGACATAGCAATTAAATATATCAAGGTATATTTGTTATTTATTATGATATTTTTTTCTATATATAAAACACTGAATTTTCTGGTCATTAATTTATAAATCCAAGGTCAACATAACTTTTTTTTATGATTTTATTTAGTTATTATGTTACAAAACAAGAATTTCTTTTAGTTATTTCTTTTTGGTTACAAGGTTTTCATATATATATATATATATATTTGTTTAAGTTTAACCATCAACAATTATAATTTACTTATATTATATTACTATTAAATATAAAATGAAAATATATATACCTGTTTTAATTAATTTTAAACTATAAATTTCTGGTTTATTTCCAAAATTATGAAATATATTTATAAAATGTTATATTATTAAATATGAATTTCACATGAATTATAAATTTTCACAAAATTCACTATAATTATTATTACTTATATTTAATGTAATTAATTTTAATGTATAGAATAAATAATTATTTTTTCTTTGTTTATTTTCTAGATATTATATATCTAGCGTGTAATATGTTGAGATTGATAATAACAAAAAAAAAAATTAAAAAAAATTTCTTAATAAATCACAAAATTCACACATAATCCAGAATTGCAGTAATAATAAAAAAATAAAATTATTATTTATAAAAAGATTGTACCACACATTATTGTAAAATTTGGAATATTCAAAAATTTAAATATATCTATATGTATATTGTAATTAAGATTAAGTTTTATTTAAGCAAACTGAATACATTGCGAGTTTATGTTCAACTAAATATCTATTCATGGTAAACATGATCATAATGCTATCCATAACTATAAAAAAAATATGATATACTGATACTCTCTTATAATTGAAAAAGTTTTGCAACCCAAGTGAAAAATAGTGGGGATTTTGTGAGAAAAATTTAAGAAATAAATAACCTTCTTTAATACAAAAATAAAATACCTGACCTATACTTAAGTCAGTGTTGGGTAAATTCAATGTTGGCAATATAATTACCTACATATTATATGGCAAAAAAAATAATTATGTAACTTATAAAAATAATCAATGTTGGCTTAATGTGATGGGTAAAATAAGCAATGTTGAATTGAATATGTATGTAAAAACAACGTTGTTTCAGTGCTATACTATATGAATTATACGATCTCTATAAATGTTACATAAAATTTATTGAACATTATAATATGAATAATAAGATTTTTAACTAGAAAAAAATGTTGAGATTATTTGCCGACAAATGTATCAGTATATTGAAAATAATTAGCTTGTTTGAATTAAAAGTTTTCTTATTTTATTGCAATTTATTATTAATAATTATTCCAGCCCTAGTATAAATGTAAGATATATATAATATAGGGTAAACTGGGGCACATTCATCAATGGGGCATATTTATCAAACGCTTTTAAACACCGTGAATTATTTTCAAAAATGTTACAAAACAGAGTGAGTACTCACGGTGCAAATGTATTTCGCTGATGTAAATTTATAGTTTTTTTTCACTTATTCCTTAATATTTTCATGGAACCAACGTAAGAAATTTCGTTAAATAGTTTCTCAATGAATCAAAGTTTTGAGGTTGCAGTTGTTTGATAATTTAATTAAGTGTAATATAGCGCGAGTGAAAATAATACAGATTAATTATTAACATTTTTTTTTTTGGAAATATTATTTTTTTTGTTTTTTTTTAATTTTTAAGGTGCATTCGACTCGTTATATATAGTAAATGTATTGCTAGAAGCTGTATGTTTAATGGTCTTTCACCGATTTCAAAAATATTTATTAAAATTCTCTTTATAGAGTCAGGAACAAAAAGTGTCAAATGTGCCCCACTTTATCCTATGTATTCAAATTCAAATTTTAAATAAAACAAAAATTATCTAATTATTCATTTTAATTTTGAAATTCAATTATTAATTTTTGTTTAATTTTTTATTTAAAAAAAAATATTTTATGTACATATTATGTTAAATGGATGGTCATAAGCCTTTCCCAATGGTTTTAATTCTTCTGTGTTCCTTGTGTTTGTGATCCAATTTGGTGTAAATTTTGTTATTTCATCTCTCCATATTTGTATCTGTCTGCTTACTTTTCTTGTGGTTATTTTCGTCCACCTGTTATTTTTAAAACTGCTCAACTGTGCAGTTCAGCTCCATTTTACTTTTATTTTTCCAGTATAGTGGCATTTTGTCTTAATTCTTCATTTATGATTTTTTCAAAACTTTTATAATATTTTTTTTCCATAGGTCACTGACAGACAAATCGTAGTTTCTCTGACATTTTCCTTGAATACGTCCATGTCTGTTAGAGTTAAAAAAATAACGCAATCCATTAGATATTTGGTTGTTTTTCTAAAATGTTTTTTATGTTCCAAAATTGTTTCCAACTATTTTTCTTCCCTTTTTTTTCTTCACTTTTTTAATATCTTCACATTGTAATCCATATATAATTAAGATAAGTAAATTCAAAACCATCTATTTTAAAGAGAAGAAACTCGTGGATTAATTCGAAACAAATTTCGAAATAATCCACCTTTATGGAAAGAAATACCCACTTATAAATTGTAATGAAATTGATTTATGTGCTTATAAGCAATTTAGTTTTGAAAGTGAGTGTATTAAAACATAATTGAAATTTAAAAACTTTTTGAAGATGATTAGTTGATTAATTTAATTTTTTTAAAGATATAATAAATATAGCTAACTAATTGTCAACATGTCAACAGATTGACTAACTAAATGATAAGCGACATGCTAACAATATGACATTTTAAAACTTAAATTTGTATTTGTATCGAATTGTATTTACATTGAAAAATTGAAAAATTTCGAATTTACTTTCATACCATTCTTATATATAGGGTGGGCCAAAAGTAACGCATTGTTGTAGTGAATATCACCCGATAATCCTGTCTGATATCAATCTTCAATTAACTCTGCACTTTAGGGGCTGATATTGGTTTTAGTTGTGAGGATCTCGAGTGTATACAGATCACAAAATCGAGTATTCACATAGCAATTAAGAGCGGAATGCGCGTCATTACCCAGAAATTTAATACGAAATACGATGTTAAGTTAACGCTTAATTAACCAGTTGAAAATTATATGAAAATTTACGTTGTGGTCTAACCGTCTAACAATGTTACATGATTATAAAACAAAAAAGTTATATAATTTTTACACAAATATGTGAGTTTTAGCTCACTCTGTACGTGTGTACTTATACAAAAATAAGAAATTTGATTTTTTTAAACTAAATATTTATTGTAAAAATAAGAAATTCGATTTTTACACTAAATTTATTTATTACAAAAATAAGAAATTTGCTTTTAAACCAAATTTATTTCATTATCAAGGTTTGCAAAATTATGCAATTATTTTGAATTTTTATAGATGAAAATATGGCAGAAAATATTTTGAATATTCAACCCAAAAATATATAGAAGATAAGGTAGTAAACAGATATTTCAAAAATTAAGTGAATATTAATTTATTTTATTTTATTTTTGTAAATAAAATATAGGCCAATGACATAGCAAGGATACAAATCGTTACAGTCTTGTAATGTGTTAAAGAGGTACGGCCTGGGGTGACTCAAAAAAAAATGTTTTTATCTCACGGTCTAGGCGAACTTTTTTATGGAAATGGAAAATAAAATTATAAGTAAAAAAATATAACTTTCAATCCCATTTAAATATTCTGCTAATTTTATTAGGAAATTTTACATTTTTTGTTGATTTAATTTAAATTATTTCTTTAGATATTTATATAGTTAACAAATACTAATTTTGAAATAATTTTGATAACCCAAATCTATGAACTTTTTTTTAAAGAAAATGTATTGTTACCTACGAAAAATGTATAACAATTCCAAAAAAAAAATTTTTTTTTTTGACAATGCATTTTATAAAACTAGTGAGATCCGAAAGCTGGACTCATAGTGCCAGCTATGACCTAATCGAGCGTTGATGATAAATTTTTAAATTATAGCCGATTGTGTTCGATAAATATTTATTCTTATAGCCCGAGGAGAATCAACGCAAAATACATAAGTAATACGCAGCCAACGTAAGAAAAAATATTTATCGAACACAATCAAAAGTACTTTTGTTGCGAAAAAAAATTTCTACCTAACAATATACCCTAACAACATTTTTCTACCTGATATTAATGTGACACTAATGTGATATTAATGTGACACTGTATTAAAGTCAGCCGTGTTTCACCTCTGATAGTATAAATTTGTCTACTACACCGTCACCGTCAACGTTGAACATTGTATTTGCTTAAGTATAAAACTGTGTTTTTTACACAGCTGTCAACGCAATGGTGCCGGTGGCACTGTGATTCCAGCTTTAAGGGTACGATTATGCCGGACTGTATTTGTATTGAATATCACTCGGAATATAAACCATAATTATGGTAGAGGGGAATTAGTTATAACTCTGAGCTTTAACCGGGGATATCTCAAGAAACAAAGGCTACTTTTGAACTATGGTCTGCGATAAATCACTAAGAATAATTAAATGAATTTGTATGGTGATTTGTATTTTATAGTATGTACTACATTCAACTATTTTATTTAGCACACTAAATAGCGTTGCTGCTGGTAGTTCAATATTTTTTTTTAATGGTTGGTCTCCTCACCAACAATAATTAGCTTTAAACGAGAAAAAAAAATGTATGATCGATTATATCAATGTGGCAAGACTTTTCTGGAAATAACTCGAAATCTTTACCAAATAATTAGACCAGATATCAAAATATATTTGTATCTCAGGTCGTGGTTGTATTTTATTTCACCATAAATAATTAAAATTTCAAAAAAATTATAAATAAATTATTATAATAATTTTAATAAAAAAAATTCATGATAGCTTAGGTGAAAGGTTACAGTATTGATAACTTATTTCATGTGATTTTAGTTATTTGGAATATATTTTCTTAGAATGCTAACTATAAGGTACAGGATGAACAAAAAATCTCATTTTAAATATTTAGTTAAATAATAAAACAATTTTTAGTAATATTTAGATATTGCATCTTATCTTATAAATATAAAAAGCTGCTAATTTGGGATACCTAGCAGATAACTCGCCGTAGTTAGTTTACAAACACTGATTTGTATTCAACAGTGATTTGTATTTGTAGCAAACAGTGCTTTACATATACATATTCTAGCTAGAACATAAATCAAATATTCTTCGGAAACTAAGCTGCTCATATATTAGTTTCCCATGAACCCACTAAACCTTCAGACTACAAATTTGAGAAGCACCAAATCGATAACTAAATGAACTTGTGTGTGAAACATTGTTGAAATTTGTGTCAAATAATGTATGATGTAGTTTATTGAACTTATGAAATATATTCGTGAGTTTTAACATGGACCCAATGAACAACAGACTTCAAATTTTACATGTGTACCAAAACTATCATGTGTACCAAATTTAATTAAAATTATTACAATATGGTCTAGTCTAGAACATATGAACTATTAATCGGAGATTTTACCATATACCCCTGAAGATACTTCTATCTGGGTACTCTTATATAATAATAAGATATATATTTTTTTTAAATGTACCTCAAAAACACACACCTCTCCACATAAACAGGAAGTTTTAACAATACCCGACTGAAATTATCGATCTCATCTTGTACGAGCATCAGGATGAAGTCTGTATGAACCTTTATGCCAAAATTTCATAATCTAACGAGCGGTTCTTGGAGATGTTGCTGCGCACATGCATTATTCACCATAACAATAAGCTATATGGATCGGGCTGTCTGTGTTCTTCTTTACTCTAAACCTAACTATAATAATAAATATATGATTTTCCAGCAGATAATATTTCAAATTAATATAATAAATGTCAAAAGTTATTTATAATTAAATTATATAAATGATAATAATGCTTAAGTTTTTAACTAATCAGAGTAGCTTCAGTTATAGTACACGAGTACACCCTGTATATTTGTAGAATAATTCCTAATAATTATTTATATTATAAAATAACCAAATGATTTTATTATTATCAGCGAAATATTTTACTTATAAATAAGTTCCCAATTATTAAAAATTTAGTTTCTATCGAAATTTCATTAAATTAAAACAATATTGTCAAAGTGAGTGGCACTTTTATAAAACATTTTAAAATAAAATTAAAACAAATTAATATTTTTTAGATGAATTTCTATTATTTTTTTGGACTTATTTCCGCAATTATTGCATTGGTAGCAGGAGATTGTCCAACTGGTTTTGAAAAGGATGCCAACCGTTGCGTAAAGGATAGAGCAATTCATGGAGATTGTCCTCCAGGCAGTAATTTAGATATTGCTATCAATAAATGTGTTTTTAACAAATAAATAATTTTCAAATTTGAAATAAAATGTGTTAATAATATCGAAATATATAAACAAACAAAAAATCATAATTAATATTTTATTTAATATATAATTTAAATTTTAAATAATTTTTTTTTAATGATTTTTAGTAGTTAGGTGTACATTTAACATTTCAGTTGTGGGCTTAATATTTTATTTTAAAAACAAACTGTATTAAGTATTAACTAAGTCTAATAAGTTCAGATATTGTGTTCCAAAATATTCATAATTCCAGTAAATTCACCCTGAATTCCTGTATATAGTGAAAATTGGATCCTCAGAATATGTAAATTCCAAACCAAAAAGTAATGAAATTTTTTTAAAAAATTGTGAAAAAAGTATTATGTAAATATTTAAATCGTAAGGTAAAGTGTACGACGCAATTTCTACGAAAACGAAGCATTGGAATCATAGTTCTATAAAGTTGAATAACTTATTATTTGCAAAAGGTTTAATTTGATTCGTAAAAAGTTGAATTTAGTATTAGTTTCTATCGAAATTTCATAAAATTATACAATATCGCTTTTATAAAATATTTTAAAAACATAAAAAGTTTAAAAATAAATTAACATTTCAGATGAATTTCTATTATTTGTTTGGACTTCTTTTCGCAATTATCAGGTGATTGTCCATCAGGTTTTCAACCGACTGTGGATATGGATGGTTGCGTAGCAAAGAGAAATATTCATGGAAATTATTCCTCCAAGAAGTACATATGATATTGTTGGCGACAAATGTTTTTTTTTATCAAATAAATAATTTTCAAATTTGAAATAAAATGTGTTAAACAAACAAAAAATCATAATTGTTATTTTATTTAATATTTAATTTTAAATAATACTTTTTTTTTTAATCATTTTGGTACTTAGATTAACATTTATATCTTAACTATTATTCCAGTATTAGCTTACATAATTTAGTTTTAAAAAATATCTCAACTAAGTATAAGTTTAAATTTTGCATTCCAGAATTCCGTATTCAAACAAAATCAGCAGAAAATTTATGAAACAAATAAAATGATTGAAATTATATTGTATAAAATAATTCATATCCTTAATTCCTTTATATAGTGAAGATTGTTTCTTCAGAATATCTAAATCCAAACTAAAAAAAAGTATTGAAAATTTCTAAAAATCGTAAAAAAGGCACAATGTAAATCTGTAAATCAGTAGATAAGGTGTACGCGATGCAATTGTTATGAAATAGGAAATATATGCATAAGTGCTATAGAATATAAGGGTTAATCCGAAGCTTCTTTATTTTGAACTACTGCTATTCACATTAGACATAAATAGTTTCAAACAATTGAAAAAAAAAATATTTTATTATTATGATCTTTAAAAACACAATATTAAATATCTCCTAAAAGTATGCATTAAATTTAACAATTTAACAATTATAAATGCATTTTCGTATTTTCGATGATTTTGTCTATATAAATCACAAACTAAAAACAAATACATATTATTATTAAATTTCGTTCTTATAAATAAATATAAAAATGTAATTTTTTATGTTTTTTTTTTATTTTTAAGTGCAATTTAATGTAAAATTAATTTCATGAATAAATAATTTCGTTAATATCAATTAAATGATTATTTCTTTTTTAAAGTTATTTTTGTTGTACCACTTTTAAGTGTATATAATTAATGTCAGAATATTATAGTTATAATGTCACTGTGACTAATATTTGCAATTTTTATGAAATTTTTTATAATAAAAATTGTAAACCTTTTTATATCGGATATTAAAAATAAAAATTATAATCATATTACAATTACAATTCTAATAAAAACTTCAAAAAAGATAAATTAATGATAAATGCTGATTTTCATTTTAATATAAAGATTTAATTTAATCTCTACAATTTTTAGAATATATAGACATAAATTATTAAATTTAATAAATTTGTTTTGTAATAAAGTAAACTTTATTTAAGTATATTTAAGTAAATATCGATCTTTTTTATTAAAATAAAATCAAACAAATAGTTTACCAATAATTGCCCTGAAATTTAGTGATTCTTTGATTCTTAAATGTTGTCATTATTTACCAATGTTATTGCTGGACAAAATGGCAAATTCAAATTAAATTGTCATATAAAAACTTATATTTGTCCCTATAGAAATCACTTTTTATTTCATTCAGCACTTTGTAAATTGAATTTTTTCAGGGAAATATGTTTATTCTTGGTCGTGTTTCAATATGCAAAACTTCATATGCGCTGGTAAGGTCATGTGGTGCGAATGGTTGATACATATTCAGCCAAAGTTAGCTAGTCGCAGTAGACGGTGTCTATATCTTCGGTGGAAGGATGGTATTGAAGCGGACGTAAGGATCATCAAAATTACCGGAATCCGAAGAAATGCTGCATAGAACAGAGTCCTATGGAACAATTATCTTTCCTCGGCCCTGGCTCACCAAAGCTGTAGTATATTTTTAGTAAGAATTTGCCGTTGTGTCCATCTATAACAATTTTTGAGCTAACTTGGGACAAGACGGTCATTGCCGTTAACACTAAATGTCCTTAAAAAAATACAATTTTGATTTGAATTATTTTCCTTAACATATTGTTACTTTAAAACACCCAGAGATATAGCAATTTTACCCACAGTATTACAATACAAAAAATACGTTGTCCGCGATCGTGTTAAGGGAAATAACATTAAGATTAAAGTTAAGGGTTTGTTAACAAATCAATGAATCACTCAATAAATTTCAAATATAGTACCTATTTAATTGAACTTCATATTACAAAACTGCTCAGTTCTTGTCTATAAGGAAATAATGTCGAATTATTAATTACACTGTAAATTTTAATTAACAACTTTCAACAAACTTCTAAATTTGTAGAGTAAGAATTTTTTTTTGCATGTTTTTATCTAAGTATTTATTTCAAATTATATTTTCACATGATTATATAAAATAAATTATTTATAATTTAATAAATACACAAAAACCTATAAATTATATTTGAAAAAGAGTAAATTTATTCAGTATTTCTGGTCAGTATGGTGAAATACGACGGATCCTTTGTAAAAAAAACTATTAGTATTTTAAAGGAATATTGTAAAAATAGTTCATTGGCTGGTGTTGGATATATTGTAAATGACAGGTTTGATAAATAATTATACTTTATTTATTTTATTTTTAAGAAATTGTAAATACTTGTATACTGTTTTGAAGACTTCACTTTTCGGAGAGATTATTTTGGTTAATTTGCATAATAATTTCATCATTTGGATCGTATCATTTGGTAAATGAGTATTTAAATACACTTGATCAAAATTCTATAAGTTTGGTAATTGAAAACATTAGTCCTCATGATATAACAAAATTTCCATCTATTGGTGTCTGTGAACTCGCTGATAAACTACATGAATATGAGAAGCTTACAAATATAGTAAATAGGTAAAATTATTAATTCTGGTATAGTTTGGAATTACATTTATAAATTATTATAATATTTTTTCAGTTTAAGAGAAAATGACGATATTCCATATAGTTTAGATGTTGAACAGTTTTTAGAAGAATTAATATTTGTGAATCTTTATAAAGTATATCAGCTTGGTACATTTTGTAAAGAATTATTAAACATTAATAACACAATTAAATGTCCAACTGGTAACTATTCAAAAATAGCAGATATTGTGAGTTATAAAAATAAATTAAATTAAATTAATATTTTATATCAAATATTATTTATATAATTTTTATAAGGTTCGGTCGGATTGTAAAGATTTGTTCGTTAGCTGTAAATGGAATGGTGTTATTTTTGACTGTTGTAAACATTTTCTGCCTCTTCGATGTACAGTGGGAATATGTTTCCTTCTGAACTCAATTCAAACAGAAGCTAAGTTAATATTATTATTATGTTTTTGATAATAAAGATTTATTTTAATTATTTTATATATAATTTTCAAAAAACTTTCCAGGAAATCAAAATGGATTGATTTAATTGTTGATAGGGATAATGGAAATGGCTTGCTGGAACTAATCATAAATAAACCAATTAAAGTTAGTATATAGTCTTCAGCTGATAATTTCCCCAACAAAAAATAATTATAATATAAAAAAAAAAAATATTTTTTTTGTTATAAATGTTATGCCTTATAAACTTATAAGGAACGCCATTAATATGAAACATATTGATTACAGGATTTTGATTGTATTCGTTAGACCTGTAGTTTTTAGAGCCAGTATTTATTAGTTTTTAATTGATACGGGAATTCTATATTAATCCTTTAAAAAACATTATGATTTTTTTTTGGGAAAAAAAAGGAAAGAGATAACATAAAAATATATAAAGGAGAGAGAAAGATAAATATTATACAAAAAAATGGCTTAAAAAAATGATTACATTTTCATGTCGATTTTAATAATGTTGAAGAATCCATAAAAATGATACTGTGTGCTTGCCTGCCTACACACTATTTAAAAAAAAAAAATACCTAGAGTTTATACTTATAAAAAAAGTATTCTAAAATTTTAAAAAATCGTTCTTCTCTCTCTATCGCACATACAATATTTTAGTATCTTGCATAAGTTTTTGCCAAAAAAAAGTCTCCCATTTTTTTAAAACCTTCTTTCAATTCTTAACTTTTACATATTTTTTATGGATTTTTTGGCATTTTAAATTTAACTTATTTTGTACTAATTTTTTCTATACATTTTATTTCACTCGCTAACTTTACTAACACTTGTTAACAGACTATAGAGAGGATGCTTAAGAATCACCATAAAAAGTCAATGAAATACAAATAACTTTTGTTTTTTTTTTTTTTTTTTAAATTCAATAATTAATATTGATAGCTAGTATATTTGATATTTGGTCTTTATTAAATCTAATAAAATTATCTTTTTATTTTTACAGATTCACATTTTAAACAAAGAAGATATTCCATTTTTTACATTAGATTCATTGACGGAAATAATAGATAAGCAAGGACTTTCTATAGATTTGAAAGTAAATGTACAAAATATTATTAATGATCCAGGTGTAGAAAATGTCCCACCAGTATATAGAAAATGTCTATTCCCAAACGAAAATCCAAAAGATTCATCTTACAAGTACTATAGCTTTAGTACTTGTATAACAGACTGTTTAAAAAAAGTACAAATCAAAAAATGTAATTGTTCAAATTTTTATTTAATAACGAATGGTAAGGATTTATATTGATTTTATTTGTTAAAACTGAAATGAATGAGCACATAATTAAGAAAATAATAAAACACAACCATGTGGCCTACAAGGATTTCGTTGTCTAGATGAAAATAATCTGATTGCATTTGGAAATAGATTTTTGCAGCCGTGGTATGATAATGGATTAAGTTGTGAATGTCAAACATCGTGTAATGAAAATGAATTGGAAATTGTACAACGCTCCCAAACGTATGGAAAATATATTATACGTAAATAAAATTTAATTTAAATTTTTTATTTTTATTTTTAAAGATATACTGCAGAAGAACAAATTAGTAACGTAACAATAACTTTGCAATCTCTCCCAACCGAAAGGTATAGAAGACAAGCAGTACGGGGTAATCTTGATGTTGTTGTTACAATCGGTGGTGTTTTAGGACTGTTTTTGGGTGCAAGTATTATAAGTATTATTGAATTTATTTATTTTTTAACATATCGGGTTCTTAAATTTATATTCTTGAAATGAAGAATTGTTTCTTCTAACGTATATATATGTTAAATATCTAATTAGCACGTTTGTTAAGGTAAAAAATTTAGTAGTTTCTTATAACACCAACATTTATTTACTTATAACTTTTAATTTATATATTTTGTGATAGTTTATATATTTACTTACAAACAAATATTATAAACATAAATAATTTAAATGTATTTATTTAATAAATTCATGCGATGTACATTGTTTAAAATTCCAGAATTTAACTCTAATTATTTACATTATTAAATAATAATTTACCATTCCAAATTGCAGTGCGATTAAATAGTTTTTTAATATACTTCAATTAAGTAAGTTATTATGTTTAAATGTCTAAAATTCATATTTTAATTTTTCCAAAATTTTGTATCTACTAAATTACATAAATAATCTAAGCACTTTTCCTGTGTATATATTATAATTCCTAAATTTTATTATTACAAAGGTCGCAAAACCTAACCCAATATTAATTATTCAAATTTAAGGAGCAGATATAAAATATTTTGCATGTAGTGAGCTCAACTGTTTCTATCAAACAGCCTAAAATTTGTATTAATAACCTTTTTATATTAATAACCTTAGCATCGTAATTATTTTCCCATCAATACAATTTCGAATGTTCTTGCAGTTGGTTAGTACCTTATGCTTCTTTCCAAATCTAATTACCAAGTCTAATTTATGTTTAAGCACATAAAAGGATTTCATCTTTGAAATTTTATGGAATTTGGGCTAAGAAGATGAGTGTAATATTTCTCTCAATTGCCAAGTTTTATCCAAGTATAACAATATTAACAGTAATATTTATGAAAATTTTATGAAAAATTGGAACTAAAACGTAATTTTGATATCTTATTTATATTGTAGTCTCAATAAATAATTATAGTTTATAAATATTTTCATATTTTTTTTTTTTAATTTTATTTATTTGCACCTTAAAATAAATGATTTTAATTATAAATTATTATATTTTCACAAAAATTAAGTTTTTAATTTTTTTTTTTTAAATGCGTGTTTCTATTTACTTTACTATATTAGATCCATTTCCAAAGATGAATTAATTGAATAATCAGAAAATAAATCGAAAAATGGATTTGTGTGATTTAAAGTAGCAATTGGGCTAAGATATGGTTTTGAAAATTCTAATGTATCAATACCAGAATCTTCAGAGCTATTAAAATCTATAGTAAGTTCTGGTAATCGATTCATTATTAATTTATTTGAATTAAATTGTACAGGACTCAAACATGATGACTTTAATAAACAATCAGATTTTTCATTATTTGTTTCTAATAATCTGTGGTTTATTTTCAATATTTTTTCATATTTTTTATTACTCTTCGATGCGACTTTTTCATCTTTATTCTTTTTATTTGCTTGTTTTAATTTACTTGATTTCATCAAGTTTTCTTTATATTTTTTTGTATTTTTCAAATTTTTTAATTGTTCTTTTTCATTTTTTTCATCATAACAAAATTCTGTATTAATAATTTGTCTATTTAATATTTGTGAATAATTATCTTTATAATCTGAGATTGTTAAAATTTCACTTAAAGATTGTATATAATCCATAGCAAGACGTAAAGTAGTGATTTTAGTTAATTTTTCACAAATTGGATTGTCATTTTTAATCGGTTCTTTTAAATTTAGTTGCGGAACACATTTTCTTAAATTCTCAAAAGCATCGTTTATTTCACGCATTCTGGTTCTCTCTCGAGCATTTGCTGTTTTCCGTCTATATTTACTTAGTGGAGCTGTTTTTACTGGTAATTTAATATCCTTTTGTTTTTGCTTTACTGTATTTGAAGAATATAAATAGTCTTTTTGTCCAGATGAAGATTTTTTATGCCTTTGTCTTAATGAATATTTTTCGCAATTGACCTTCATTATTGTAAAAAAAAAAATATTCCACAGAACAGAAATTATATCTGGAAAAAAATAGTTTATTGAAAATAAGATTTCTGATTTCTGATTATAATTTGACTTTTTCAAGAAAAAATTTTGAAAAGTATATAGCGGCCAACTTTGAAAAATTCTAGCTACCAGTTTATACAGTTCAATTTTTGACAGTGAAAATAATCTATACTATAGAATAGATTAATACCAAAGAAAACAAATTTATAAAACCTGAAATTGTAACTAATAACAACTATAAAACAATTGATAGAAGATATAAATTGTATAAACCTATATAAACAAATCTAGAAATGATTATGCAATTTATATCTTCTATCAATATTCCGGGTACCGGTGTTTATTAATTTGATAAACACAATTATTATTATTTTTTTTACAATTTTAGATTTTAGAAGAGGCAAAAACACTGACTGTAATTCAACCTTAGCTTTCAAAAGAAATATTATATATTATATATTAAATATAAATTTAAATGAAAAACATTTATATATCAGTTTGGAAAATTACAAAGATATATTTTCCGTAATTATATTTGAATTTTGAATATATTCGATAGCGTTTTGCGGTTCATAGGTTCATCCATCCGTAAACTATTAAGCAAAGCAAGATAATGCAGAGGTGAACCGAAAATGATGGCAGATTAATTTAACGTTCTGTAATTATTTTAAAATTAAGTAAAAATTATTTTAAGTACTTTTTTCTTTTATTTCACATGCAAGGTATTTGAAAATGCTATGCTGCACATACATTATACAATCTTGCTTTCAACGTGTTGTTAATCGGGTTGTAAATTTTCACTACACACATTTCAATTTATTTTACAACCGCCAAAATCTGTTTTTTTTTTTTATTTTTATAAAAAAAAAAAAATTAAAAAAAATATTTTTATTTAATGTTTTTTTAGGATAGTGTCAAATGACAAAAAAATATAAAAATATTCTGTAATAAAAGTTGGAAGAAAACGAATCATAATTTAATATTATTTCAGTCAATAAAATATATTAGTAATATAAACATATGAAAACATATTTTTTGACATAAAACATGAAGAAACGTATATTTTAGTTGTACTGTTGTACAACTACTCTATATATTATAAAACTTCCCATCATGTTGTAAGCTTGCCCAACTTGACGAAGTTGACAACACGTTGATTAACATGTTCTATTATGTTATGTATGCTCAACATAATATTTATGAAACTATACAATTGCTGTTGCGTGCAGATAATATCAAAATATATAAGATCTATTTTGTGTGCTGATAGAAATTTTATTTTTATCAATCAAAAGTATTTGCCCTGTTCTTGGTGTTTAATTGAACCAGCCAAACTCAATCGATTTATTGACCGATCATCCATGATATTATGATATTATCAAATATTCAACTATACCCTAAATTTGTTTAAAAAATAACTTAAACTAGCCACTCCTGAATTATATTATTGTATATTGTATTCTACTTATATATCAAGCTTAATGATCTGTAACTTATGAATTAATAAATTGATCTTAATACGTTTATGTTATTCAAATATAAATTTAAGTTCTTAAGTTTAGAAACTTAGAAAATCATATTATTACTTCCGTAGAATATAATCTTTTATAGAATAATAAAAAAAAATATTTTTTGATAAATTTTATAGCGATATATTTGTAATATTATTATAAATTAATAATATTGTAAAAAGTGTAATGACAAAAAGTCAATTAAAAGATTAACTATATAATATATCGCTTCTAATTAAAAATTTCTCAATCCTAAAAGAATAAAATACGAGCTAACATTTTTGAAAAACTTGACTGTTTAATAAATGTCTATATAAGGTAATTCTATAATAATTTTTATGAGAAATAATATTTGGTAATATTACTCAGTCGCCCCAGGTTTTTAATTAGCGCCCATACTAAGTCATTTAATTACAATTAGTACTTACCTATTTTAATAATTTATTAAATAATCGAAATAATATATTTATCGTGGTAACATGCTTTTTTAAAATATACTTTTAAAAACTGCTTCGTTTCATTAATATATATATATATATATCTTTGTATTAATAACTTCTTTCGATCACGATCAAATACTAACTGAGTTTGTGGAAGCTTTAAAAAGCGATTCAAATTCTATTTAATGAAATTCTCTCATATATTTTAGAAAAATTTGTTATGCTGCCCATACACTATCCAATTTGGTTGTACAATTAATTTTTTTAAAAATGTGACAAATTGTATATTTTGTGAGGTAGTTATGATAGTTGACAATCGGTTGAAAAAAAATGAGAAACCAACGTCCATGAAGATGGTTATATAGTTGTATAATGTATGGAGAAGTTGTACAACCAAAATATGTTTCTTGATGTAAATTAAAAATAAATTAAATATTCTAATATTTCTTCAACACTGATTTTTCAAACGTCAAAATGGTTGTCAATGTGTTGTAAACATGTTTTATAATGCATGGGCAGCTTTACAATAATATTAAATGCTCTTTTACTCTAAAGAGTTATTGTACGTACATATATTTAAATCTAACTAAAGTGGGTGTTCCCAATGTCGTTCAATAAAATTGTCATATTATTATTATCATATTTTAGTTAAAGCATCCGCTAGATAGATTTTATGATTTAGAGATTTTTGTATCTTTAATTTTTATAAGAAAACAATGAGTTTATAATAAATATATTACCTATAAAGATCAGTTAAATCAAAAGTAGACACCATAAGAATGATTCAGAATTAGACAATTTTGATATTTGTGTCGAAAATATTTATTTTTTTAATTATTTTTGTATATGAAAATCTTCCATTTGTTAAATTTAAATATATAAAAATATTTCTAGTTTGATTTGATGTTTTAATTATAATTCATTAAGGTTAATTGTTTAGTATACTTAAAAATTTAGCACAAACCCAAAATGTATAATATTTCCATACCTGTTTCAGTTAAATGTTATACGTAATATATTCTTACTTAGTTACCCACTGCACTTCACTGTAATTATAACATCTACACGACTACACCCAATAAGTTATATAATAATGTTTAGATTTTTATATTTATATTAAATAGTAAAATAAAATGAGTTGTATTTTATTGAAGTATAATCCAATACAAGGTACTCATAATCATAATGAATTAAATGTAATAGGTGAATAAAGAAAAAAAAATTGTAAAAATTTACTTTTCATTCATAAACATTTATACGTATTTATATCTGATTCATTTATACCTGGCATGTGGGAGAACTGGAAATTTAAATTTAACATGAATATAACAAAAAATTTCGAAATTATTTTGGTATACCACTTTATGCATAAAGATAATAATCAATTTCTTTATTCATCCAAGAAGGGAAAATAAGATAAATAAAGTTTATAGATTATAAATTTGATTATTTGATTATAAATTTGATAATGTATAAATTTTTATTTTAAAACAAAATTGTTTTTAGAGAATCCACAGCATAATAGTTATATTAAAATTGCATAGAAATATTTTGTTTCCATCTACACATATTGATACAAATACAACTTATACCCAGTTAATATCAGTTAGCGCCATGATTCACTGTAGTATATATACCACAATTCGTTAATAGTGATGCGTTCTACTGGAAGGTACCACGAGCTCACTTATATGTGGTTTGTGTGGGATGGAGTATCGAAGTTCCCACCTCCTTTAAAACCAACCAACCATAACACAATTTCCTTGTGTCCAACCTTAACAAAATTTTCTATTTTCATTCGAAATCACATTACTACGTTGTATATTTAAAAATTGTTAAAATTTAAAATTTACGAGACACAACTTTCTGTTTTACTCATTCAATAAATAAATTATATGCATTATAATATTTTTCTTTCTTTTAATTACAAATATTATGTTATAAGGTTAGAAGACAACTTTGCTACTAAAACAGCCAGAATATAAAGTTATTATTTGTTTCAATTAATGTAAGAATCTAGTATTGAAATTGAACAAGACAAGACAGATAATATAAAAAATATAGGATCATTCATATAAACCTAAATGTAAATTAATATTACTTGGTGTTGTGACTAAAGTTTATGATATTTAAGCAAATATGAAATTAACTTTACGAAATTAATCACACCATTTTTGCATACAATATACAACTTTGGGCATTTTGACAAATCAAGTTTGGATTATACTAGTCAAATCTCTCTATCTCAAAATCTTTAGGGAACCTAAAAAAATTTCCATATGGAGAGCATTTCGAAATAGAGAATCGTTAAAAAATTGTAATGTGAATGAAAGTAAATAGTAATTATAACACCATTACAAAATATTTAAAAATTTATTAAATAGTATTTTGACGTAATTTTACTACACATTATTTTTTCTTTTTTAATTTATTAAAGATAAAAATTAGTAGTTAAAATTAATTAAAAATTATTTTTTGTTTATAAAAGAGTTAATTTTAGAAAAGGAATTATATTTTGGGTTGTTAAAAGTATTTTGGGTTGTTACATCTATTTTTCTTTTTCCATTGTCTATTTTTCCAATAATTTTCAATTTTTCGCGAACAGTTAAAATATTTAAACTTCTTTTCCGCATTTTGAAATAGAGAATTTATTTTACATGGATTTTTGATTGAATTATTTTTTTACATAGAGGATAATTTGAAATATAGAATTTCAATATAGAGAGATGAATTTCTACTTGACGGGTAAATAGTTTTATTTCGACATAGAGAAAATTTCATGATAAAGATATTATTTGACTGATATTTTAGTATACATAAAAATCTATGTTGTTAAAAATTAAAATTTTCAAATAGCACCCTTCAGTTATTATACTATAGTATTGTAAAGTTTATAATAACTTAATTGCAACAAATTAAAAATACATTCGACATTTTTTTTTGTAATTTCAAAATTTCGTGTATTTTTGTTATTTTCAACAACTGCCCATGTGTTATAAACTTAATTATACGCCTTCAATGATTATTCTTGCCCTAAATATCAATTATTATATTAAATATTTTTTTATTAATTATTTTGTAATTATTTACTATAAATTGTATAAATGTTCTAATAATTTAACTTTGTGATGGAAAAATCATAATATTATATTTTTTGAAATTTATTATATTATCTTAATTTTTTTGTTTGCGAGGGTATAGGTGAAAATCTCGAATAGACGCGTTACCCATAGTAGTGTGGTATTTTAACTCAATAAAAACAGCTCCCTCTCCTTCGCCAATCATAGAAAGATAACGCGAAAGATAAGATAACAATTACAATCTAGTCTAATTCTAAGACTAGTCTAAGTCTTTTAGTCTAAAAATTTCTGCAGAGATAATATTTTAGTTTTGTTTGTTCGTTAATTTATACTATTTCAATGAGTTTGACTCTTTTAAGTCGTCATAGGTTCGTGTTGTCTAGGAGCTTAATAGCCTCTTCGTTAATGTGTTGTCTAAGTCTCTCTTGATAATTTCTGGCAAGATTTTTAATTTCAGTAGACACGATGTCTATTTTAAGATGCCTATGAATAGGCCTGTGGTCATCAACAATTAACGAATGCCTATTTCATATGGTATTCGTTAATTGTTGATGACCACAGGCCTATGTACTATCCTTTTATTAGTAAAATATACATGAATTGATTTGGAATCATTTAATTTTATTCTTTAATTTTTGGTTCAATTATCTACACTACATGATTTGTACTATACCTTGCTGCAGTTTTATTGTTGACATTTCTCAACTGTCGGCAAGTGCCATTGTTGTAGTGTCATTAGCAAAAGTAGCTAAGGTATTATTTATTAGCAGTGTAAGATCACTTGTGTTAAATTATACGATTATACTTTATATTCGAATTTTATAGTTTTGTGTTATGTTAAGATTTATTAATAGTAATTTTGTTGTTAAAATGTAAAAAATGCCAAATAGATTTCTTTATTAAAATCTTATACATCACTAAATTTTTACTTAATTAAATAAATATGATGATTTTAATAGGAAATTTTCAACATATCAGTTCAAATAATAAAAATATAAACTAATTTTTTTGAGAGTACATATTTGGTTTTATAAATTTATAAGGTTTGCGATTTAGAGTTGAAAAAATTTCGATGTTTCGTAAAATTTTTTGGTTCGACTGAAACCTAAGAAGGTAAGAAGGTTTTCAAAATAATGTTAAACTGCGTTTAAAACATCAAAAATGTTGGTTTGAATAAACGAGTTTTCTATTAAAACTCAGTTTAATATTTAACTAAGTTTATTTTACTTTTACATTTTATTTTATATTACAATTCTTTCACGATGCTACTATTAACCAATCCTTGTAATCAATTTACCTATAATAGATGTAAGAATAATAATTGTTTGCAATAAAATATAAACTTCTTGAATAATAAAAATTTTATTTCTATATAAACTCGTATATGCAGTTAAATATTTAAGTTAAATATTTAAAAATGATTCTTTTTTATAAACATTTGAACAATAAAACATCTTTTACCTACTTTTACGTAATAATAATTCAAAATTTTCTATAAATTTAATGTTTTATAAAACCACTAAGATCTTATTTAATGATCAGCATTTCGTAAATGTACATTACTATTAAAAAACAAATTATTTTGTATTGTGAGCTCCTTTCGAAGTGTTGAAAATCTTCTGATTGAATTCCTTGCTGATGATAAAGTATCTTTGTAATGAAAATTAATGAAAGTATTGTTTTAATGTAAATTGCATTTAGCCTTACATGCATGTTAAAAAGCAAATAATAATTAATCTGTTTAATTAATTAAAAAAATAAATATTATAAGATCGATATATATATTAGGTATAATTAGGTATAAATAAGATCATCCAAACTACTTAAAGATAACTTTTCGAAATATGCAGGGCAATAATCGGAAAAATAACACATTCCTTCATATAAATTTAAAATATATGACTCAAATGCATGAAATTTTTGAGGTGCAATTGACATATTCAGCATAAATCCAACCTGTATTCTATTCGAACACGTACCCGGAACTTTTTTTTTATATTGGATTCGAAATCCTATTCTAGTAAACATAAAGAAACCCCAATTTGATAGATATCGATTTATTCGACTTTGAAGTTATTCCAACCACTATTCGTAAGATATATATTTTTCACGACTAAGTTTACTCTAAATTACAAAAATTAAGTATACTTTTCTTTTTTGGATACCTTCCTTTACAATAAATTCCTTATGACTAATTCCTAAATACATACAAGACAAGAAGAATTAAAATATTTTGAATGTTTTAGACATTATGAGAAATATAAAAATTAAAAAATATACTAGTATATTACTATAAAGCATTTGGGGAAAATTAAATTTGAATAGATTATACGATTCACAGTCTCGTAGTAATGCTATTTCCAAATTACTAATAAGGCTTGCCTTTAATATTTTGGGATTTGGAACCACTGGTGCTGATATCTCAAAGTTATTTCAAAATTTCATATTAGTCCAAAAATGGAATTAAAACATGAACATTTTCGTGCGTTTAAAATACAACTTTCGACGTGGATTAACTCAACAACAGTGCATTGATGAACATAATTCGACATTTTACGATGAAGCACCATTCAATGACCAGTATTTATCGATGGTTTACGGAATTCAATTGTGGCTGCAGTTCGCTCAACGACGAATTTCGTGAAGATCGTCCAAAATCGGTTGTTGTTCCGAAAAACATTGATGATGTGCATCAACTCATAATGGAAGATTTAACTTACCATGAGATTCAGGCATCCTTATATTCAATATTACATGAACATTTGGATGTGAAAGATTTGTTCAAGTTGGATTCCACATAATTTGAAAATCTCTCAAAAAGGCTCGTGTCAATTGGTCGAAAGAAATGCTCAAAAAAATGATAGCGGTGCTTAAAACATGTCTATAACATCGTTACAGATGACGAATTTTTGATATATTCGTATGAGCCCGAAACGAAACAGCAGTCGAGGGTATGCGTATGGGTGTTTCAAGATAGCGAAATCCAACAAAAGTTGTTAACGAAGCACTTCAAAACAAATGGTCGCCTGTTTTTTTCGGAAAAACTCGACATGTCGCAACCGTAGGTTTGGTGCAACGTAAAATGGTCAATTCTGAATGCTACAGAACCATTTGTTTGCCAGATGTTTTCACAGAAATAAGAAAACCCAATCGCCGACGAAAGATCATTCCCCACCACGACAATGCGAGCTCTCATTTATCGGCACAAATAACTGAATATTATTTAACAGGTCAAAACACCCAATGATTTCTTTTTATTCCCGAACATCAGTAATAAATTGCGAGGAACGTTTTTCGGCACTTCAAAATGCATGTTTCAGAGGTACTTCAATCTGAGTGCCAAAAGTGCTTCGAAAATTAGTTCATTAGTTTTTTTTTACTATAATTCCGAAATATAGGCAAGGCAACCCTCGTTATATATAAATAATTTTGAATGACTAGGAAATAAAATATATTTTGTTCAGGTTTGTAACTGCTGACCAAATAATATATTAATATATATTATTTAAGAATGATAGATTCGCATTTACTGGTTAAAACAAAATTGATCAAACAAATATTTATGATCATTCTAATATCACGGCCTATGAGAATGGCTTAATTAAAATAATATTCTTAACTTTTTGAGAATTGCTTTCGATTTTTGGATAAAATTGGTTGTATAAATCAATTTACTGTTATGACTGACATATATGTATCTTTTCAATTTACTGCATTTAATAAAAAAACATAATTATTGTTATATGCATTTAAATTATTCTTCTTTAAGAAAAGCCAACTTGCATCACTCATTTATAGTAAATATTTTATTTAAACTATATTATTTTGTATTAGTTAACTGTTGTAGTTATAATAGCTTAATTTGAGTGTAGTGTGTACATTAGATTTAACTTTTTGATTTGAAATTCATAGCATAAACGATTAGTGCTGTCTTTTCAGAACAATCTTACCTCTTTCTGTTGGATAAATGGAACAAATAGTATTACTTTCATCACTTTCTATTCTTGAACGATTATTTAAAAAATCTCTTATATGCTGTACAATCAAATCGATGGCAACTAAAAATAAAATAAAATTAACAATAATATCCCAAATTTAATTAATTACACTACATTTCTTGATTATAACATAAAAAAAACCCAAACAAAAAAGCTTAGCTTGTAATTAATGAAATTTAAAAGAATTTATTTTAGAAACTTATCATCATGATATACTTTGTATTTATTATTTTCCTAAAACTTCACATAGAAAAGTCATAAGAAAAATGATTATGCCCGATTATTAATTCGGCTAAAATCTTTCGATTAGCTCCTTTTTTTTCAATATGTAATAAAAAGAAATCGACTTAATATGTATAAGTATAATTCTTAATAATGTTTAAATAATAACTTACAAAGTATATAATCAATTTTATAAAATGGATATACATACATAATGTAACCAACAGTCAAATTAAAAAATACTTATGTTTATTAAAATAAATATATATATAGCAATTTTTTTTGGTTAGTTAATGTTAAAATATTATCTACTTTACACAATAAAACTATTCTTAAATAAATATTTTATTCATAGTGGAATTTTTAATATTCTCTTTGTTTAATTTAATTTTTTTTTTGACATCTTAATAAATATAAAACAATAAAAATATATGCTTTTAAAAAACGAAAAAAAAAAACAATAAACTTTGAAATTATACATGTAAATGCTATTTTATATGAATTCTTTTGAGCTTAAGTTTAATGCAATGATCTTTTTTCCAATCTACAGCAGTAAAATAATTAATGTTCTCGTTCACGCTTCTTCAATGATATAATTGTTGAGTTGTTAACTGCAGATCCACTTGGTCTGAGAATTTCTCCGATGTGATGAACAATGAGATCAATTGCAACTGTAATAATAACAAGCATCTTTGCACTATGACTTTTATATTTCTATAGAATAATAATTTTAGAATTATTCATTATAAATTTGTTATAATAAAATTATTATATTTAATAATTTAATATAAATTTATAATAAATATTTTCTAAAATCACTATTCTTTTTTTGTCGAAATAAAATTTAAAGCTAGTGGAAGTGTTATAAAGTGGTGGAAATTTTTAAGATTTTTTTTAACCTAATATATTGGTATTTATTTTATCGTGCGATAAAATGTCAGCAAAACACTAATTTTTTTACATGTGAATACTTACAATTTTGATACAGAGAATACATTTAAATATTTAGTTATTTCCTAAGGATATGATGTTATATTACGATAAAAAAAAAAAAAAAAATGAAGTAAAAAATCTTCAAGCATTTTATACGACCATCATTACTATATTAATATTTAAGTTTATATAAAAGAATATAAAACAAAATTTTTAAAGAGAAAATATTGAAATTAAAGACAAAATGGATATACCAAAATATTTATAAATTTAACAATATAAAAATTTATAACTTCCATAATCGCCTACATTAACGAATACATAACATTTTATTTCTAGGTACTTCAAATCTCTTTGCGTAAAGTATTTTGTCGCTCCTGAGAATTTATTTTGTTGTGCCGTTAAATATACGTTAAAACTATATTGAAGAATTAGCGTTATGATATTATATTGTTTTAAAATTAGGATGTTTCGAAATATTTCTTTTTATTTATCGTTAATATCGATAGACGGTACTTTATTTAAAATTAAAATAATTTAAGACTCTTTGTCATATACTTGAAAGAAGTTATTTTGTTAAAGTAACTTAATTTTTAATAAAGATAAATTTTATATATCCTTTACTATTCAATAGTAAGAGCTACATATTGTTATTTATCATCAAGAAAATTTAATTTGCCCCAAAAGAATAATGTTTTCAAGTTTAGTTAATAATTGTTGAATTAGATGATAATGATCAGTTGCCATATTTTATGAAATATATTTTATGGTTTCAAAAATCTAATACATTTCAAAATCTAATAATCATGCATTTAATTTTTAAGTGATTAGTAATTATAATTAGCTAGTAAGAAAAAATACCTACTATTATTTTCAAAACAATTTAAATTTTAACATTAATAATACTACAAACCGATATTATCTGCTCCTCTGGGAATTATGACATCTGCAAATTTCTTTGTCTGAAATAATTGTAAAAATACTAAATTAATTAATAAAACATTAAAAAGAATATTTAAGTTACCGGCGAGCAAAATTCTTCAAATGCTGGTTTTACAAAAGTCATGTATTGAGTGAGAACTTGATCCAAATCTCGCCCCCGTTCGTTTATATCTCTAGGAACTGAAATTTTGTTATTTTTATTTATTATTATGAATTATGACTGAAAATATCAAAACATAAATTTGGTTAGATTGAGTTTGGAATATTATTTCATATACAAATCGGCCGGTAAAATAAAAATATTAAATAAACAATCATTCATACTAGTTAAAAAAAATGCTTAGTCTTTAATTTATATATTTGTAAAATTCAAATTGTTTGGTATTCCAAAATAAAACAAGTTTTCTCTATGTTACCTCTTCTTGCCAATCTTGTATCAGAGTCTGTATCAACAAATAGCTTCATATGAAAAAGATCTCGTATTGCGGGGAAATAGAAAACCAAAATTCCCTCAAAGAGTACAACATCCGCAGGATATATTGTTATTTTATTTTCATGATCTCTAAAATAAAATTGAAATAAAGTTTCATTTTGTATAAATAATAATATACAAAATTAATTACAGAGAATTTGTTCGGTAATCGTAAGATGGAATATCGACTTTTTTTCCATCTAAAATATCTTGCAGTGTCTCGAACATTACTTTTTCACTAAAAGCATCAGGATGATCAAAGTTAAAAAGACCTTTTGAAGCTTTTTGTTTTTCCATTGGAGTTAATTCTCTATAGAAGCTATCTTGGCTTAATGTTACAACCTACATTATATATATATATATAATATATATAATTAAAAATATTTAAATATTGTAAACAGATATTATACTTGTCGCTGAGTGTGATCCATATCAGCTTGTCCCAATTTCTCCATTATTCGTTTACATACAGTCGACTAAAAATCATATTCAATTTATTAATTTATATATAACTAACATGTAATTTGATCTTAAAGTATATATATCATATAAAACTTGATTGAAATGTGTAAATAAAAACAATTAATCGCATGTTACCTTCCCGCTAGCAGTTCCTCCTGCTACGCCAATGAGAAATGGTGTTTTTACCTCGTTATGTTCACCATTTCCGATATTCAAATTACTTAATCTTTGAACTTCAAGATCATCCATAGCAATTTTATAATGTATAATTTATTATTAGTATACTATAATAAAACTCCTATGATCCCACTTGTCACTTGACACTTGTAACAATAAAAAATGATTAAAAAATTCAGAAATTAAATAATGATTAGTTTCTCTTAGTGTAATTCCTGTTTATAATCACAAATTAATATTTCTTATTCTGGTTAGCTGTGTACTTAATTTTAACAAAAAAATAATTCGAATTTTATATTTTTAACCAAATTTTTTAATAAAATAAGACTGGCCGCCGAAAACAAAATTATAGAATTTTTGATAGATAAGAAAGAGATAGAAATGGAATGGAAGGAAACTTCATATAAAAAATTGTATGGGTTTCACTGGGTTTCACAAAAGACAAAAGGATCGTATAATATTATTATCGAAGAGTGTGAAATATCGATTCTTGGTATATGATTAATCGATGAAATATTTTTTTTTAAATGTTTAGAAATGATTCAATTTTGATACATTTCTGATTCCATTTGGAATCAAAAATGAACTAATTCTGATACAAAAATGAACTAAAATTGAATCCAAATTGAACTAAAATTGAATCCAAATTGAACTTAAATTGATACCAAATTGAACTTAAATTGATACCAAATTGAACTAAAATTGAATTAAAAATGAACTAAAATTGATTAAAAAATTAGGTAAATTAGAATCAAAAATTAAGTAAAAGATTTTTTTTTGCATAATAAATATTTATTTAATTATAATATTATTATTTGATATTACATATTTATAATTTTTAATACATTTAATATAAATTTTTAATAACATTATGAATATTTTTTTTTTAAATTCAAATATTTTCCAGCAAGTTTTCTTTAATTCTCGTAACTCTGTCTGTTCATAATTCAACCATTTTTTATTATGTTCCATATGTAACTTGGCCTCGCTATTGAAATTTTTTTCATTACATCTAAAATTAAAAAGAATGTAGAAAGATTAGTTATGTAAATTACAAATTTAATACTATTTTCATAAATAAAATAAATAGATATACATTACTTACTTTTAAATTATCGAAAATATATATAATGGCGACTGTACTGCTACTGCACAAAAATACAATTAACACTGTGGGCTGTTGACGAGGACGAACGAACAATGAAAATAAAATATTAAATTATGATATTATGATAATTATGTTTGCATGTATGAGAAATAAAATGCTTGTTGGTATTTGTATGTGTGTAATTTGAGAGAATATTGTGTTCTCATATTAAAATTTTGGAATCAATTTTAAATCAATTTGGAATCAGAAAAATTGAATCCGAATGGTGCTTAAAGGGGGACTTCTCTCATCTGTCATGCATGATATCATTTTGGCTTTTTCAATGATGTTGATGACTGACTAACCTTACCTATAGAACAATTTTATTATATTTTGCTGGGTTTTTTACAAAGTAGTAGATCAACTGCAAAAAATAGTAACTGTCAACACTCAAAATAAATTTTAGTTTAGTACAACAATTACAATTTACAATAGGAGAAAGGAGAGTCAGAGTGGTTTTTAGTGTTTGTTAGTTGTAAAATATAGTTTAGAAAATATAAAAAAGCAAAAAATAAAGGGGATTTAGATTTAAATAAATATACATCGATTGTAAACTAAATGTATATAATGTGTTTTGGATATTAAACTACTTGGAAAATATAATGAAACTATCAATAACCCTTAATTTTAGATGGCTCCTCATAATTCTTCAAATATATATTTACGTGATTACAGGTAAATGCATAGCAAGTGCACTAATTTAATTAGCGCTTGCTTAATGTGTTAGTGTTTTTGTTTGGTGATTCATAACTACTTGTTGAATCAAATTAATTTTATAAATGAATATAATTTTTTTTTTTTGCTCTGGAAACCAAAGGTGCTAGAATAAATATTTTTGTTTACGTATTATAAAAAAAGGGTCAGCCCATTAAATAATAAAAACAAGCGTGATTTGTTAATATGTTGATTAAAAAATAAGAAATAATAATTCGCTAACGTAAGTTAAGCAATATAAATCTTTCATATTTGGATAAATAAATAGTTTGTTGACTTAAATATTTATAACAAATCGGAATTATTAAGAATTTTAAAAATATTTCAAAAGTGTATACATATATATTAATATATATATATAATAATTTTATATTACGGAATTTCTATAAATACGAAAATAGTTATTTGTAGTAAGTTACGCATGACTTAAGTTTTCTACAGAATAATATTTAAGAATTTCAATCAGATAAAAAACAATAATTTTAATTATATAACTTATAGATATTATTTTCAAATTAGTATATGTACCTAAATTAAATTGATATTTAATTATGGTACATAAATTAATATCATCTTGTATATTTTAAAATTTACTAATATCAACAGAGTATTTTGAATGTTATTATAATTAAATAAAATAACAATGTACCTACTCAAACGGTTTAAATTTATCCATTTAGGCATTTTCATATTTTAATTAATAAAAATAATAATGTTGGTTTTTCCACTTATTGTACACAAAATATTTGCAATAATGTAAAAATAAAATAGTACTCACTTATATTCAGCATGCTAAATGTAAAACTTTGGTATGCTATTAGAACATATTTTTAAATAAGAAATGATTTTTTTATACTTTGTTCATCAGTAAATATTTAATTTTGCAATTAAATTTAGTTATTTATACTTGAAGAAATATTATCATATAGTTATAGACGAAAGGTATTTCCCAGAATAACATTAATATTTCTTTTATGGAGAATGTTAATGAAAATCTTAATATTATAGTTTTACACTAATCTACCGAAAATTTTATTCGTTATTTGTTAATTTAATTGGTAATAACTCATATAATTACACTTTTAAATGATTTTGACATAAATATCGACTCTTAGATAATTCAACAGATTATAAAAACATTACGTTTATGTCGATCATAGTCTTGCAAAATATCCTTTTCTTTCCCCAATGAGTATAATATATGCGCACAGCCACAGCTGGTGTAAAGAAAAGAAAAATTATGCTGGTATTATATGTCCTGGATTATGCCATAAAACTTTATGTGCTTATGATATACCGTATAAAATATATAAACAGCAACAATTTAAATATACATAAGAAACTACTTATTGTATTTACTTGTCTAGAAGTTTGAAAAAAATAGAAAATCTTTATAATTGAACACAAATGATTAGTATTTCTAACAAATAGATGGCGAGGTATCGAATTAATAATATTTGACATGGATTATAATTGTATTAATAATAATATACATATGTTATCAAAATAATATAATATAAGACCAAAATAAAACAAGTATAAATTTTTATCAGTTTTTTAAAATTATTTATATTTTTGGTTTTACATTATTGTATTTTGTGGGAGGTAATTAGTACTATTGTGAGATATTAGAAAAGTTTAAAAACTACATTATAAATGATATTTACACTAATACAATTGTTAACCAGCAAAAAAACTGTATAGATAATTTGTTAAACTTCTTTTAACAGTAAACAGGCCAATTTAATTTTTAGAACTAAAAAATAACTAATCTGATTAGGTAACACTAAAATCTTTTAAATTTCATAAATATGATATAGGTATTTAGTAAAATATCAAATACAATACCATAATTTTAGACTATATAATTTGTTAAATACATAGACATTTGTATATTAAGGATAATAATAGTAAAAATGAAGATGAAATAAAATATTTAGAAAGATCTTTAAATATACGTATGATGGCCATTATTTTATATGAATATTCATTCATAGAGAAATAAATAATCCCTATTATATTATTAAATTTAAATATTAACATTGTATTTTGAACCTTAAGTAAATTCAATTAGTAGACATTTTTCTATACATATAATAATAAATCAATAAAAAACATACAAAGTTTAGTTTCCGTCAATAAACCGTTTTGTAAAATAGTCTTTTAAATTACTTGAAAAATATTTTATATATTCAAGCTAAATATTCGCTACTTTATATATAGTATCGTTCGAAATTATGCTAAATTTCGAAAAATCGAATAAGGATCAAATTATGCAAAAAAAAAAAAAAGGCGTTTGAAGCGTTGAAGGCAAACGCGACAGAAAATATAAAATGTGACTTAGAATTAAAACAGAAATATATTAATTATATAACAAATGGTGACTTAGATAACAAGCAACTGATCACTATTTTTTATTTAAAATAATGGTAAATAAACTTTTCAAATGTTCTATTAGTTTCACCTGCTAAATTTTAAATATATATTTTAAATATGTATATTATATATAGTATACAAAAAATATATGTATATATGTACTTATATATAATATGTACTTTTAAGTGCTTCTAACATATTCAGTTGAAAAAAATCTTATTCACATGCAACCTTTACAAATAGTGGCAAAGTATTCGAATTTTTTCAGGTATAAAATTTATTGCAGTTAAATTTTTCATACACACTATAAAAGGTTGATACGTATTAAATTTGGAATCAATAATCAACAGACACTGAAACTAATGTTAAAGGATTTTTCTGATAATATGTTTTTCAACTAAATTATTTTTATATTTTCATTTCATTCTAAATTAATTAATTAAATATTATAATTTTTAGTTGTAAATTTTCAATATGCGAAAGCTTCATCTTTTGATAAAAGAGAAGCATATTTGAATGGATCATCATATATTCGACTTCTAACCCCTATGCCAATATGGAGCCATTCTGGAATAAGTTTTCGAACATGTCGAGGTGATTGTGCAAAGTAGTAATTTTAAAGATGTATTAAAATTTGAAAGTTTAAATTTTTTAGGTGGAGAAATATTTACGCAACAATATAATCGATATACACTTTGGATGGATGTGAGACCTGAATATATAACGATTACATTGTCAGGATCTGCTCCTAGTCCACTTGCGGAAGCTAGAATATCCGAAAATCTTGTTGACAATAAGTGGCATACAATTCAATTTATTTACCAATTTGGCCAATTAAATTTAATTGTTGACAAAAAAAGTATTATATTAGGTATTGCCGTATTTCAATTAAGTTAATATATTTATTTTAATATTTTTTTTTTTGTTGTTGTTTCAAGCTAATTCAACATACAATTCAGCTTTCTTAACAAATAAAGATGTGGGAAATGATGCTGCAATACTTATACTTGGAAAAACTTATTCAGGGTGCTTATTACATGGTCCCGGATTGATATTTAATACAAGTTCAATGCATGCCGAAGGTGTCTTATTTGGTACATGCCCATTATCGACTGGTTCTTGTGGCGAACATGATATTCTTGTTAAAATTCCAACAGATCATTGTTCTAATGATCCTTGTTTACAACATGGTATTTGTATATCTTTGGCAGATACATATGAATGCCATTGTGCATCACGATATGCTGGTAAAAATTGTCAAAAAGATTTAGGAGATCCGTGTAATCCTAATCCATGCTCAAACGAAGGAATTTGCAACGAAGATAAATTAGGGAATTATAAATGTACTTGTTTACCAAATTTCACAGGTTCGCATTGTACAACTGAAATAAATATTCATCCCTTATGTGAAAATAATCCATGTCGTAATAATGGTACGTGTCAAATTTTACCAAACGGAAAAGACGTTAAGTGTGAATGTGTAAAAGGTTTTCATGGGCCTGTTTGTGAAATAGAATCAAATGAATGTGAATCCCATCCATGTGAAAATAATGGGCGATGTATTGATGAAATTGGGAGTTTTTCTTGTGACTGTATAAATACTGGATATAATGGTTTAGTTTGTGAAAAAAATTTAAATGAATGTTTTAATAATAATCCTTGTCAAAATGGTGGAATATGCTTTGATACGTACGGATCGTATGTTTGTGATTGTGCAAACGGATTCGGTGGTATAAATTGTGAAATAATGATAAATGAATGCCAATCACAACCGTGTCTAAATGGTGGTACCTGTTCTGATAAGGCGGGTAATTTGAAGTGTTCCTGTGTAGCTGGATATACGGGATTGTTTTGTGAAAAATCACCACCTTGTCCACAATGTCCAATAGATTCGGAATGTATTGGAGGCAAATGCGTATGTAAACCCGGAACTGCTGGTAAGTTTTTATTAAAAATATCAGTATAGACTTAAATTGTAAAAATTTAATTTTTAATTCTCCCTAGAATATAATTTTATTGATTTATTAGCCATTAAAAAAATATTTTTAATTATAAACCAATTTATATAAAACGTAATATAGTAAAAATGTAATTCAAAAATTTCATCTTTCTTATAAAAAATGGTGTAGACGTAAAGAGTTCAATTACCCTCCCCTTGAATTTAGATTTTTTTTAAATTTTGGTCATTTTACATATAAAAAAAAATATGAAATGTAAATATTTAGTTAAAAAAATGTACTAAACGGTTTATATTATTTGTCAGCTGCAATTCAAAATGTACAGCCAAACACTTGCAGCTTTTAGCAGTATAGTTTATAGAGTTAATTTAGTTGTAAGATATAATAAACTTATGAATCACAAATAATTGTGTAGTAAATACATATTTTAAAAATTTATTTGTAATGCATGTTTGTTGTGTAAATATTATATATCGTTTATTTTTTTTTTTGTTTCGTTTTTCTAAAATAACTTGCTTTCACTAAATGTTTATTATAGTAGATTTTAAAACACAATACCTACCACTAATTCCTTTATAAAAACATTAACAAACAGGCCCCATTGGCCACTGTCTAGTTATACCAACCACTTCCCAGCCAAAATCAAGCCATTTCAGTGCATGCTCCTCTAATTGTTTGAATGGTGCTACTTGCATAGGAAATGCTTCAAATAGTACATGTATCTGTACAAGTGGATTTACAGGTGCGCAAAAAAATATGTTTTATATTTATTATATCATTATAATATATAATGTATCATACACAGTATTTAGTTTTGTTTTTGGTTTTAATAATTATAATTAATTAAAAAAAGAAAACAATTACAAATTAATGAAAATCTTTATTTTAAAATATAATTAGGGTTACGTTGTGAAATTCCTTTATCCAAAAATATTGATAATAATAACTGTATTTGTTCAAATGGTGGAACCTGCTCAGCAAATAGTAGTTATTGTCATTGTCCACCAGGATTTGAAGGAACATTTTGTGAAAAATTGCAAGCTTGCAGCTCTTCTAATTGTAAATCACCAATGATTTGCTTTGGTGGTAAATGTATATGTCCAGAAAATACTAATTGCATACCATGCAATTCAAATCCGTGCCTTAATGATGGTATATGTATTAATCGTGGAACAAAATATGAATGTGAATGTCCTGAAGGATGGAATGGTACTAATTGTGAACTTGATATTGATGAATGTGCTCAACCACGTCCCTGCAATAATGGAATTTGTGTTAATAGTAATGGTAGTTTTAAATGTTACTGTACGCCAGGATATACTGGACTAAGATGTGATTCGGATGTTGATGAATGTTTAAGTTTACCGTGCAAAAATGGTGCAACATGCTCTAACAAGGTATGTTTTTACTAAAAAAAATATATAGATTTTATTTCTTCTTCTTCATTTAAACTCATTATGCAATAGTTATTCTATTATAAACTAGGAAAACAAAGGAAAATATTAAAAGAAGTGAGTAAATGGGCTATTTTGTTTGAATTTAAATAGTTTAGTAGAGTACTATTAGCAATTTCTTTTATTAATCAAGAATTTTAAATATTAGTATGGTATTGAGAAGTTCTTTATGAGTTACTTACGATTAGTTTATTCGCCGCCACATAGAAATGACTTATTTGTTCACATAACAATATAAAAATAATTCAAACTTACAATGATCTTAGTTTTCAATACATATAAATGCGCAATTTTACATTTTGCCAGCAATTATTGAAGAAAATATTTGGAATTCGGCAACTATTTTGAAGCAGCAAATACATACTTTTTTTATTAAATGTTTTAGGTATATTATAATTGTTTTATAATAATGAATGTATATAATATTTTTATTGTCAGAAAAATGTTAAATTATAATTTATTATATTGTTTTATTTATGTAAAAAAGTCTTTACTATTTAGATAAAAAAAATGTCGATTGTTTTTTTTTTTAATTTAGATCTGCTAACTTTATTTATTAAAATTTTCTATAATATTTTGTAACAACATAAATTAATTGCTTTCAGGTTAATGACTTCGAGTGTCATTGTTTACCGGGTTTTACCGAAAAAGATTGCAGTGTTAACATCGACGAATGCGCTAATAATCCATGTGCAAAAGGATCAAAATGTACCGATATGATAAATAATTTTACGTGTACATGTATACCAGGTATGACTGGTCGTCTTTGTGACGTTGACATTGATGATTGTGAATCACAACCATGTCAGCATAATGGTCGCTGTATTGATGAACTAGCAAAATTTCATTGTGATTGTGCATTAACTGGTTATACTGGTGAATTTTGTGAATTGAATATTGATGAATGTCAATCAAATCCATGCATAAATGGAGCATCTTGTGTCGACAAAGTAAATGATTATCAATGTAATTGTTATCCGGGATATACCGGTAAAAACTGTGAAATAGATATTAATGAATGTGAAAGTAATCCATGTCAATATAATGGAATTTGTTTGGAAAAATCAAATTTAACACTATATAGCTTAGCTGATAAACAATTACCATCAACTTTTAATCATATGTTTTCATATGAAAATGCAAGCGGGTATATTTTCAATTATTTACATAAATATTATTGTAATAAATTTTTTAATTGATTTTATTTATAGATATGAATGCATCTGTGTTCCAGGTGTTGTTGGTCGAAATTGTGAAATAAATATAAATGAGTGTGATAGTAATCCGTGTACAAAACACGGTACATGTAATGATGGGGTAATTTTTTTTTTTATATTTAAAAAAAAAAAAAAAATTAATTTCCATGATTCATTTATATCTGTACATTTGAACATTTATATTAGCCGTCTGTTTTTATAATTCCATTGTTTAAATTAATATAATTTTTTGCTATTGCAATTTCGTATTACTGCATCTTTTTGTGTTTTTATGTACATTTTTTAATTTTGTTATATTGCCTAGTTTTTCCTATCTAGAAATGTAGTGTGAATTTTTATTAATTTTAAAATTATGATTTATATGTATATGGCTATAATCAAGTTTAAAGCATGAAATGTTATTATGTAATTACAAGATTTTAGAAATATTTCCATTTCACTGAACTTTGGTGACATATTTAATTGCAAATATTATTATTTCGAGCAATTAATTTTTGTTCGTCAATAATGCTGTTACGGTTTTTTCATATATACAATTATATTTTGCTAAGCACAGAGGTTGAAAGTAGAATTTGATTATATTCGCAATATTTAAACGTGTTGATAGAAATTCCTATAAATTCGATGTTAGTTCTGTAAAAAAAAAGTGCTTAAATATATCTGACGAACTATATATTGTGACGACTTATGTCTTTGCAAAAAATATTAATTTCATATTTTTTTAAAAAAATTTGAAATTCAGATTTTCTATAAAGATTGTTATTTATACTGTTACTAATATTCGTTTTCATTTAATGGCTATTTTTCATATCAACGAAAGATAACTCAATTAAGTAATGTAATTGTGTTTTCTAAATTATAATCAAAAATATTTTCTTGAAATTAAAATAAAAATTAAAATATGTATTTTCAGATTGGTAATTATACTTGCGAATGTGAGCCAGGATATGAAGGAATACATTGTGAAAATGATATTGATGAATGTGCTAAGTAAGATATAATTTTTATTAATCTAATAATTTTTTTTTATTTTCAATATTATAAATTTCCCAAGATATTTGCCGTGTGTTAATGGCACTTGCATTGATCGAATAGATGACTACGATTGCGATTGTGACTCAATGTTTGGTGGTAAAAATTGTTCAGTTGAATTAGTTGGATGCGCTTCTCATCCTTGTTTAAATGATGGTGATTGCAGACCATATTTAGTAAACGAAACAAAACATTTATTTAATTGTAGTTGCCAACACGGGTTTCAAGGTGCAGTTTGTGAAAAAGTTACTACAATGTCATTAGTTGCTAGTAGTTTGATAACTGTGAATACATCCCGTGAAGAAGGATACGACATTAATTTAGAATTTAAAACAACTTTACCGAATGGAATTTTAGCTTTTGGCAAAGCTGTATCAAACAGTTATATTTTAGAATTAATCAATGGACGATTAAATTTACATTCATCGCTATTAAATAAATGGGAAGGTGTATTTATTGGATCTGGTCTAAATGATAGTAATTGGCAGAAAGTTTTTGTGGCAATTAATTCATCACATTTAGTTTTGGCAGCCAATCAAGAACAAACAATTTATCCTATAAATTCATATGAAAGTACAAATGGTAGTCATCCATCATTTCCAATTACTTATTTAGGGGGAACAATTCCAAATTTATCATCATATTTAAGGCATTTAACCCATCAGCCGTCTAGTTTTGTTGGTTGTATGCAAGATGTTGTTATAAATGGTAAATGGATATTTCCCAATGAACCTATTGAAGATACATCTTTAGTTAATATCCAAAGTGGATGTCCAAGAGCTGAACAATGCAAACCGAATCCATGTCATTCAAATGGACATTGTAAAGATTTATGGCATACTTTTTCATGTGCTTGTCAAAGACCACATTTAGGACACACTTGTAAATATAATATAACTGCTGCAACTTTTGGACATGAAAATACTACACATTCAGCGGTTTTTGTTGAAACAAATGAAATTGCACGCAGGGCAATTCGTTCTATTCTAGATATATCAATGTTTATTCGTACTAGACAGTCTAGTGGACAAGTTTTTTATCTTGGTAGTGCACCAAGTAAAAGTAATCCAAGTGATATTGGTGATTCATATGTTTCTGCTAAATTACATGGTGGTGAACTGCTAGTTAAAATGCAATTTAATGGTACACCAGAAGCATATACAGTCGGTGGCAATAAATTGGATAACGGCTATAATCATTTAATACAAGTTGTTCGAAATCAAACATTAGTTCAGGTTAAACTTAACGGAACTGAATATTTTCGGAAAACACTTTCATCTACAGGTCTATTAGATGCTCAAGTTTTATATTTAGGTGGTCCAGCGCCAATACTTGAAAGCACTGAAATAAATCTGACTAAAGAAGAAGTTGATAAACTCTATTTCAAGGGAATTATACAAGATGTTCAAATTAGCAATGGATCATATGCAATGACAGTTGAATTATTTCCATTAAACGAACAAAATTTAATTGTTCCACCACCCTTTGGACCTGTCACTATTGATCCAACATCAGTTCTAAAAGGTGAAGTTTCTGATGATTTATGTCGAAAAATGCCATGTCAGCATAGCGCTAAATGTAAAAATACATGGAATGATTTTGTTTGTGTATGTCCAAAAGGATATAAAGGAAAATTATGTCAAGACATACAATTTTGTGAATTAAACAAATGTCCTGGAAATGCAGTTTGCCAAAATCTCGATGATGGCTATGAATGTCTTACAAATATGACATTCCAAGGTAATGAAGATAATCCAATGTCTTTTGCATATTTTGCAAAAGAACATTTTTCTGGATCAAATAATGAATATCATATTAAACCGACTGTGGAAATCTCTTATCGCACTAAAACTGGTGGTACACTTTTTTATGTACAGGATGATGAAAAATATTTCGAAATTGCTGTAATTATGGATCAAGTAACAGTGCAATGGCGTTTGACACCAGATTTACCAGAAACAAAGAGATTTAAAAGTGATCGGGAAAATATTGGATGGAATAGAATATATTTACGTTGTCAGAATGGTAAATTAGAAGCCGGTTGGAAAGGATGGGAAGATATGATAGATCCATCACCCATTTTTGCAGTAAAAGTAGATCAAAATGCATTTAATGATTTACTTTCTGGAAAATATTTGATATATTTAGGTGGGATGCCATTACAAGAAAAAAATTCAATTTCTAAAGCTCCTGATTCGGGTGCGATTTTCAAAGGTTGTTTAGGTGAAGCAAGAGTTGGAAACTTATTGTTACCATATTTTGAACATTACGAAATGTATTCGGATAATATTCAACCAAGATCACAGTTTCGATTAAATTCAACAAAACCGGATGAAGGATGCATATTATGCTTCCAACATGATTGTAAAAATAACGGATTTTGTAGTAATCCATCGGAAAAATATGCATGCGATTGCCTACCTGGTTATGAAGGTGATGATTGTTCAAAAGACATTGATGAATGTTTAAATGCAACTTGTTTAAATAATTCAACTTGTATTGATGAAATTGCTCATTATACGTGTAGTTGTTTGCCTGGATATGAAGGTGATTTTTGTGAACATGAAATAGATGAGTGTGCTTCAATGCCATGTAAAAATGGTGGTACTTGCACAGATATGATAGCCGATTTCCATTGTATTTGTACAGATGAATATATGGGAGTTCAATGTGAGAGCCTGAAACAAGTCACATGCGAAAATAATCTTTGCCAAAATGGTTCTACATGTATTGATGGTTTCAGTAAGTTTTTCTTTCTACCTAATACGTAAATATCTTATTAACTCTTTTCACTTGAGTACAGTTTAGGTTAATACAGAATATTTTCTGATGTCTATTAATGAACTCTTAAAATAAATTAATTTGACTAAAATCCCCTAGAAAAGAATCTAATTTCTACTTAAAATAAGTATCTTCATATATACTTAAAATTTCATGAACATTATTTTTTCCAATCGTAAAATCTGATGTGTGGAAAATTTATATTCATTTTGACAATGCAGAGAATAACTTCTGCTGTACAGGAATAGTTTTTTTATAGTTATTCATGTGAATATTTTTCCATATTTATTCAAGTAAATAACAAATGAAAAGAGTTAAAAATTATATAGATAATGAAACAGAATCTGTTTCTAAAAAATTGAGTAAAAATTTAATTTATTAAAATTTCAGATTCAACAACTGGATATAATTTTACTTGTCATTGTATTCCCGGTATGCAAGGAAACCTTTGCGAGAAGGCATTCTGTGATGCCGATGCTGAACCTTGTCAAAATGGTGGCTTCTGCCTCAAAACCGAACCAACGGTAAAAACAAATTCATTTAAACTAAGATTAAAGTTATAATAATTTTTGATAATTTTTTTTTTTTTTTTTATCCATTAGTCACCAATTTGCCAATGTAGTATTGGGTATGAAGGTAAATATTGTGAAAAAGATATTAATGAATGTGAATCGCAGCCATGCGAAAATAATGGCCAATGTGAGGATTTAGTAGGAAAATTTGAATGTAATTGTTCTGGTACCGGATTTGAAGGTCACGTTTGCGAAATCGATATCGACGAATGTATGACCAGATCAATTGATTGTGGCGGCAGAGGTGTATGTTTCAATACTAGAGGGTCGTTTAGGTGTCAATGCCAACATGGATTATGTGGACCACAATGTAATAATCGAGACTATTGTGTTAGTAATCCTACAATTTGTTTGAATGCTGGAACTTGTATTGAAAACTGTAAAGAATATCCAGACTATTATTGTAATTGTACTGACCAGTTCACTGGAAAGAATTGCACAGATCCAGTAATTATTCTATTTAAAAAAAATGTAACATAAATTCTAGAATATTTTCATATTTATAGGTTGTGTTGGAAAATGATGGACCTTCTTCAATTGACGTTGCGTTAATTGTAGTTCCTATTGTGCTTGTATTAATTATTGCAGGTGGTATACTTCTAAGTGCTTTTATTGTTATGGCTCGAAATAAACGTGCAACTAGAGGTACATATAGTCCAAGTGCACAAGAATATTGTAATCCGAGATTAGAAATGGATAATGTGTTGAAACCGCCACCTGAAGAACGTTTGATATAGGAATAATATTTATATATTTAAATTTAAATAATATTTTTTTTTTTTACTTTATTTTTTATTTAATAAGTTTTATTTTACATTCCACAAAATTAGATTTTTTTTTTTACATTTAATTTTATTTATGAAACATATTTCAATGTAAAACGACGAATTTTTTAAATGCTGACTTAAAGACATTTACGAAAATTATTTCAATATAATATTAATTGTGCCTTACTTCTAATAAAATAGATTTCATTTAATATTAACGTTATCATATAAAAAAAATTATGATGTTTCATAAATATTTAAAAAATCGAATAATTAAAGTTCTTTATTGACAAATATATTAATAAATTAACGTAAATAATTAGATATTAGAATATAATTAATTATAAGTTTAATAAAATATAAATAAAAATCCGTCCTTTTCATACTTAAAATATTACAATGTTGAACAAGACTACCAAATTGTGATAAGTCATATATAAAAAGTTGTTAAATTTTAATTAAAAAGTAAAGAAAAAAAATTATCAATACTACTTTTTGAGTTTACTTAACTACATTTGTATTAATTAAATTTATGTTTCTTTTATCTTTGAATCAAATGCTCTATATTTAATGCAATCATTTACATTCCAATGTAAAATGTTGTGTGTACTAATAAAAAAATTAAGATGAAATTATGAAAATATTCAGTTCAAATATATAATTTTAAAACAATGTTTAATTAATATATTTAAAAATATGTCACATAGTAATGAGTAAATTAAAAATATCTTATGGTAATTATATTGTGATAATCGGATAAAACATTCACAATTAAAAATGTATCTAAACAAATTTCAGTTATTTCAAAATTTTTACACAATTCTACAATTAATATTTTACTACAATTCTACAATTAATATTTGACGATCTATATATTGAATGAGTTCTTTTTGGCAAAATTTAAAATAAAGAGTAAATTGTATTATTTTACATATTATATATGTAATCCTATGATCTAAAACATCTTATTGTTAAAATATTAAATTCCAAAAAACTAAATTTAATGATTTCTAATTAATAATATTCAATGTATTCGGATATATATATATATATATATATATATATATATACATACAGTACTTAATTTCTAGATAATAAAACTGTTGCCTTAATGTTATATAATTCTACACTAGAATATTAAATTGTATATATAAAAAGGAAAACGATTTTGCTCAGCATATATAATAAAATTTTATTGACAAATGTTTTGTGTATTTATTTATCGCATTTATGCGTATTATATAATATATTTATGGACAAATGAAAGCTAATTTATAATTACATAAATTTGTTCTTGTTGAAGCTAATTTGAACGTTGTAGCTAAGTATAATTATGAAGTATATAATGTATACGACGTAATGCTGTATAGTCTTATCTAGTATTTAAGGACTAACTAGTTTATTTATTCTGAATTGCTCTTTTAATTTGTTATCATAAACGTTTTCTTTTTTTCAGACTTCGTTTTTAATTGCAAACTGGTACCAATGGTAATGCTTTGTTTTTATTTGTTGAAATATATACTTTTCTTCCAGTTTTTTTTTTCTAAAAAAATCATGGTACTCGTACTATATTAAAAAATTGTTTTAGATCACTATTTATTAAGCTGTTTACCGTGTACTAAAGTAACAGCAAATTGATTTTTAATTTTATTTCTAGGCTTGTAATAATTTTTAAGTGTTATTCAATGTTATGTCATACAATATAAAAATGTTCAGATTCTGAATCGACCTAATCAGAAATTGATTCTGTTCTGGTATTATTTTTAATGGTTCCGAGAAATTCGCCTATTAAAAATGGAATTTAGGCCAAATCTCCAAACGCGTTTTTCTTTTTTTGATTAACCTAAAGGGTTGGGTACGTTTCATCGGTTTTCATTCGATTGGTCCATACTTCATCGGAAGAATAATTATAATACCAGTGGTGTGTCTGATAAGACCGACAAATTTACTTTTAGTATATTTCTGTAAAAAGATGTAACATATACCGATGTAATAATTATAACGATGATGTAATTAGCTGATGATTTAAAAACCTATAAAACATACCACTATTACCACAATTAAGTGACTACAGATCATATGAAAAACGACTAAATAAAATCCGTCCTTTTTTATAATTCCAGATATAATGATTTTTTTTAGTTTCTTTATTTTAAAAAAAAAATATCCAGTAAGCTTATTTAATTTCGAAATTATATTCTGCATTAATATATAATTTTCTGCTAATACCACAATCCCACAATTAATTTGCATAATTAAACTAATTTCTACCACAGTTAATTTACTACTTACTTAATGTACCATAATTTTTGGAGCTTATTAGTATTAGTAATTGAGTTTCTAATCCACAATTAATTCAAAACAGAAAATTTCTTATTATTAAGCATCAAATAAGAGCTTCTGAGGGAACCAAATATCTGTATGGATTAGTGAGAACAAGTAGAAAGACAGATATAATTAGTAAAAGGATATCAATTTCTTTAAAATCGAGCTCTATATACTTGCTGTTCACAAATATTGTCTATTTTATTTCTTAGTCAATTCACAATAAATTTGTTAAGTAAATATTCAAACGTTATCTATATATGTGCTTTATGGTAATTAATTTTATTTACAATTCAATTATAGATTATATAAATTTGATAACACTTTAATTATAACAATAAATCTGTAATATTAATTATCATCTAACCTTGTGTATAAACAGTAAGTGCAATAGCACTATTATTTCTTGTAACAAATAAATTATTAAATTTTAATTGATTAACAATAGTAAATAAATTATTTGATTTAAAAATTATATCCATATTATCAAAACAACCAAATGTTAATTGTAACCAGCCTTGTATAAAATGATATTTATAAATATGATAACAATTACCACCATTTTCAAAGTTAATTGTATTAATTAACATATAATTTTCATTATATTTTTCATTTATATTATTTAGTGTAATAAATTCAATTATATTTATATTTGTATTAATATTAATAATTTGATATAATTGAAAATGTTTATTATTATTAATAAATTCATTATTTAATTTATTATTATTATAATTAATTAATATTTCAGATGTTGATTTAGGTGATAAAATCATTTCATAAATTTGTATATTTTTACAATTTGAACAAGTTATCATTAAATGTAATCTATGTGCTTGTATTTCAATTAAATCAATTAATAAATTATTTTTATTATTTAAATGATTATCATTTAAATATGATTGATAATTAAATATAATTTTTTGTAATTTATTAAATTTTCCCATTTCCATATTAAATTCAAATATATATATTAATTGATATTTATTACTTAAATTTTCATCGATTTTTGTTAAAATCAAAAATATTCTATTATATTGATAAAATTTAAATAAATTTTTATAATTAGATGATATATCATTTTTTAGTTGCCACTCATAAATATTTTGTAAAAGATTTAATTGATTTTTAATTAAATCAATTTTAATTAAAATTGATGAAAATTTAATAATATTTTCATCATATTTTATAAATTCTATAATTATATATTTAATTGACAATATTTTAGTATTATTAAATATAAAAATTTCTTTAATTAATTCATTAAATGTTATATTTTTAATATAATATAAATTATTTATATTTAATTTCCAAGATATACTTAAATCAGATGATGATTTATTATTTTTACAATCATAATTATTTGCCAATATATACAAATTATTAAATTTTTTATAAATTTGATTTGTTATAATTTTATTAATTATTATACGATTTGAAAATATTGATTTTGATATATTAACTTGTAATAATTCGCGATTACATAAATCATTATTATTATTTAATTTAATTTCATATCCTTCATTATTATTATATTCATTATTTGTTATATTATTTTTTATTTCATTCCATTCAATTAATTTATTTGTATTATAATCAATATAAATAATATATTTAAATATTTTAATATTATTAATAAATTTTAAATTTAAATTTAAATTTTTCAAATACTTTAATATTATATTTATATTAATTTTATACCAATTTGTATATAATTGTATATCATAATTATTAATTTTATTTTTAATATTAACATTATTATCAAATTTTATAGAATTATTAAAATTTTTATATTTTTGTAATATCATTTGTATATTATTATATTTACGATTTATAAATATTGATTGATAATATTTATCAGTTAAATCAATTTCATTTAAATAAACAAATATCGATGGTCCAATTAATTTTAAATAATAATTATTATTAATAATTTTAATACCATAAATTTCTTGTAATGAGTCTGATTTATTTAATATTATTTCATTTATTGATATATTATTAATTGTTTGTAATTTAACATTTAAATTTAATATTAAATTATTAAATATTAAATAATTATAAATTTCTTGTTCTAAACCATATTTTCGTATACGATATTTTAATAAATATTTAAAATTTATATTATTTATATTAAATAATAATAAATTATTTTTAATTTTTATAATTTTTATTAAAATTTTTGGTAATAATTTATTTATATATTGCTTATTATAAAAATATAATTCTTCAAATTTAATATTATTTATTTTATTATTATTACTTAGAAATAATTTATTAATTATTGGTTTTTGATGAAATTTTATATTATTATTTATAAAATTTAAATTAAATGGATTTGTGATTTCATATTTACGATATAACGATAAATTAAATTGTAATAAATTAATATTATTTAATATATTTATATTAAAATCTAAATTATTATTATTATTATTAGCAATTATTCGTTTTATTTTTAAAATATCACGGAAAATTTTAATACCATAAATATTTTTAATATAATTTTGTTTTGAATTTAAATGTTGATTAAAATAATCTCGATTATCTCGAAACAAACATTCATTATATAATTCTATAATATTTAAATTTTTTAATTTATAATCATTTTGTATCATTAATTGAATTGTTATTAATTTTTTGAAATTGATTTTATTAATAATTTCCTGTTCATTAGTTATTGTTAGACCATAATTTTTTAAAATTTGGAATATTTCAAATAATTCTGGCATTTTAATACTATTTAAAAAATGAATTTCATTCCAATTTTCTTGTTTTAAATTTATTGAATTATTTATTAAATAATTAAAATTTTCAAAATTTTGTAAATGATTACCATAAATTTGTTTTGATATAATTTTATTATATATTTTAATATTACTAAAAATTGTAATATTTTTACTACGAATATCAATTAAATATTTCATTAAAATATCATTAATAATTTTTGTATTTAAATTTTTTATATTAATATTATTAAAATACCATTTATTTTTTATCAATTGTGATTGAGATTTTCTTAATATTTGATTCAAAAATAAATTTGTTATATTATAATTATTAATTAATTTACAATTTAAATTATCTTTAATATTAATTTCTTTTTGAAATATTGTTTTACCTTTGATATTTTCTATATTATTATTAAATTTCAATACTATTAAATTCATATACGAATCCCAATTAATTATATTATTTATATTATTTAATAATATATTTTTATTAAATTTTACATTACCATTAATAATTAAATTTTTTCGTAGTAATAATTCATAATTATTATATATTTGAAATAAATCCTTAATATTATAATTATTAATAAAATCAAAATTTATATTTTGTGTAATTAATTGATTTTGAAATATTAAATTATCAAAATTCTTATTATCATTACTTATTAATATATTATTAAATAATTTTTTTAAATTTGTATATTTATTTAATGAAATTATATTTAAATTATTTTTTATTTGAAATTCATTCAAAATTTTTAAATTATGAAATTTTTTCATATTTTCAAATAAAATTTTGTATTTTTGATGTTGTTTTGTAATTAAATCAAATAAATTTTTATTATATAAATAATTTATAATTAAATGTTTTGTATTTTGTTTATTTAAAAAATGTTTATTACTTAAAATTTTAACTGATCTTGAATTTTTTCGTATTGCTTTCAAATTAATATTATTTATTTTTGATTCAAATTTATGAAAATTTGTATTTATATTATTATTTTTTAGGTGTACAATTTTAAATATTAAATTAAGTGTTGAATTTTGTAAATAATTATTTGTTATTTTATAATAATCATTAATTGGATAACGATTTAAATATTTTGTATTTAATTTTAATAATTTTATCAATGACGTATTTTGAAATTTTATTGCACCAGGAAAAATCTATGATAAAAATTTATAATATAAAAATTAAATTTTTTCTATAATATAATTTGAAATTGTAAATTATTATGTTATAATATTTTTATAAACTCTCGGTAAATTAAATTAAAAAATAATTCACAGGATAATAATTTTGCTACTGAATTTAGTATGCTACGGCGCTGCTGCCTTTGAATAACTTTACGATATACTTTGAGAGATAAATTATATTGGTCGCGCGCTGAAATTGTGGAATTATGGATATCAGCTATCCGGTTGTTAGGAAAATGAGTATTATTCAAAAAGCATCAAATAATCAACACAACAGATTTTTATTTTAAACCGATGTGTCTGCAAATATGAACAGTAGGTACCATCATTTATGCAGTCAAAAACTAAATATTTATAAATGTCAATAAGCAATTCATATGCAGAAGTGGATTTAACCTAGGCAAAGGTGAAGGTTTAAAATTTATAAAAAATTGATTGTGAAAGTTTAAAATTTGCAATAATTTTGTTTTAAGTATAACTATAAAGAACGTTTCGATATGTTTTTCTAGACTAGAGCCTATAATTATAACTGAGCTCTTTGTTAGAAATTTGGTAGCACACTATCTTACGTTTTTGCAGTCAGCTAACGACAATTACTATTTCTGTGAATTATTTTTATAAGAGTGTGGTTAATTTACTGAAACTTCTTTTTATAAAAACCAGCAATATAAACTTACCTGGGATTTATTTTTAAGCCAATATTCATCAATGAAATTTATTGATAATTTATTATTGTTTACTATTAATTGATAATTTTCATTCAATGAATTTAAATTATCTAATATTAGTGTACCATTGATAACTACTTTTCCAGTATAAATTTGTTGAAAATCTTTAAAGCTTGTACCAAAAATATGACGTGCTAAATTTCTTTCATCATCACTTCCAGATAATGTTAAATTTCCAGATATGCCTAATGTTTTAAATAGTACAGGAGCTACGAAACAATAAATATAAAATTTTATTAGAGTTTTATTATAATTATTAATTTATTTATAATTATAATTTATCTATTTATGTACTTACAATGAATAGTATTATTATGTCCTATTATTGCAATATCATTAATATCTAAATTATTTATTTTATTACATTTAATATTATTATTTAAAAAAAATCTTGATATAACAATATTTGATTGAATTATTTGTTTAGTATTTAATGTAAATAATTTATTTATTTTAATATCATTTAAATAATTACTTGTAATTAAATTAATTTTATTATTATGATTAGTATTTAAGGTATTTATAAATAAAGTACCATTAATTTTTTTATCACGATTTTTTATAAATATATTATTATAAAATTTAATCCATTCAATATTATTAATATTATTTATAAGTATATTATTAATTTTAATATTATCATTAATTGTTTCATGTGTCTTATTATTATTATTAAATGAATAATTAAAATTACGTAATTTATTTTCATTTTTATTAATTATAATTAATTTTTTTGTTTTAATATGTTTAATAGTTGTTGGTAATTTTATTATTAATTGATTTATTTCATTATTTTTAATTATTTTATTAATTATTGGTATATTATTTAAATTTATTATCAAATTTTTAACATATAAATTATTAGATTTTAATGATAATGTATTTTTTATAGATCTTTTTTTATTATTATTTAAATTAATTAATAATAATTTATATTTATTTTTAATATCATTTAATTGTAATTTCAAATATTGTGGATTTTTTATAAAATTTGAATTTATAATTATTTTCATTAAATTTATATGACCATATTGTATAATTGTATTTTTTTTTAATAATTTTAAATTATTTATTTTATTATTTATATTTATATTATTTATATTAATTAATTTTTTTTTAATTTGATCAATAATTGAATATCGTGATAATAATAAGTTTCGTAAATCAAGTATTGAATTTTTATAATTTTGATGGTTTGATTGACCAGTAATATAAGAATCTAAATATAAAAAAAATTGTAATTATATTTAATTATCGTCATCAAATCAATAATAATTATTATTAATTACCTCTATATTCGTTTGAAGTAATTGTATCATTTTCATTAATTTCCATTTCAATAATTTTAATTAAAGTTTCATTATAATTTTTGTAATATTTTAACAATATAAATAAAATTCCATTCGAATTTTTATATGTAATTATATTATCTAATTTTAATGTTTCATTTATATTAAGACCAATAAAACATTTTAAATTGATATCAGTAAATATTGAAATATGTTGTTGGCTATTGTTATTATCATTATAATTAATACCAACAATAAATTTATTATCTAATGTTGACCAATAATTATAAAAAATATCAGATTTATTTATATATTTACCACCAAATTCATTAAAATGTTCATCAATCATTTTATAATATGTACAATATGATTTTTTATTGTTTTCTAAACATCCAATTAAATAATAATCATTTTTTAATTGAATATTATGTAATATATTTTCGTTTATATATAAATGTTGTAGTAATTGTAATTTTTGAATTTTATTCATTGAAAATGTAGTTATTAAAGTCTAGAAATAAGAAAAATAAAATTTAAAAATTTATAATGTATTAATTTAATATTGGCGATTGTGATAAATTTGAATATAAATATATCAAGTCTAATACCAAATCTTCAACAAAATGTGTAATTAATTATTATACAAAACCTTCAGTAAATATATATAATTTCTAATTTATCATATTGACAATAACTCGTAAATAACATAAGAAATATACTGGAACTTTTTTTGATCAAAATTTTTGATTAATTCACAAAATGGATTTAGTTACTGCAGAACAACGTGATCCTATATTGAAAGAGCCGTGAAGATGATTTAATGCGACCATATTTTCCCGAAATACTTATATCGGAATTTGGTATAGAATTTGGTATCAAAAAATATATATAGAAAGAGATCAAAACTCATATAAAAGATTTTATTGTGGGATTTAATCTCAAGATTTATATAAGTTTTGACTTTTTAAAAGTTTTGATCTTATTATATACTTTTTCGTAATATGTTATAATAACCAAGTAAAGTTATAACTATATTTAGAATTAAAATGTTAAATTACCTTAGATCTTTTTTTAGTTTTTTCTTTAACAGCTATTAAATATGATTTATTATTCACTTTCAAAATATATATAGAATTAATTACGTGTGTATCCTTTTCTTCAATTAAATGAAAATTATGATAATGCCATTTATATACACTAAAATAATAAAAATAATTAGTAAATATATACAAATTAAATATGAAAATCATTGTTTTTTAGCATCATAAACTATTTAATATGAATGTCACATGTTCATAAAATGCTATAAAACAAGATAATTGATTATAGTTTTAACAATAATTATTATGATCCATTCGTACAACTATATACTCTGGATTATTATCAAGTTTGATCCAAAGTAATTAGTAATAATAAATGAAACCCAAAAATGATATTTTTATTATTTTTAAATATTTTAAAATGGTAACATTCATATTATTTTACTATGATTTCTGTTACCTTATTCGACCATGAAGTTTAGCAAAATTAGTTGCTACAGCCAGTAATATTGTATTATTATTGAATTCAATAAATTTTCCATCACTAAATTTACCAGAAATATTAATTTTTTGTGTTGGTTTTATTAAATCATTAAATTTCAATGTACCATTTAGAATAACATCTAAATTTAATTGAAATATTTCAAAATAATTATATTGTATTATAATTATGAAGATATTATTTTTCCAAACAGTTAACTATATGAAAATTATTAACATATTAATTATAAATTAAAATTTTATATTTACAATTTATATATATTTTAATTGAAAAATTCTCACCTCTACATTTATAGGATCGATATTTTTATTTTCATTAAATAAATTTAATAAAAATGTAAGATTTTTATTATTTTTATTTAAATCAAGTCTAAATAATGAATAATTATTTAATATAAATAAACCATAATTAGATGTTTTAAATATATATAAACTATTATTTTTATTTGGAAATTCCATATTATAAAATGGCTTTTTAATATTTATTGGAAATTTATTAGTAGTACTATTATTATTATTAATTGAATTTAATTCAGGCACAGTATCACAAATGTTTATTAAAAATATAATAAATAAGAATAACAAATTACATTTAAACAACATTTTTTATAAATATTTTTAATATTATTTAATTTTTGGGAACCAATTAAAAATTTCAGTTATACTAGAAATTTTGAACTAGTTGACTAAAAACTAAAAACCTCGTGTAAATTAATTATAATACAGAAATTCTTTTATATATAGAGATAGACAATAAATAACAGTTTCTTTATATTATATAAAAAAATCTGCAGACGAGTTCTAAGCCGTAATTTCAATTACTTAAAGGCTTAAAGCCCCTTTACATTATCAGGCTCATATAAGGGTAGTCGTATGATGATACGAAAAAAGACAGATGAAAATTTTTATGAAAATTCATGACGTCAGAAACATCGCATGCGATTGGTGGTTTTTTTACAGTACGATTTTTATATTCTTCTATCTAGAGTTTCAGTAATGGGCAATTGTAGTAGGGTTAACTGCAAACGTATTACATTAGAAAATTATGTGGCACCGAATGGGTAATAATACGAGCTTAATTTCCAAATTCGAGTTAAACCGGTGAAGCCGTTTAAGAACTATGCCCAGGTGAGAAAAACATGAATTGTAAATTAAATAAAAGGAAAGTAAAATAATCAAATAATGTTTAATGAAAAATCTGCTAATGTGTGGGTGTGGGCTATTGTGGTTCTCTCACTCTCGTAATTTCGTCAAATGGAATTTTTTCGAACACCGTTTAAGATTTGTTAATGATATAAATTTTGAAAATTAAAAATTATTATAAATAATAATAATATTACGAAATATCAAAGCCGCTATATATAATAGAAATAAATAGAAGATATTTGTAACTCAAATAATAATATCTCAATTCTTTCAAAATTCACTCAAAATTATTTATTTTCAAAATTCACTCAAAAATTATTAGAACAATTTGTTTTTGTTGCTTATTAAATAGTAAAAATATATTTTAAATTCTTGCGGAGGTCAACATTTCTACTTTTTCAAAAATTTTAAATAATAAATATTATTCATTTGAATTTGGTTCATTGCATTATGATATGACAGTTGTCTTTTTAGGGTTTTGGTAATGAATTCTGTTTATGTTATTGTTTTATAAAGTAATGCGCTATGTTATGTAATGAATAGCATTATAGTCCAGAATTTTGGTCAATTTCAAATTTTGTATGTCCGTTTCTATACTAGAATTGTATTAATTTTTTTTTTGTAATCTATGAAAATTATCGTTTTATTTTGTTTATATTTTTTTTTAAAATATAAAAAAAATTTTTTATCTATAATTTACAAGCTGGTAAATGATAAATCCATATCTTTCAGTATGTGTGTATCGATTTCCCATATAAAATATATGGAGACGTACAAATTTGAACTTTTCGAAAAGAATCAAAAATGAACCGCTCGAAACAATGTAGCTCAGGCTTAAATCTAAACAGGCCTTTGATTGCATTTTACCTGCAAACCATAATTATTTCAATGTAACGGTATTGAAATTATATAGTATAGGTCCTTTTTAAAAGCGGTGCAAATCCAACTATTGTTTGTCATTCAATTTGCTTGCTTTGACTAGTTGACTAGAGAAAAATTAAAAAGTAGTAAACAAGTAGTAGTTAAAGTAAAACTAAAGTTAGTAATTAGGTAAAGTTGTAAAATGGAATTAAATAAAGATATATAATATAAAATATTAACTTAACAATAATACTCAAGCCTTAATTAAAAGGGTACTAAATAAATCACCCCTGTACTTAATATACTTTCTAGAAGTTCGATGATACGCCGACGTTAAAAGCTACTTATAAAAGTTGTTTTCGCAGTAATACATGGACATGGAAGCTGCTTTGAATTTTATAAAGAACACATGTTTATTATTTTCGCTGTCTGATATTAGTCTGTATATACGTTTCCATAACTATTTTATAAACGATTATTTGAATTTAACAAAATAAAAATTAAATTTCCTTTTTCTCGCACCACCGATTTAGTTTTTACACTCATTTCTTTGCGGTACGACCGGTTGGACCGTTAGCCATGTTCAAAACAGTTCTCAACCGGTTGCGATCAAGTATCTCTTCTGTGCAGTTTGTATGAAGTTCTAGAAGGAAACTTGATGCTCGTTCATCCCGACAACAGATTAGTCGTTGTATACGTTTGACTAGAACTATACTATGTTCATGTTGACATATAGGTTGTAAAATTGTTCAGTTATCGTCTCTTCTACTTCCACGCCTCCGTAAGTTTTACGAAAACAAACCCTAAAATAATGTATATTACAACTTTTTATATTATGATTCCGGTATTTTCCGCTTCTTATTTGATGTCAGGATCTAAAGTTAAAATTATTTCGTTGAATTTTAAATAAGTCTATTTCCTGTGGTATTTTTTACATTTTAATTATTTATGTTTATGAGGATTATTTATTTAATTCATTAAACCTTATGTTTTACAACTAGTTTTTTTTTTCTCTGATAGTGCTGAAAATTTTATATTATGAATAATTTGAATTTTTAGTTGAAATAAGAAACGAATGAATAAATTATTATAATTTAGTAATTCAATATTATATTACTATAATATAAAATATTTTTTCAATACATTTTTGAATATAATTTATTAACATGTTGTTAAATTCAGGCGATAATGATTATACTAAATAAATACATAATTCCACAATTTTTAAAATAAATATTAAGATGATGTTGCGATCCATTTGAATTTATTGCTACTTGGTATTTCGTGATGATAAAAATTGCATTCATTTTTATTCATACAATTTCTTCCAAATCTGCATACTTTCGGATGAAAAAATGTACATTGAGTGTTGGAACAATTCGGATAATATTTGCACATAGTTGGAATAACCGGATTAGCTGTAATGGTTTTATAATTTTGAACTGGAACTACATGAGATGCTAAAAAAAAAAATCACAATGAATATTTAAATTATTGTTGTACATTATTTCAATTTAAAAAAAAATTATTTTAGCAATATTTAATTTTAAAAAAATCTTACATAAGGGAGGGGCTGCAGTTATTGCGGCAGTGCTATGCGTAAAATTACATCCATTTCGATTACAAGTTGAATCAAATTTACATTTTGGATGTAAATATAGGCAATTATCAGCAAATTTACAATTAGGAAATGCTTTGCATTGACCCGATGGATGAAAAAATTCACAATCTGAATTCGTGCAAGATGGAAAAAATTTGCAACGTTCTTTTAATTTCGGTTTAATAGATGATCTGTTTATAGATATATTACTAAGAACTAAAAAAAAGAAGAATATAATTATATATATCAAAATAATTTAAATATCTTACGTTCAGGAATTCTATCATATTTTTTTAAATGTTCCGCTTTCTTAATTACAATTTTAGTTTTTTCTTCTAAATTGATATTTTCAATTGTTAAATCATCATTTCTTATTTCATTTAAATCAAATTTAATTGGAGATACAGATATACGTTTTCTTTTCTTAGGGCCAGGTTCTGAATTTTCAACTGGAACAGCTATTGGTGGTGGTGATGGTGGTGGCGGTGTTAGGGTTTTACGTTTTAATTCATTCTTTCCCTTTATAGAAACTGATGTTTTATTCGTTTTATTTATAATTATAGATTCGATTTCGGTGTTAACCGAAATATTACGTGCAGAATTTTTTTTTAAGTCAGTTGATTTTCTGTACTTTTTCATATTATCAGATTTTTTCGTAGATTCTTCAATAGTTTTTTTAGAATTATTTGATACAAGATCTTTTATTATTTGAATTTTTTCCTCGTTTAGTTTACGTTTTTCTTTTATTGGTTTTGTATTTTTATTTCTAGAAATATACTTTTCTCCAGATTGTTCTGTAAATATATTAGCACATTTTTTTAAAAATATTGTTTTATAATATTATTTATTAAATTTACCATCTAAAGTAACAACAAATTGAGTTTTACTTTTTTTTTGTTCCTGTTGATACGATCTGAAAAATTAAATTAAAAATAAAATATATATTTATATATATATATATGTATTTAAAAAGAAAATAGTTAAATATTGTTTAACAAAAGTCTTAAATTTTTGAATAAATTTTTACCTATTGTACCCATCGTTATTTAATATTTCTGTTATCATTGTTTTTGGTATATAAATATGTTCAGATTCTGAATCGCCTTTATCAGAAATCGGTTCTGGAATATATTCATCATTATTATCATCTTCAAAATTATATTTATTAGTTAGTGAAAAATTAGCTGAATTAACTTCAATAACAATGTTATCTTTTTTAGCGTGTTCTAAAATATTTTTACGATTTCGATTACGAAACGAATTGGTATACAATTTTTGAGATCGATTAGATGATATAGGTATTTTATTTGAGACATTTTGTTGGTTAATGTTTTCATTCCTACGTAAATTTGATAATACAGTAGTCGATTTCTGAGCTTCAGCAACAGCACGAAGTAATAAATTTTTACATGCTTGTCTGCTTGGTGATACAGTAGGCCTGGGTTTTATTTTAATAATAGAATTAACCGATTTAATATTATCTCTATTTTCATCTTCAGAATGTCCCTGTTCTTCATCTGATAGTCGATTATTTATATTTGGTTTGGATTTAGCCACTATTATTTGTGATACTAATTTTCTTTGATCTAATCGTTTACTATTTTTAGGACTGCCAATTTTCCTTTCCTTTAATTTATTTTCTTCATAAGTAGATTCAACATCTTTTCGTTTTAATGAAATATTTTGTTCGCTTGTTTGATGTGGTCTATGAATTTTTAAACCAAGTCTTTCATGAACAGATTTTTTAAAAACAGTAGTTTTTTCTACACTCTTTTCTTTTTCAAATTTTTGTATTGTATTGTTATCATTTTGTCTTAAAGTTTCACGCTTTTGACTAGCTAATTGTTGTTGATAAATAATTCGTTTCCTTGGTTCAGCTTGGGTATTTTTATCATCTCTACTATTATTTACTGTTTCAGGAGATTTTTCAAAAATAATTGGACTTTTCACTTGATTTCTTTTAACATTATTAATTTTATTTACGACATCATCAAACTCTTCACCATCTTCTTTAATATTTAAAAAATCTTCGTCCTCACTCTCATCATGTTCATCAAAATTTTTCAATTGTTTTTTAGCTTGATAGATTTTTTTTTGTATATCTTTAAGTTCGGCAATATCACGTTCTCTTGAATTTTGTGTTATTGTTTGATAACAATTATCCCCAATTTCTGAAATTGTTGGAATATCAAAAGAATCAGTTGCACTGTTATTATTATTAAATTGATTATTTTGATATGATAAAATTTCGGAATTTTCTTTTTTTGTTTTTACTATAGACGTATCTATCGGAAATGTTTCTTTTGTTTTCTGTAGTAAATGATCTACGAAAACATCTGTAATTGATGGAGTTTCTTGATTATCTAATACATTTTTCTCGGTTGATTTTTTTTGCTTTTTATCTTTTTTTTTGTCTTTTTTATCTTTTTTATTTAAGGTTGTAATTTCATTATTTTCACCAGGTTTTTTTTTTCCTTTTGCAATTACTGAAAATACGTATGAAAAGTATCGAAAGTATATATTGAATTCAAACTAGTTTTTTAATATAAGTATTATTAATTAATATTTAATCATTTCTGATTATTGCACTTATTGTGAAATAGAAACATAATTTTTGTATCGAAAATATGTATATAATTAAGTTTTATATCCAATTCAAACTACAATCTGATTATTTACAAACTTTTCATGTTGCAATCAAATATAAAAACTATCTAATCGAAAAAATAACTAAAATTTATAAACCTAGATTATTCGATTTCGAAAATGTAACAATTTATAGTTAAAATTGTCTGGTATTCCCATTTCCTGTAAGTATTATATTTTGTCAGAATATTTATGATTCCATGAATTAAATTTTAATTCAATACCATTCGTTTATATAGTATTTATATTCACAAATTTTTATAATATCAATTTAAAAATAACCTCTAGAATAATTATGTTTCAAAAAAAAATCGAATCTCGAGAATTGAGAGTATACAAAGAAATCGAAAAACCATTTTGTAATTTTCTAAATAAATTTTTTATGCCTAGATAAACATTTTTGTTAAGAAATATTAAATAACAATTATTAATAAATAACATTTTATTTTAGAGAATTGAAATGTGTTATTAAAACTATAGACCCATTTGAACCTTTCAATTTTAAAAATCCCTAAACTAAATATATATTTAACTTTCATTATGGGTATATATAGAAAATTTAATAGGTATATACTTAAATTAATTTAATACATATTTTAAACTAAATACGATGTATATCCTAATTTCAATATTTTAATTATTAGCTTCTAAAAATAGTAAAATAAAATATTGAAAATTTATTTAACTTACCATTGGATGGTAAAGTTACTTCCTGTAGTTTTTGTAAAACTTCGTGTAACCAAATCACAAAGATATCAGTATGCTCTCCTAAAAACAAATTTAAATCTGAAATCATTTGCTGTTTTGATCTTTTATTTGCCACCATAATCATAACATAATCAGGTAATTCATCATCAATATAGCCAGACGATCCACCAGTTCCAAGTTCAATCAATTTTGCCTTTACTGCGCACTGCAAAATATTGTCATAATTAACAATTTGGAGTTTTACGAAGTTATATTATTTATTAAGATTTATGTACAAAATTGTAATAAATAATTTTTTATAAGAAAAACCATCAAAATGTTTTCTTAAAAAGTAATTATCATTAATTGGATTTGTAAATTTACATTTTATAAGTATAATATCAAATATAAATAAATATAAGAGACCAAACTTTATTAGGTCACCTTCCTTTTTTTTCTTACCCTCATTTTTTGACCAACTTCTGACCCTAAACTTTCCATTTTAGATAAAAATGTGTACACAAACAGTTTAATTACTTATTATTAATAATAACAATCGGAAATAAACGTTGATAGAAAATTATTTTCTGATCAATATATTATTAATTAAGGATTGAGTACCACACGGCGGTGTTATATTTTATTATATTCAACTTCAACCAAACTTCAACACTTCAACTTCATGGATCGGAGGACGACAAAACTGTCAGTGTCAAAATTATTTCAATTTCATAACGTTTCATATTCCATACATTTCCCAACAAACAGTTTTATACCATCAAATTTTAAAACAAATTCTTCAATGAGATTTCTCAATTATAATTTCGGATTAAAATAAAGTCATCAATTAATAATTAAGTATTAAGTAGATATTATTGATTATAGTTTAGTGTGCAACTGCAATATTAATGAATTTATATTTATATACGTAACAACAAATAAAGTAACTAAGTGAATTTATAAAGGTAATTATTTATAAGAAAGATAAACTAACTTTTTGTTGCTTTTTGTAAAGAGAAACTATTTGAATTTAAAAATATAGAGTCTAATTACATTCCAAATTAAAATTCTTAAATAAATTAAATAAAATTCTAGAAAATATTTGAAAATATATAAAATTACAAAGTAACATTCCAAATTAAAATTTTCTTATGTTCTGAATTTTTGCACATGACTTTCTGATGATTTTCTATTATGTATGAAATTTAAATCTTAAATATCTATCTGATATTAGTTAGTATACAATTTAATGAAATTCATAATTTAAAATTAATTTTATTTATAGTGATTGAGAGAATTAATCCCAAAAAAAAAAAAAATATGAAACCAACTATTAAATACTAAATAAAATTAAAATTTAAAACTAATATTACTAAATCTGTTGTAATAAATTTAAACAGACGGAAATAACAAAATAATGTATGTTACGGAATGTAAACCAGTGAAACACCTTTAAAATTGGGAGTAAATTTTATTCGCTATTACTACGATAAATAGATAGATTAATTTCGTTCGGTGGTCTACCTAGTCTACTCTAGTCCCATCTATATTTTAAAAAGAGCAACAAATTTAACGTCAAACTTTCTTTCGGTAGGTTCGCTGCGCTCGCGCTCGTTACATGCTTTTGCTATATTGTTTATTTTATATTTTGACAACTCAAGTGACATTCAAAATCAAGTTGACTTTTAAAATTCATAAACTGGAAGAATATCTTATTTATCAATTTAAGAAATTTAAAAGAAAATAAATACATAATTAGCCCTCGAATTAGTTTATATAAAATTCATTTCAATTGAGTTAAAATGGCGGATCCTTTGAGTTTATTAAGACAATATAATATTAATAAAAAAGAAATAATAGAACGTGATAGCCAAATAATATTTGGTGAATTTTCGTGGCCAAAAAGTGTAAAAACTAATTATCTTAAATATGGGTAAGTTCCCAGTGTATGTTACTATAAAATTATGTAATTGTAAAAATTTCTAGATCGGGAAAAAAGGGAGCACCTCGTGAATATTACACATTAGAATGTTTGTTATACTTGCTAAAAAATGTGCAACTTCAGCATTCTGTATATGTAAGGCAGTGTGCTGCTGAAGATATTCCGGCAGTAAATCGACCTGATAGGAAAGAGTTATTGGCATATTTAAACGGAGAAAGTGTAGCTTGTGCCAGTATTGATAAAAGTGCACCATTAGAAATACCAACACAAGTGAAAAGGGCATTTGAAAGTGATGGTTCCACGTTAGATTCAATTGCAAAAAAAGCTCGATATGAAAATACACAAGTTCAGAAAGTTAGAGAACAATTGGCTGCTCGTCTTGATGTCAATAAAAAAGAAGCATCAGTCAATATTGATAATATTAAGTCGTTGTCGGAAACTATGTCAGTAGAAAAAATTGCTGCAATTAAAGCAAAACGTTTAGCAAATAAAAGAACAACGATAAAAAGACATGATAATGATGATGCTATGGGTACCGATTTACGAGCAATTCTTGATTTTGACGTTGACCAAACAAAAGGTATTATTAGTAGAGAGAGACAATGGCGAACTAGAACTACAATACTTCAAAGTTCGGGGAAGGTAATATTTAAAATAACTTTATCATAAATGATGTATACTAATTTTGTTATTTTGAAAGATTTTTGCTAAAAATATTTTAGCTATACTACAAGGTATAAAAGCTAGAGAAGAAGGCCGTATTAAACCGCAACCACAACCAATTCGAATGCCTGAACCGCCAAGAATGATTAAACCTCAACCACAATTAGCTCAGTATAATCGTTACGATCAGGAAAGATTTAATCGACAAAAAGAAGGTAAAAGCCATTATATTATATGATTTTTGTTAAAATGTTATTAAATTTGTTGCAATTCCATATTAGAAACCGAGGGATTTAAAATTGACACTATGGGTACATATCATGGCATGTCACTGAAATCTGTAACAGAAGGTTCAGCTATGCAGAAAAAGCAAACAGCAAATTTGTCTGCAGGTTTAAATTTTAAAAAATCTAGATTAATTTTAGTTTAAAAAAATAACATTAATTTATGTATCAGGGAAAACAAAAGAGCTATTATCAGCTTCACACGCACGTATTGTACCACAAAATGCTTCTAAAAGAACATCAAGAACTCCAATTATTATAATTCCATCATCAACAACTAGCCTTATTACTATGTTTAATGCTAAAGAAATTCTACAAGATTTAAAATATATTTCTACAGCTGAAAAAAAATCACAAGCTTGCCCTAGAGATAATGAAGTCCTACTACAAGTATAAAAAATATTTATAACATTTCAATAATATACTAACATATATTAATATATTTCAGCGTCGAAAAGATAACAATATAACTGTTCCATACCGAATTATTGATAATCCACAAAAATTGACAGCCCAAGATTGGACCAGAGTTGTAGCAGTTTTTGTTATGGGACCAGCATGGCAATTTAAAGGATGGCCTTGGGATGGAAATCCTGTTGAAATATTTTCAAAAAGTATATTAATCCTTTATGAAACTATTGTATGCCTTAAAACTATTTTTTTTCTAATATTTTGTATTTATTTAACAGTTTGCGCTTTTCACTTACGATTTAATGAACAAAAACTTGATGCTAATGTTGCTAAATGGGCTGTATCGGTTCTTAATTTATCACAAAATAAGAGACATTTGGACAGAGCAATATTAATGACATTTTGGGAAAAACTTGATAAGTAAATGAGCTATACAAATTTATTTAAAACTTTATTATTTCTATATTAAAATATTTATATTACAGATATATGCTTAAGTATAAACCGGAGTTACGATTTTAGTCCAGTTATTGAGACTGATAATCGTTGATATTAAGTCAATCAGAACCATTTACTTTTGTTCAAAATATAATTATGCAAAATTATAAAAGTAGAATTGTAATTTTTATAATCACTTTTCAGAGTATTTTTTTTAATGATAAAATTAAAATATATGTAATCTAAATAAACTTATTACATACATGTAATATATGTAAATTACATTGAGTACCTATAATTTATTATTCATTCTACAGCCTATATAATTAAAATATGGATTTAAATGAAAACTCGAAAATTCATTACTATAGCAACAAATTGATCAAAATATTCGAAATCTTAATTTGTAAACCACAAAATTAATTTTATTATTACAACCCTTGTGCTATGTGCTAGTATAGAGCTTAAACTAACCATCAGTTCGATGGTTTTATTATAGATATAGATTATATTACATCATTATCTTTTTACAGTGCGAATGTCCTTAATCCTGTTAAAATAATACCGAACAAATAGATATGTTGGCATCTCATTGAATTCTGTAGAATGTAAGTAACAGTTATAAAAAATGTAGTCTAAACTAGTTTCACACAAGACATAATAACGTCTCTATGGCTTAGTATGCTTTTAGAAAGATGAAATATTACAGTGAATGAGTGTCTCTAATAAAAATTGAATAGTAAGAAAATGTAATTATGTTTTTATTAAAAATATAATAGTAAATTTTGTTCTAGCATTCTACAGATATTCAACATACAAGGAAGAGTTGATACATCATACACAACTTGTTTCTATATGATTGTGATTTTTTTTTTAAAAATAATTTACGCAATCTTGAACTTGATCTATTTCTATTTGAATTTAAATACAAAGAACTTACGAGCTACGATCCTAATACTAATAGGGATACACCTATGATGCTATGATTCAATACTAAATATAATATTTATATTTTATATACATAAAAAAAATCATATATTCATATAATATTGGGTTAAGGTTAAGTGGTTAAGTCTGTTTAGGATTGTTTTACTTTACAGCGATGCTTACATTGGAAATTGACTATGGGTTTTTCCCTTTTTCTAAACTGAAGTTGAAGTTGTACGTTAGATATACAAAGGTTTCACTCGTTTCACTCAACATTTGTTTGTATGCAAGTGTATAATGTTGTTAATCTTCTTAATTTTAAAAATTCAAATTTAATATTAATCTTTTTTATGCTCCCGTAGTTTGCAATGAGCATGCTGAGGTCTATTTAGAGGACTTCAGGCGGATTTTTTTTGGCTATCATAGTTGGATCGGAATTGCTGTTTTTTTAATATAGAGTTAACCCTACTACCTAGGGTTAGTAACTTCGGGAGTTGCTCGGGTTATGAAAAAAAAACAAAGTCACATAATATGAACAAACAAATACATATTATGTGACCAGAAGCCCAGAAGTCACATAATATGAACAATACGTATTTTTTGTTAAAAAATATAAGTTAAATGAATTTGATTTTTATTATCGAAAATATTTTGATAAACAAAACCTAACAATTGTCAAAGTTACAATGTTATATTGAAATCAATATTATTATTGTAGAATTGATTTTTAATCAGGAATTGAAAAAATTAGTAACTTGTTCAATTACTATGTTTTATCAGATTATGCAAAAAAATATTGTTGCTCAAAAATAATTTTTTTTTCCTCTAGTAAGTTTTTACCGTATATAAAGCAAAACGCAAAACTCTTAATAAGTTTTGTCAAACCACGGGAGTGTTTCCTTTGATTATTACTTGTGGTAGAACATAAATAAATATTTAATCAAAATAGTAATATAGATCAAATTCAATTCTTTATAATAGCAAAAGAAAATATTTAAAAAATCCATTTTCGTAAAAATAACTTATATGAACTGTATTTCACATATACAATAATATCTTATATGCGAAATTTTGCTATAAGAATAAGAAATAAGGACACGAACACGAGTCTAATTTGAATTTGATAATTGATAGATAAAACTAATTTTTAAATGTCAAAAATATTGGCGTAATTTATTTTAGCACAGCCAGTCGGTCTTTCAGTACTAAAACCGGTGCAATCCACATCAAAATGTGTGAAAAACATATTTTTTTCTAAATAAATTACCTAAAGGGGTGCCTGGTTCCTCTGCCTTGCCGTCTTGCCGATTTTGAAGTTTATCTTTATTGTTCACTCACGATGGTGTTGGTGATACACTAATTTATATTATTAATACTAGATACTGACATTTAATCTAATGATTTCGGTGAAATATTTAATAATTCTAAAAAAAAAATAGTTTCATATCAAAGTATTTACGGAGGATAATTAAAAAATTTAATAGTAATGTGTCTTAGATAGAAATTCTGCTGGTAATTCAGAAAAAGGATTCACAAATATGGGACAAACTACTGGAAAAATTGGTAAGTAGTTATATTGATTTTGTATAAAAAAAATATAATAAAATGTGAATCTTAATTAACATTAAAAAATTGTACTTAAAGATTTTTAAAAGCATTACAGTTGTTTCACAGATTTGGCAAAAATGATAATATTTAATTTTTCTTAATTAAAACTAAGGTGTGGCTTCTGATATTGTAGTTAACATTTAAATATTTAATTGAAAATAACTTATAATTTTGCTCTATCAGGAATGAAGATCTCTCTATTCTTCTTTCGAGTTTTGTTTTTCAGCTCGTGCAAAAAACTTTTACTAACTGATGCGTTGGTCATTATACCATATCCATATCATATCGTCACTGATTCTGAATTTCTCCTCAAAAATGAATATACACTTTTTGGTAATATAAATCTTTACATTGAACTTACTAATTTAATTATTATTTTAATTTTTTTTATAATTTTTTTATTATAATTTGGTGTTAGCCACACTTTCTACTTATTATATTGTTAATTTAAAACTTATTAAATTAGTATTTATTATTATATTTTGAATACAAGTTAGGGCCTAAAGTAAAATAAACCGCATATAGCCAGCCAAAGCGTACGAAACTGTTATTTCTATTCTATTTCGCAGGATTTCTATTGTAGACAACAGAAAAAACACGTATTTTCATAAACTTCTTTGGTATAATAAAAAACAAAAATAATATTTTAATATCAGTTCTAAAATTAATAAAATATATATATAATAATAAGATTCCAACGAATGAACAGGATATTTTATGTACCTAAGTGTTTAATTTAAATCATAAATAAGATTTTAAAAATTTCTGATTTTTTACAAATACAAAATAATTTGATTCATGTATTTAGATAACTATTAACAAATTTCAGTTTTGTAATTACACTATGATTTATTTTATTTTATTTTTCACCAACTTAAATTTATAGATGTTTACATTACTTTAGTAGTTTGATATTTTTAATTTTTAGTAGTTAAATTATTATTTTTTTTTTCTTTATTATGTTGAATAAAGTATATTCGAAATTTGCAATTAAGAACATTTGTAAAATGATTACCAATAAAGTAGCACCATTTTACAATTTTGGGTTTTGATGATAAACTATGTGCTATTTGCTATTGTCTTGTAGAAAAATAATGAGTGAAAGTGATTTATTATGATAAGTGTAATCATAATATAAAATTTAAATAAAAATGATTTAGGATTTTTACAGGAACTTGAATGAATAACTTGAACTGTGTGAATTCCGCTAATATAAAGTAATTCTTATCACAAAAAAAATCATATTTTAGATTAATTCTCTTAATATCTTAAAAAGCATTAATTTCTAAATTAAATAAATTAAATTTCACCAAAGTAGCCAAATGCTTGTGCATGTAATATTATTTTAATTTGAAGTAATTAAATAGATAAACAAAAATTTAAATGAAATCACAGGATTTTGATGTTATTTATAAATATTCATATATTTATGTTATTCATAAATATAAATTTCTTGTAAGGTTTCAACCTATAAGGTTTCAGTTGTCCTGACCTATTATAGATGGTAAACAGTTCACATATTCTACGTATTCAATTTTTTATTGAAATTTGTCATTATATATTAATATTTTGAAATGTTTTTTTAAAAATTAAATTTAATTATATGTACATTATGGTTAATTTTTTAAATATCAAATTTATTTTATTAAAATATGTATAATATAAAACATTACACCAATTGATTATTCAAAAAGTAAAATCATATAATTTTATAGAATTTATAATCCACTCTGATCTAAAATGACACTATCAATGTGTCTTCAATAGAAGGATTATTGAGTATATTATTCAAATAAATAACCTATTCTCGTATATTTTAGAAAATATAATTGAAATGATGAATGGTATTACTAATCCCAGTAAAATCAATCATCTAAATTATCACGCGATCTAACTGGAGATAAAATATCATAATTATTTCACTAGAATTAATCATCCGATAAATAAAAAAATGATATTATTTTCGACATAATTATTAATCATAAAAAATACAAATAAAATGATTTAGATTGGTTTGATTTGTACCAGTTTGAATTAATTTAAAATTACTTTCAATAATTTTCTGTAAAAGGCGATCTTGTTCTTGGATAACGCCAAATCGAAAAAAATAAAATAGTTTTTTAAACTACAATAAATTTCTTTGGTGTAAAATTTCAGGAACAAAAATACCGAAGAAAATATATATCTCTAAAATCGTAAGAAAGACTTATAAATACGATAAAATAATATTATCTTTTAAAATGTTTAATTAGAATTTAAGGTAGCAAAGAAAACGAATAAACACTTACTTCAATTCAATTATAAAATCTTCTTAATTATTCAAAATCAACTAATTTTATGATATTTATTCTTAAGCTAAGTATCCTACTAGTACGCACCTAAAAAAAAACCCCGAATTGCCATACAAAATTTTACCAGCGATAAAAATTTTGCTTATAATTTTTTTTTATAGTATTCTCTTAGTATCCAGTTAAAAAAAAAATGGAAATTTTAGTAATTCATTTTCTGAGATACAGGTGGCATGTGTATAAAAAAAACGTCAAATTTTTACCAGACATTTCAATAGGCAGGCTGATATAAAGGAGGTAAAAATTTATTTTACTCAGTCTTGTCAACAGATTTGATAGTTTTGATGATTATTATTTTAAAAAATTATTTAGTAATCGTATTGTTTTATTCTTGATTTTCAAAGTGTTTTATTCTTATTAAAATAATACATATAAATAAAATATAAAATGTACATATTCCAATAAATGGAATAGAAATAAAAGGTTTTTTAATAACAATTAATTCTATTAATATTTTTTTTTTTCAAATCCAGGCAAAATTTAAAACAATATTGAAGAAAATGCTAATAAAATACGTTATATTAAAACTTGGCAATCACTTTATTTATTTTAATTTTGACAATCAGCTGATTTTGAAATTACCGCCATCTATTTCCCAATCAGCTCAAACTTAAATTAAATTATGCACGATATTTTACTATCATTTTTACCAGCCTGAAGTGCATAAGTGGATACTTAGCCTTAATATAAAAAATTAATTTCTATTTTTAGTGAATAATTTTATTTCAATATAGTTCGCTGAAAATCGTGGTTATTATTAGTGTATTAAGGTATTAAGCAACTGTAAATTTAGTTTTTTTTTATGTTACAATTAATTTCATTGAAAAATAAAATATATTTATTAAAATATATGATACAAATAAGAAAATACCGCCATCAAGAAATATCACAAATATAATTAGAAAAATGACAAATTTATTCGTCGCCAATATTCGTACTATATAAAGAATACTTGTTTATTTTCTATGACTTTTAGTATCTTATTAACTATACATTTCACGGATAAATGACATATTTCTTATTTCTGTTTCGTTATGATGATGATATACATATAAAAAAATCTCAAAGGTTTTTAAAATATGTATAAATTATAAATAAATATTTGTAGATCATATACAATCATACGATTTAGATATATGTATATATATATATAATTTTTAATCATATAAAATTTTATATTTCGCCAGACTTCCTAATTTTATTTTATTTATATTATATTAAAGTACAGAAATTTGTTGATGTCTTTAGTTATATATGTATAAAATTTTGCATATGCTGCCGCCTGGCATGTGGCAAACGAAAATTGCTTTAAAAGACTGATATAATTTAAGAGCAGCTGTTTATTTCCTTTCCTTTCTGTACGTTTTGACTGTCCTTCATCGAAAATATTTTTATTGGTATACTGTCGCGTGCCTTCACCTGCTCAATATGTTTATTTTTTATCAGCTTTAAAAAGGTGAAACACGGAGGATATAATAAAATAAATTATTAACAATATGTTGGATAAATAGTTTTTAAAGAGTATTTACAGTAGGTTATTGTTATGGAACTTGAAACAACAATTTGGCAAATCATAATTAAACAACATTTATGATATAATTACTTTAGCAAGTTTTTATTTGTAATGTATACATAAAAGATTAATAAGTTTATTAAAATTATAATTATAAAAGCAGCATAGAAGTACAAGCTTGTAAACTAGATAATATATTTTATTTACTTTTATAAATACAATGTTAACATCGATATTTAATATATTTAGTTAATATATTTGAAATATTTATTAAGGAACCCAATAAATTATCAACATGTTGAACGTAGACTAATATTTGAATTCCGTAATTTTGGTGGTAGGCTCATATTCGTCAATATGGAATAGCTTTTGTAAAAGTTAAACTACAGGAAGATTCTATGTTTGTTTATTCTCAAAATTGGGGTTTGTGATTTCCGTTTGATCATTATCTAATACCGATTGTTCTGCATCTTAATAGTCAGAATTTCGATCAGGAATCTGATAAAAAAAAAACTTAAGAAAATTCAGGGTACCTCAAATCGTATTTAGAAACCACAAAAGTTACAATTTATTAAATATAGTTTTTATTGTGGTAATAAGATAAATATATTCATTTCCGTTTAAAAAATATTTATAATAATTATTTTTGTAGCTTACCATGTATTTTTAGTTTACCATATCATTATTGTAGTTTTACGAGTAGTTGTTATACATGGTGTCCCAGTTTGGGATGCTAATCCGTTAAGGGGTGGTTCCTTGTTTCATTATTAAGGTATATAGAATTAATAAGGTAATATATTGCGCATGTATATTTTATCTCTTTCGCACATTATGACGTCAGCCGGGACAACTTTATATTTTTACTAATAATAATTTCTGTGATATTGTAAGTAAATATATGAAATATCATATTATTTAATTATAGATTTCTTGTAAAATCTGAAGAATTTTTTTTTTAAATATTTTAAGAATAAAAAAACATAAATTTATAGATTAGTTTAATTGATTGTTTTATTTAATTTTCTGTTATTACTAAAAAATTTTTGTTTGTAAATTTGAACATTTTACATCTAAAAAAAAGTTTTTTTATATCTGCATGCAGATCAATATTTGCCGATGCTTCCATTAAGTTTTTAATAAAATTTTGACCAACTTTTAATTTATTTTCATTATTATAATTATTAAAAATATCCTCTAAATATTTTAATTTTTCGAGAAAAATATTATTTGGTTTTTGTAGTCCCCCTTCATTGATGTGGTCCGTCCAAGTAAATCCAGATGGTTCCATTTCGGAATATTCAGCAAATAGTTGTGGATATTTTAATTTAAATCTTTTTAAAATATAACCAGCTAATATTCCAAAGCGTCGTATTCCATATCTGACAATTCTTGCAAATTGTCGATGTGATATGATGTGTTGATGATGGTTTCTCACCCAGAGTTTGCAGTAACTCTGATGTAATTGCCGATTCTTCAAGATAGCTAAAACTATTTTGTGTGTCATCCAAAATCATATCCATTTTAATATTATTTTCTTTTTCAGCTTCTATATTATCTGACTCTGATAATATACCTATACCTAAGTAAGAATTCTATGTTAATATTTAATTACACCCGTCAAAATTTTAAGAAAAGTGGTATTTTTCCAAAATCTGATTAATTTTTTTCAAAAATTTAACGCAGACCTGGCAACCGGTGAAAATAACGGTAACATCGAAATAAAGGTAAATTAATTATCTATCAAACGCGCTTAGTTTGGAAATTCAATAGGCTAGAAGTTATAATTGAATAAGTGCTTGTACCTACTTCTCCGAAGGACTTTTTTAAAACACCCTGTGTGGGTGTTTAAAATGCACCCCCTTCCATACGATTTTTTGCTTATAATGAACCAAGGAACCAGCCCTTAACGGATTAGCATCCCAAACCGGGACACCCTGTATAATAACTATGAGATGTGTAATGGACAGAAAAATATCTTGGGCACGAAGAAAACCGATTTAGCTCAAATGTATTTTGCTTTTGTTTTTGAAGTCGAAAATTAAAAAAAAAGATCTGCATATCGTGTTTTATATCCAGATTTCAATGAATTTTATTACAGGTTTGGTAAAATTACACTGGAACAGACTTTAAGGTCTAAGACACTCGAAACTATTCATTCCTGGACCATAATAAAGCAAACCTTCTAGCTGTAGCTGTAATAATTCATTAACAATAAAAGCTTGGTCAGTTAGGAATAATTAAAATGAATATCACATAACTACGAATTATGATACCCCTAGTTTATCAGATTGATTTTGTTTCTACCAAGTCCTATATAAGTGGAAGGAATTAGATTAATTATTTAATATACGAACAAAACAGAAAATCGAAAACGTACAAAAAAAAAGATACTTATAAAAACATTTTGAGAAACATTACTAAAATTTATATAAACTTAGGTCAAAAATATGATATCATAATATGTATTTTTTGTTGTTTTTGATGTACGAAAAAGCAACAAAATAAAATACAACTAGAAATTATTTAAATTATATCTCTTTGTTGCCTAAAATCTCATGATGGTAAATATATAAGAATATAAATAGTTAAAGATATATGAAAAAAATACACATTTATAACTTCTTATTCTACAATATTTTTAATCAAAATATTCTCTCACGGTTTGCGTTAATCAGAGCTCACTATTTTTATTTAATATAATACTGACTCGACTCTATCTTGTCTTTAATAAAATCAAAATTTTCGAACTTTGACAATAGGTGGTATTATAACCTATACCGATCTAAATATAATTGCATATGTATATATGCTGCACAGCTTTAGGAAACATGGGTGATGAGCTCAAAGTAAAAGTTGAGTCACGTAAGAACAATTTTTCTACATAAACAAAAAAAAAACAACACAAATTCAAATAATAAAAAAAAAACTCGTATAGAATTAAAAAAGGGGCCTCATATTTCGTTGAATAACGAGCAAATAACAAACAATTATTTATTAAACAAAGAATTCCGAAGACTATCTTATAGATAGAAAATATAAATTTTTAGTTTAATTATGCTGGTGAAAAAATTTAGACTTACAGTTTACACAAAATAAAAGTGTCTCTTAATTTAGTTTTATCAAAAATATTATAAGAATTTTATTATAATTAAAAATAATTAATAAAATTTTACTATTTGAAAAAAAAAAAAAAAAATCATATTTATATTATATGTATATATATAAAAATTCAAAACTTGAATAACTGTAGAAGTTCAGTCATATGAACGGAAGTGTAGTAGACCACAGTAGGACGCGATAACTATGTACATAATATCCGGTCAATATAAAAATTTCTTCTTCACAGTTCATGAACATTGCATAATTTTTGTTCTTCAATCTTCAGTTAAATATAAAAGATTCTCTCAGGTGTATTATATTTAACAGTAGTGCATAAAAAAAAACAATGAAACCAAACAAATGTTGAATAAAACTTTTTAAATTTGATTTTTAAAATATATAGTTTTTAAAAAAATATATATAACAAAAAACTTGTAATAAAATGAATTATCTAACTATAAATAATTTGTATAATAATTTGAAACATAAAAAACATAGTAAAAGAAGTAAGTTAAAAATAATATATTTTATTGTATTTATAAATAATATTGTTATGCTTAATTTTTTGAAATAGCTGTTTTTTATAATAGTTTAATATTTTTAATACAGTGTATGTAAAATAATGATTTATGTATATTTAATTTATGTTAATTAAATATTTAATTATTTATGAAATCATTAAACGACTTTAAATTATCACACTGTGATTTCTAAGAAAATTTAAAATTATATCAAGTGTTACATATTTATATGAAAAAATCTCGCATGACTTTCTGAACTTTAAAAGAAATTACACACCACTTTCGTGAAATTTCTTGATTATAAATTATTTCAAATACATATATACATATATATTTGAAAATATTTTTTTAAAATGAAAATTCTATAGTATATAATAATTATTGTAAATTTATTCATAACCCGGGAGTTAGTAGGTTTTGACAGTCCGTAGTAAGTTTTGACACTTTGGCAAAAGTGTGCTTGACATATACCAAATATTAATTTATAGTTCCAACAAGATTTATTGTATAATATTTTCTTTCACCATTTCAATTAATTTTACTTCAAACGAAGACTTAATTATTCTGATAAAAATTTATAAATTTGTCTGTCAAATTTAGTTGCCATCAACGTGCGTTGAAAATTCAATTATCGAATCTTATGCTTGTGCATGTTCGCGTTGAGTTTATGAGTTTAACTGCTCTCTTTAGATATTATTATCAGTTTCGAATTAATTTGTTCTGAAATGATACAAAGTTAAATTCAAAATTTTTAATGCTACATTTTTGATTTAGGCACTATCGTGTTCACACTTACGAATACAACACATAGCGCGTACTTATCAAAATTGGAACATAAAATTGTAATTATGAAAGTAAAAATAATAATTTTGGATTCAATTATTGCTATTTCAATAAAACAGAAAGCGACACAAAAAAAGTTACGTGCTATCTTCAAACTCCAATGTAGGGGTCGGCTTAAAACTTCTTCGCAGAAGCCGACATCCACATTGGAGGTTATTACATTAGTTTACATATGTTCAAAGTTGATGTTTTCAAGGCAACGCAGGCATTGAAGTTATACAGAACAAACAATAATTATTCTTTGGTTGGTGCGTAGCATACGGAAAACAGGATTATACCGTGTCCACCCACTGACACCCACTAATCTCAGATAGAGAATATTACTTAATACAAATTTTAAAAGGTGCTTTCCCGCTCTCAATAATCATTCTTTCTTTCTATATGGAGTTTGGATATTTATTTGTCGTATATATGTATATTAATAAAATGAATAGTGGTAGTGAGCCGAAAATGAATAGTGGTAGTGAGTCTTATTTTTATATGGTACTAAATAATAAATCATTACCCCAAAAAGATATACTTATTATATAGTTTTTGTTTACATCATTATGTAAATACTTGAATAGTTAAAAGTTACGTCACTTCTAAGTTGCTTTGCTTGCATTGAAATAGTTTTGTACATGAAATCTTTTAGAAAAATGTCAGTATATAAAATTGTTTTGATTATTGCGATGTATTCGTAAGAAGTTAGTCATATTTTCCGGTTCTCAACAATTCAAAGAACAAAAAAATCATAATTATGATATCACGCCTTCGCCGGTTCTTTTATTTGTCTAATAAATATTTCAAACCTAAGATCTTAAATAGCATTTGAAATATTAAATTAAATATACCTGAGCTTAAGCTTTGATTAAAAATCTTTAATAAAATCATCAAATTTATGTTTTTAAAATATAAATACTCTATGATTATCTATTTTAGGCTGTACATTTTTTCAATACCAATCATGCTAACATATCTTCTAATAATGAATATAATGTTTATAGAATTCGTTCAAATATTATTTCTTTCTTTACAAAAAAAAAAAACCTGTGGAACCTTTAAAATTTCCGAAAATGTGAAATCTTTTAATTTCTAATAGATCTACACACCTACTATATCTTTTTTAAAAAAGCTAATATCTGTGTGGGAAAGGTATGTCATAATTCATAATCAATCCTACTATAAATTTAACTATCTATCGTCTAATTATATACCAAAGTTGTTTTTATTTTAATACAAGATTTTAGCTTTAACATTATGGTATTTGTAGCTCTTGATTGAGTTCATTCATTATAATTTCGGATATATAATGATAATGTAATGACAATTAATAAGATCTGAAAGAAACTCTGTACTACTTTAAATATGTAGAGGGTAAAACTATTTAAAAAAAAATAGATTTTATTAGTCTTTAATGACAGTAAAAATAATTCTATTAAATTTGTATAAAATTAATAGTTTCAACTATATTATATAACAAGTTGTTGCGTATAGTGGGTACGAATATAAGGTAATAGGTTCTATTCCATCGTCCAACGCGAGAAATCGATATTTCCTAAGGTTAACTACCAGTATTATTGCAATAGTTGTGATTTTAAGACTGGGAAAAATTCTAACAATGTTTTTATACCAAAACAACATACCATATTAGATATTTAGTGCGTAAAAATGTAGATGTTTAATGTGATTTAGAATTTGAAGCCTACCAAATAAAAAATTTCATGCTGCTTTTTTTGTTAAACCCTAAATATATATTTTCGAATAAATGAAATCGAACTTAAATCTGTTAAGTTCTGGTAGTTTTAAAATAATAAATCATAATTTCTTTAATTCAATTGTTTAAAATTATATAAAATTACCAATTACTTTGCAAGGACCGAGATTTATTGAATCAGTTAACTAAAAAACTAACACATAATTATTTAATTTTATAGAATCAATATATTAGTCTGCTAAGAGATTAATTCTATGTATATACATAATCAATCCTTTTTACAATATTTTTTTTTTTTTGGATTTAGTAAATTATACGAAATTTTGGCACAGTGTAACAAACATTATTGCAAAACCCTACCATATTTCCAATTATAATGAGATTCTTTTATATATATATATATATATAAATGAACTAAATATGTACATCTGTCAACAATTTTTATACATTTATTTATTCATTAAAATAGTCTTACTATTCATGATTATTACATGTTAAATACATTTTGTATGTGTTATTTAAATTATATATATTTAACTGAATTGGTTTTAGTAAATGAAAAATCAGATGATTTTAAATCTACATTAATATTATATTAATGTTGACAAATAAATTTGTATATAAAATGAAGGAGCAAAATAAAATTTAACCAGTAAAAATTTTTAATGTTTTAAAATGTTCTGCCAACAAACCCTATAATTAAGTGTATTGCTTTTCTGTTTCATCTTTGAAGAGCTCATTTTGTAGAGATCTCCTGCACAGAGCTATTAAAATTTTTGTTCGTCTTGTTATTATTAATTTTAACGAAAAAATATTTACCCCATAGAAAGACCATAAGGACAATAACGTCAGCATTGCTGCATTTCTCTTTTATTATACATTAAAATATCTTGATGTTAAACGCAGATGTTCTTTTAACGTTTATATAGATTTAAAAAGAACCACCAAATTTTTTACCTCTGTCTATATGTATAATACTACATCTATAAATATATATAATATAAAATACATACAATTTTTTTTTTTTTTTTTGGAAAAATTGTGGGAGAAAAAATCTAGAGAGATGAAAAATTTATATATATACCTATATATATATAGTATATATATATATAACATTTTCATCCCTATTGCCGATAATTGTTTTATTTATATACCATAAATTCTTTGTGTTTTCTACATACATATGTTTCAAGTCCCCTGAATTCTCCTAAAGATGTTCGTCTGTTCCAGAAATTAATTTTGCTTATAATATGCATTATTAAATTATTCCTTTCTACAACTAAGATAATTCTACTACACAGATTCTTGAGAGATAAACAGAATAGGGTCAACTCGACGTATAAACTCGTACAATATTTTTGGATTTGGATAAGTGATATTCCATCTTTAAAAGCAAACTACTAGTAATATTTCATTGCTATTTAAATATAATTTTTTGGGATATTGGAAAATGTTCAGTTATAAGCGGAAGTTGAAATGTCATCGTCGATCTCCGATGTACTCATCAGCTTGAAATATTAATGCCCATTTATTCCAATGTGAAGCTTCACGATGAAGTTTCAATCCGACACCGACATTGAAGATTGCCTATTATTTATTATTATATAAAACTGTCTTAATATGGGATGGTATGCTATTCTAAGCTTTTTGTTGTTTCTGCTGATTCTATTAAAATTGTGTTTAATAATATAATAATAATGTTAATTATTAAAATAAGAAAATATATTTTTATAATTTCAAAAAATATTTTTATTAATGTAAATAATTTTTAAATATATTTTCGAAAATATGGTTTAAATTTATTTTATTTTTTTTGGAACATATATTTATAATTTTATTCATTTAGGTAATATTAATTACACACCTACACATACTACCACGCACACGCATCCGATTATTTACTACTTAATAATTCACTATACTATTTTCAATATACAAAAATATATATAAAAAAAGAATCATACAAAAATACTATGGCTTCAACTTCATAATATATCAGATAAAGAAGGTAAAGATTCCTAAAGCTACCTATACATTATACAACATGTTTATCAATATGTTGACAAATTAATCATGTGTCGTTAGTAGGCAAGTTTACAAGATGTTGATAAATCGCCTGAAGAAATATTAAAATATTTTAAGTGATTGATGTTTGAAAGCTGTACAGCTTATAAACACACCAAAATGTTGTTTCGTTTTATGTCAAAAAATCATGTTTTTATATGTTTATGTAATCAATATTTTTTATTTTAATATTTATTCACATGTATTCTGAATTCCGTTCGGAGCGGAGAAATACTCGATTTTAGCTCCGACGGAGAATTTGGTATTCTAAATTCCGTGCGGAGGATAATTAATTTTCGAATTCGATTGATTGTAAATATGGTATTCTGAATTACGTTCGGAACGTATATTTCATTCTAAATTTCTCCGAAACTTTATAGTTGCGGAGAATGAATAAAAGTGAGTGTGTGGATATAATTTATGTGTAAAATTGTTTTATTGTAAAATTGTGTTTAATAAACAATTTAATAAGAAAAGTGAATAAAGTAGGGAATAAAAGTAATTTATGTTTAGAAAAATTTAATTGTGAAAACAAAAAGGAAAATTTCTGTAAACAAATAAATAAAAATTGGCGCATTCTTTTTATTTTTATATAAATTTTTTTATTTTTATCTTCCATTACTTCCTAACTGAAATCCAATATACTGCCAATTTTTGATGTTTCACAAACACCACAAATAATTATACAAATAAAATCTTTTTCTCAAACAAATTATTATTACACTACTAGTTATTTTTTATACAATAAATTATTTATAAAATATTTAATTAACTTTATTATTTAACAAAAAAAAAGTATTTAGAAAACACAAATTACAATAATTTAAAAATCCGCATTCGCTCCGGTTAACACCGTTTGAATACTTTCGAAAATCATTTTGATATGGCAATTTTATAACTCGATTCCGTCGGAATTCAGAATACCAATTTGTGCTCCGTCGGAGAATAGATCTCCGACGGAATATCGTTCCGAACGTTATTCAGAATACATGTGATTATTAAATATTTTTAAATTATAATTATTTTTCGCCAACTTTTATTAGACATTTTTTTTGAGAATTTTTAACAACACTTTTTTTGACACTATACTGAAAAAAAATGAGTTTTTGATGTTTTCAATAAATAAAACAACCAAAAACAGAATTTTAATGGTTGTATTATCGGTTGTAAATCAAATTTAAATGTGTGTAGTGAAAATTTACAACCCGGTTGTACAATGTATGTACAGCATTAGGTATAAGATTGCTAAGAGGAAAATAACCACAAAAATTAAACACTACTTTGAGTGCAACAACATTCATATATTATACATATATTATGTGTGTAGTCTTGTATGTCGCTCAAGATTTTCATAATTCGATTTAACTTTGAAATCATTGGATCGTAAACTTATGAATTCTATCTTTTTCAGTTTCATTTCATTCATCGTTTAGTTAGTTACAATATTTCGGTTGTTTGGAACTTAAATTATTTTGTTTTATTTATTATTTCATATTCATATAATATAAATATTATAGTTATCAATTATTTTCGTGATGGTTCAAATAATTATTAAATAATAAATTCTCGATTCCGTAAATATATCGAGAATTATTGTATAATTATATCTTTAACATATAATTTAAATATACATATATATAATAAAAAATATAATTTAATATTAAATTTTATAATAGTAATTATAAAATTTATAAAGATTGTTTTTAAATTACTAAAAACAGTCCCAAAAAATAAAAATTGAAATAAATATAAATTATAAATAATAATAATTTAAAAAAAATTGTTAATGGGTTTATCTGAAGAATATTCGGGTACACAATCCTATTGTAAATCAGAAGGATTTGGAATAACAGCAGATAATTTTCCATCTAAAAGAAAAATGCATATATTAAAAAAAATCAAAAAACGTTTTGGATTAGGTAAGCTTTTTCAAAAGTTTTTCTCATCAATAAATATTTCCTTTTGCTTTTATTTAGTTAAATAGTTTTAACATTTTTTTTTTAAATTTTTTATGTTTTGTATTGCATTTCTAAACATGTATATGTATTCAAATACACATAAAATTTATTATATGTTACTTACTTATAAATTGAAATACCCAGACAGTTAACATCTTTGTCTCTGTCCTAAAAAAAGTAAACCGTGAGAATTATAATTTTTATTAAAATCCACAAAGTTTTATTCTGATAATGAAAATTATTGAACATCTTAAAATCAAATGAAAAACATCTCAAAATTATAAAATAAATAATTTTTTAATAATTTTACAGATTTAAAAATTTCATTGTTTAAAAGTTTTTATTATTATAAATAATAATAATAAAACTAGATATTTCAACTAATTTTCAAAAATATATTTTCCTTTAATAGTATAAAACCTATATACATATTTTAATAAAAAAGTAGTAGTATAGTAATAAATTTTTATAATGTTCGATTTCACAGTGGAAACTTAAGTTCACTGGGTTTGTCAATCAATATTTTCCCTAAGTTAAGCTAAACCAAAAAATGTGAGCTATTGTCAATGATAATTGAAAATAATGTTATTGTGAATGAAAAGGTACCATGTAAACTAATGTAACATTGAAATTTTTAAGTTAGTGTGCAATAAATATTTCATTTATTTGTGTGTGCTTTACATATAAAAATATAAATTTTTAATATGGAGGAAAAGAAACGTAGCATTAATTTTAACTTTTTGTAAAAACTTTTAGATGTATTTTCTATAAATTTATTTTCTATTTGTGTGTATAATAAAAATTGTCAAAAATGAAGCTTAACTAAGCTCTACCCAACTGCTGTTTAAGTTAAACCTCACTTTAACGAAGGCTAATTTTTAAGTTTGCACTGGGAAACCAAAAATAAGTTAAACCGTAGTTTAAGCTCTGGCAAACGCTTAAACTTCCACTGTGTAATCGGTCATAAGTGTTTTTTTTTATACTTATTTAAAAGAAATGCTTAAATAAGAAACACATGAATTTGTGTAGTCACGAACTTTTTATACCCAGGACTGGCGTAAGCTTAATTAATAACAATTAATTTTGATTAATATTTAGCAATAGATTCAAATAAAAAATGTTTTCTTTAACCTATTATAGATGGTAAATATATGTTTTATGTGGTGTACAATAATATATATTCAAGTACTATGTGAACTTTTTCAATTATTATTGTTACGTCGTCGTCGTCATTTTCATGTTAAGGTGAATGTCTCCTAAATCGTGGGAATAATTTTTGATAGCATTTTCGCATTAAATTTATATGTATAAAAAAAATTGAAATCATTCACATCAGTTGCAATTTCAATTTTTCTAATTTTTTTTGTGTATATTAATTTAGTCTTTTAGATTAATTTTTATAATTATAATAAACATTTATAATTTATAACATGTTTTCGTTGAAATATTCAATTAAATGTCTCTTTTGTTACAATCATTTAATAATTTATGTTAATTTATTTTATCTTTTGTGGCAACCCATCTACAAAATTGTTCACACCCTGCACTAAGGTTGGTAGGAGAATTATACCCTGGTGTATATATAGTTCAATTTTATACGTTAATATCAGTTATTATCTCATACTTCTAATATAATGTGTCGGATTCTATAAGAGGCGTAATTTACTGATTTCGATAAAAACTAGAAACTCTTTAAAAGTATTAGAAATTTAACATGTATAATTACGAAAAAAAAATTACTCACGCTTTTAAGCGTTTTGACAGATGTATCCGTAATTTCGACAATAAGGCTTAGAGATTATATTTGTTATAATTAAAATTACATATGTATATCATTAAAATCTGAATTATATATAATATAGACTTAAAGTCGGCTATAATAAACTTATGAACTAATAATGTTAATTTAACAAATTCATAAGCTCGTAGGTTTAGTAAGTTAAGATCAATCCGGAATGCACTAGTTAAATTCTAGAAAAAGTTTTCTAAAGCTAACGTCTTAATCTAAATTATATTTTAATCACATGTCTATGTACACCAGGAACAATTGTACAGTTGTGAAAGTGTGGTTAATTTTCTTTTAGTCTAATATAATTCGGGCTTAAAGATTTTTGTAATATTAAGTTTTAATTGAATTATTATACTCCATTTTCGAAATTTCTAAAAAAATACAAATTTCTTTATTTTTATTGCACATAACCTATACAGTAAAAACAAGTTTTTTTTTAAAATAAACTACTTAATAAAATAAAAATAATTAATAATTCACACTTCTTTCGAACAAAGACAAGAAATAACGTTAGCCATTTTATAAATTTATATTTGAAATGGTTCTGTTTAAGAAGACCCTTAAAACATCTGGCACTAATACACTATTAAAAATAATTTAGTATATATTCACTCTGTACACTCAATTTTTAGAGGGTTCATAAATGAAAACTACTTACCACCTGGCCTTTTATATGCTGTGTATATATACAATTTCCCCCTATCTTTCATATTTTTTTTTTTTTTTAAATATTTTTATTCCCTTTTTTTATGTCACAAAAATTACATGAACTATTTTTGGATATATTTCTGTTGAGTTTTCATTTAATTTAAAGACAATAAAATTAGTACATGATGATTATATATTTATGTTTTATATACATATATTTGAATAACAAAATATATAAAAAAAATATATCAGAAAACACAAAAATCTTTCAGTCACGTGTTCTACGTGTCGCCTTTTAAATATATTTATTTTTATATAAAAGAAATACATAACGAGGCACGGATATCCTTAAAATATATTTTTTTTGTACGTATATTAAAAAGGGAGAAACATTTTTAAAAAATATAAAAAATTCCGTCAAGGACCGGATATGATGAAAATCTTTGATTTCCGAAACGTTATTTATGTAAAAATAAAACGATGTCTGTAAACGATAAATTAAATGATTATACTTGAAAGGAGAATTACAATCCCTAAAATACTTAAATAAAAATATATTTGATAAATATTGAAACTATTAATTGATTTCTGTTTGTAATCTAATTATAATTGTAATATTTGTAGTATGTAATATAGAATATAGGTAAGAGTCGCGTCAGTAACTCAAATAGTCTACAAATGCTCCATTAGAGATTAACCTGGTGAAAAATTACTGACGACTATTTGTGGTAATTTCGGCGTATATTTTTACTGTACTTATTTTCAAACTTAAAAGTTTCCCAAGTTTACGTATATCTTCAACTCTGTAATTCTCGACATAGTTGCCCCACAAAGCGCTTTGTTAATCTACAGGTATATAGATTATATATATAACGATATACATATATTCTCCTAAATATTTTATGATAATCCTATTATGAGTTTGCTGATAGCTTAAACTCTGGTATACATGTAAAATGGAAAAGAAATTCAAAGACTATTTGTATATATTAGTATGTATTGTCTTGATTATTCAAGTCAAGTAAATCAGCATCCTATGACCTAACCATGGCTTGTAACCATTTTCTACAATGTTAGGCAATCAATAGACCGAAAGCATATGTCATACATATCTTTTATTATTTCAAATAATAAAAAAATTAAAAATTAATTTACAGTAATTATCAGTTCAGTGTTCAGTTATTTAACTTAATTTTAGCAAGTGCTTAAATTATAAATTGATTTATTTAGCTTGTTAAACAAAATATAAATCAATTCATTTTAAATCATTATTATTTTTATGAAAAATATACAATTTGTATAATAATTCTAAGAATATAGATTGCTTTAAATTCACCCCGTGTAAATAATAAATTTAAAATTTATTGCAAAAAGTTAAACAAACTAAATAAACTAATATACAATAATAATATTTTTTATGACCGGGTGTATCAATTTATACACAACCAAATTGAGCTAGGAGTTATCGTGAAATTAGAACCTTGAAACTATTTTTTTTATAGATAATATCAATTCTATTGCAAAGATTTTTTGTTATTTTGTGAGTATAAAATATTGGTTTAAAAAATATATCTTAATTCATATGTCAAATTGTATTCGAGTTTGTAATTACTTTTAAAGATTTTTGCACCGGCTGGGCTGATGGAATAGTATTAACTTGGGAAAAACATTCTTATCTTTATTATTTTATTTTATTATTTAATATGTTATAATTCAGAAATATATGAAACAAATCCAAATACATTCAACAGAATGCAGAATGCTCTACGCATCAAACAATTATACAACTCATTCTTTATTAAAATTAATTTATAATTTTATTTTAATTTTAAATTTTTACTTATATAAAAAAAATATTCAAGTTCAAAGTTAAGTCAATAACATTAACTAGAATTTTTAAATATTATAAATATACATGTATTTAACGTTCTTACATAAAATATATTAAATATTAAATTGAAATTATTGTACTTTACACCAAAATACGGTAGGTTTTGAAGATTTTGTAATTTTCTTCTAAATTTCATAAATTTTTACGAATATCAATTAGGTTTCCATACGTATGAGTCTGAAAACTAAAATATTTTGTATTCCATAATTGATACTTATTTATGACTGCTAATCGAATTATTTCGAAGATAATAAAATAGAGCGTCATGTTAAAAAAAAAAAAAATCTCAAATTATAGAAATGTTTTTCTTAAAACTTTAATTAATCTGAAATTATATATAATTCTCCGTTTATAATGTATAGTAGAAACATCTGTAATTTTTTCAGTATTCCGTAAAGAATTTTCGCTAGTCCAAAGGAAAGTTAATAATAAAAATTTCAAAATATACCCATGAATTTAAAGATTATATTATTCCAGATGAATTCAATTTTCCTGATGCATCGCTCAGGTATATTTTAAGTTAGTCCACCTGAAATTGTAAAAAAAAAAAATCTCAACAACTTATATACACATTAAATATGTGTAGCATATTATCATTATATCATTTATGGATGTATTTTATGACAGATGTTTATATATATATATAAAAAAAAAAGAAGCATATTCCTAGGGGAAGAAATTTCATGCCTTTTGTACACAGGATTTTTTATATATAAGGGATTGAAAATAATGAAAACATACCCTAATACACAAACGAAAACACTCAATTTTATTTACATTTTTTTTGGAAAAAGCAAATTGTATTTTATATCTTATATCTTTATTTTTCTTGCCCATTAAACGAAAATATTTATCTCTAAAGATTCTTGATTTTTTTGAACACATGTTTTATTATTTAAAAAAAATAAAAAATAATAATCATAAATTTTTTATTATCTTTACAGCTCGTAGAAGTCCAACTTCCTGTCCAGGACCAAATAATCTACCTCCTTTACAATTTCATACTGTACATGGTGATAATATTAGAATATCAAGAGATGGTACATTGGCTAAACGATTTGAAAGTTTTTGCCGTGCAATTACCTTTAGTGCTCGTCCTATACGATTAAATGAAAGAGTATGTGTTAAATTTTCTGAAATATCAAATAATTGGAACGGTGGAATTCGTATCGGTTTTACAATAAATGATCCTGCCACATTAGAAAATTCATTACCAAAGTATGCTTGTCCAGATCTAACAAATCGTCCTGGATTTTGGGCTAAAGCATTACACGAACAATATTGTGAAAAAGATAATGTTTTATTTTATTATGTTAATTCGGCTGGTGATGTTATTTATGGTATAAATGGTGAAGAGAAAGGTGTAATATTAAGTGGTATTGATACACGTGGTTTACTTTGGACTTTAATCGATATATATGGAAATTGTACTGGAATTGAATTTTTAGATGCTAGAATATATATGTATCAACAGAATAGTTCTAATTATAATAGAAGACAATCACCATCATATAATACAGATCAAGCTGTAATTAATTCAATGCAATCATTAAATATAAATAATGATAATAATACAAATAATACAATACCACCAATACGATATAATGCTAATGGTCGTCTAATACCAGTACCATTTCATATTACTAAGGGACGTAATATTCGTTTATCACAAGATCGTTTTTTAGCATCACGTAATGAATCAGATTTTTGTCAAGGATATGTTTTTACAGCTAAACCACTTCGAATTGGTGAAAAAGTGATTGTACAAATTTTAAAAACAGATAATATGTATGTTGGTGCATTGGCACTTGGTTTAACATCATGTAATCCAAATAATTTACAAGCAACAGATTTACCTGATGATTCCGATTTCCTATTAGATCGTCCAGAATATTGGGTAGTTAGTAAAGATATTGCCTCAGCGCCAGAACGTGGTGACGAAATAAGTTTTTATATATCTAGTAATGGTGAAGTTGCAATTACAAAAAATGATGGTCCGCCAGTTATAGTAATGCATGTTGATCAAAGTTTACAATTATGGGCATTTTTAGATGTTTACGGATCAACACAAAGTGTTCGTGTCTTTAGGCAACCAATTATATGTACAGTTTCACCACAATCATCTATATCGCAAAATAGTAATTTACAAATACAACAATCAAATCCACAAATCGTTTGCGGTAGTGCACAAATTTTATCATCACCAAGACGCTTGCACGTTAGTTTACCTGGCTCTGATTCAATAAATAGTTTAAATTCCCAAATATCTGAAAGTAGAAAAAATATACCATGTGGTAGTGGAGTACCAGTTCAGCAAAAACAATTTTTATCATCAAGAACACCATCAAACCGAATGATTAGTGTTCCATCAAATGGTGATATGATACAAATACAACCAGGTGGTACTGTTCTTGTTGTTAATCTACCACCAGCTCATTCTGATTTAACGCAAACTCAAATATCATCTGGAAATAGTCAAACTCGTCTTTCCGGTTCAATTAATATTCCGGGATCTAATACAACGATGGTTTCGACGAGTAATAGCTCCCAATATATTGATGTAAGTAACAGTTCATAAATAATTTTCATATTTTAATATAATAACCATATTTTTATCGTTGAGAATCAAATAATGGGTAACAAATATAATGTTAACTATTGTTTCTTTTATTTATTTTAAATCAATTATATCGTTAACAATTATATTTTTTCTATTACAGTCTATTGCATCGGCAATAACAACAACAGATTTTAATAAAAATGGATCCAATTTGCAATGGAAAGAACAAAGTGTTCCAGATGAATCAAATTCCGGTGCTGAATGTACTATATGTTATGAAAATCTTATTGATTCAGTATTGTATATGTGTGGTCATATGTGTATGTGCTATGAATGTGCAATTGAACAGTGGCGCGGAGCAGGTGGTGGACATTGTCCGCTATGTCGTGCAGTTATTCGAGATGTTATAAGAACTTATACAACATGATAGAACTAATACAGTATACCTACCGCTCACAACAATAATTATAAACTATTTATATAGATACGATAATAGAAACATATCGTTAATTTGATTCAGAATTTTGTTATATAATTTTTGTTCTGGACGCAGCACTGCGCAAATAATTTATTATTAGCTCCTCAGTATGGAATTCAGAGGGTTTTATTATTGTATCAATCACTTAAACCAAAAAAAAAACAGTTTTCTTATTAATAGATACTCGATTGTGATTCAATAAGAAAAATTGTTTTTAATTTACAAATGCAAAAAAAATATATATAAAATATATTTTGACGTATAAAAAAATTGGCGCAAAAAATTAGATAATATGCAATTTAAAATAAAAAATGCATTTATTTTTATATATTTCAATTATTAATTATAATTATATTTTTATACTTTAATTATAATGAAAATTCGGTGCTAAAATATTTAAAACTTAAAAAATTAAACAAATATTGAAAATGCTAAAGATTTTGGAAGATAATTAAAATAAAAATTATTAAATTTTATTATTTCAGAATAATACAACAAAGAATAGAATAGTTTTAATTAAAATCGAAATACTAAATAAATAAACATCAAATTTTCTCATATTATTGGCAGTTACATTTAAAAAAATTAATAATTATATCATCTAACTTATTATTTACTAATAATAAACATTAAATGATAAAAACTATTACTCGATCTTTAACGGTAGTAACCAAACCAGAATATTTGTATTAAGTACGAAATAATCGAAATACTAAAATACTCTTTAAATACAAAACAACAAAAAATAATTAATAATTATCATTAAGATAGTGTGGTTCAGCCAATATCACAGAAAAATTATTCGTAGAAAAACTTTTCATTTGAGACCCAGTTAATTATTTTTAAAATGTGTTTGTTGTTTTTCTGTGAATTGACCTGTGAATAATTTCAATAATTACCAAAAAAAAAAAAAAATATATAAAAAAAAATGAATAAAAATGTTAAATATCTTTATTTTTAACCGTCATATTAAGAACATACACAACAAAAATATAAATGATTTTTAGTTTAACATTATAATTAGTAAAAAATAAAAAAAAATCGATTTTTTTCTAATTCTCTACTGACATAAAATTTTAAAATTAAATGTCCATTAAAAAGATAGAAGAATACTTCTGCCACATATGCCAAATTAAAACCAATTAGAGTAAAATAATATTATTAAAGCTTTTGCATGAAATAATAATAATAAAAATAATTAGTTTATAGTTATTATTTTTTCAACAGTTTAAAAAACAATAAAACAAATGGATTAATTAGAAAAATACAAATAAAGCAAACAAATATAGAACAAGTAATATTGTTTTTTTTTTTTTTTTGTAAAATATTAATTTTAATTATAAAAAAATATTTTTAATTGATAAATTGATATGAAAAAAATAACAAAATATTTTAAATTAATTCAAATCATTATTGTCTTAAATTTATATAATATGAATATTTTGTATAAATTCAAGAAATTTTATCGTATCGATAGTCTTTATACTAAAATTATAGGTTCTTTAGAATTAGAAAAAATCTATATATTGAAAATTATTGAACTAGACTGCAGTTACTACTTACTACCTATTTAATTTAGCCAAAACGTAAAACCAACTAAAAATCTGAAGTTCATAAATAAATTTTTAATATAAATAACATTTTTTTTTTGTATATATGTAGAATTAAGTTGTTACGAAAAAAAAAATGTTCTAGTCAAAAAAAAAAAAATTTAGTGTTAAATACTTCAGAACAATCAAAATAAATTATAATATCAAAATGATAAAAAAATTAAATCAAAAATTCCAGTCGGTTTAACGTGTACATTACATCAATATATATCGCGATTCTTTTCTATTTAAAAACAAATAAAATATTTACAATCAATATTTAATGCGTAATTCTAATTAAATAAATTGTTTTAAGTTGAATAAATTTTGTATAAATATATTTAAAAAAAAAAAACTTTGTTTCATTTTTAATTTATATTTAAACTTTATATTTAAAAGCCAAAAGTTAACTGAAAAATGTAGAATACAATTACTTACTTACTCTTTAGCCAAAAGGTCAAACATATTAAATATCTGAAGTTCATAAAGAATTCAATTTTTGTTAACAACATGAAAGATTGCAAAAAATATTTGTCTAAGATCCAAGAAATCAAACACAATTTATTATAAAATTCAAGGATAAGATCTCGATGAATATGAATGTCATATTTCAATCTTCTACACTTAAATTTATTTCAATTTACTTTAAGATAAAAATTCTCTTTTTAAAGCAAATACTAAAATTAAGCCTAAACAATTTCAGAAACTAAGCTGACTACAATTTCAGAATAAGTTACTACAAAACAATTTCAGGATACATTGTATTTAATATCTTTGATATGAATGGGTCCACAAAACTAAAACTAATACGAAATTTTTACTACAATAATAAATATATTACTGATTTAATCAAACCGTTTTGCTCAAAGGCATACATTTGTTAATATATTATTGTTCATATAAATCATAAATTAATATAATAAAAATTCATAACATTTTCAATTTACAAACAAATTCATAAAACCATTTATACATAGATATTTCTATCGTATGAGGAACTTTAGTACCTTATTGTTAAAAAATATATATTTGAAAATAAAGTTGAGGATTTATTAAAAGAAAAATATACTCAACCATCAACTATACTGTATAATATAAATTCTCACCATCTTCAAATTTGTGTATCGAGTAATTCTTATAATTTATATTCCAGTACTTTTTATAGAAGGCAATGCAAAAAACATATAATTAAAAATTTAAATACCTAAATAACAATGAAATTTCAGTTAGAGGTAATAGGTATGTATAGGAATTAGCATAATTTAAAATTAGAAACTTTTCATCAACTTCATCTAACTATTAAATATTTGTTATTAATTCTACAAAATTGCATGTATTTTGGTAAATTCATTCATGAGCTGTAATACGAAGTCTTCTTATTCATTATTTAAATAACTACATAATTTGTTTTGATATGCTTAAGTTTGTTTAAAAAATAGTGAGGCTATTTTAATTAAATATTATTAATAAAAAAATAATAGGTACAAAAATATTATATTTGGGATTTTTATAAAATATAAAACATTTACTAAAGTGTAAAATGTCCACTAGTCACATAAAATACATAAAATATGGAGTGCGGAATCACAATAATTGAAAATTATGAATCATACTAAGAAGATGTACTAAAACGGATACTGAATTTTAGACATGGTGTAGGATTAATCCAATTCTGTTACATAAAATGATAAAATAATCTGATTGCAAAACGTTATTCATAACGTATAATGCTAAAGCGAAATAGCGAAATGCATTAACGGTATTTATGTTACATAACGTTTAATAAATTAAATTATACAAAACATAACAATAGCGCAAATAATTTGTTTTGTTTTTCGTTACTCAATTTTGGAAAATTATTCATTAAAAATCTAGTACTTTTTACTAAATATATACACCTTGCAGCAAAACTAAACACTGTTCTATGTCGGAATCGACTTTTCTTTTAATATTTGGGGAAAATTGTGGTGAAAGACGTCACAATTCTTGTGAATTATATGAGATTACGTATTGAATTTGTAGATACATATAAAATCAAGGTTTATTAAATATGAATAAAATACAAATTGTAAATTGTAACACTACAGTTTTTTTTTCAGTTTTTTATAACAACGATATCAGAAATTCTTTCATTACATATTATTGAATAAAGAAACGTGAAAAATATATTATTTTGTTACATAACGATATATGTATGTGTAACGCTATAATTTTTTTTTGCGTTTTATAACACTGAAAATAATTTCTTAAAATTTGTTTAGTTTTATTTTTTATAACGTTATTAATAAACAAGAAAGGATAATTGATTTTATCCAACTACAGTTTTTGTAAAACTAATGGAACTAACTTTTACTTAACCGGCATTACACACTGTGTAATGCCGGTTAAGTAAAAGTTACACACACGTATTCGTTTGAGCCAAGGATAGAATAACTAACTCAATTGACAACTCAAGCTCGGGTGAGCGAAACCAGTGTACCCGGTAGTTACCATGTGGAGTTTTGACAAGGTTATTTGGCTTGGTTTCATAATTGCAGCACTAGGTTTACTTCGAGGTGCAATCGTTCAGGTACCTACCTTATTCCACTTCACCCAAAAACCACTGCCAGAAGTTTTAAAATAATTTACATAAATAAAAAACATTAGATTGCAATCATTTAATCAATTTATTTTAATTATCTTTTTTTAATTTTATATAATTATTAATTATTTTTTTCTAACTAAGAAATTTTTGGTGTTGTGCTGAAATTCGTAATTCCTTATTTTTTTTTTAAATCAAGAAGCTTTTTATTTGTTATTATAAAAAACTTTTTCTTTCAATTATTTTATAACAAAAAATTTTTAACATGGAAATGGAACATTTTTCATTATATTTTTGTATGTGAATATTTATAAAATTTTCCATTTACAATAATAAATTTATAAATTTAATTAATTCCATTTATATAGTATTTTTTTTCTTTTAAATTAAAAATTTGTCTAAAAAATTGTTCTAATAATTTTACGTTTAATATTAAACACACATTTTAAGGTTTTTTTTTTATTAAGTTTTATCATTTAAGTAGATTTTAAATTATAATTTAATTTTTAAACTAAATTATAATTTATAAGAAACATATTTGTGTAAATTTAAATTTAGTAATTTAAAAGATGAATAAGTAAAAATGTTATAGAAAATTATATAATCTTCTTGTATTTAGGAATATTTTACTGTATTTTGTTATCAAAATTTAAAAACTTCGTGTATTTGTAAAGCAATTCCTTACATATTAAATATACAAATCTTGCAATATTTTTTTGGCAGTTATTTTAAGGACTGTACAAACTTAAGCTATGAACATTTAGAAACTAAATATATTTTTTATTTTTAAATAATTTTAATTTCTAAGTTATTATAACATTAATTTACGCATGTTAATTAAATCAAAATTGTCTTGTATTAGAATTAGAACCATAATATAATAGTGATAATTATTATTATTTACAATCTTCCTGGTTTTAATAATTTCTAACTATAAGTCAGTTCGTTTTATTATATAAAATATTAGAATTATCTAATATATTGCTGGATAGAACATAAACATAAGATGTGAAATTCAAGATTTGAAAACTATCTGATTGGGTATCTTAGCTTAAATTTAATGCCAATTCTATTTTAAAATAATAATTATAAAAATTAATTATTAAAAGTTCATAGCTTTAAATCTTAATGTGTCTTTCGGAAAGATATTAAATTTAAATATTCGATGTGTGTGGTTGAACGTTGAAATGAGTATTTTTATTATATAAAAAAAGGAAAATATTTCAATTTAATTAATCATATACCGTATATATTTTATACCTAATATAGGAAAATTATAGATAAATAGTTCAAACAAGCAGAGGATGTGACGTACGGATAAGAAACGCATAAGAATATTCGATCGGACAAAGTCGACTGATTAAATCAAAAATTTGTAAATAATTTGAAATAATTTTTTTTATTTTTTAAATTACATTTATGTCAATTTCAGTTAAACTTTTTATTAAACATATACTTTTAATTTTTTCAGATTTATCAATTTATAAATACAATTTCAATTTCATATCTTTCGTTCGTCGAAAATTGAAATCAATTGAATTTATGCGTAATGCGTCCGTCATGACTGCTCACTTTCAATATATACATATATACATTTCAACATTTGTTTGACATGTGAATCCGCCATTGAGCTTGTTTGAGCCGTTAAAATAAATAAAAAAAAGAAATAAAATATATAATTACAAAATTTGATTTAAAAAAAAAATTAAAACATTCACAAATATCGATTTTACAATATTAATATTATTAGTAATGTTTACACGTACATATTAATTTCATTTATATATTTATTTCTCTAAATACATTCATTTATGTCTAGCTCTAATAATTCTTGCTATTATAAGTATTCGAAATTTAAAATATAAGGGATATTTTAGGCAAATACTATATTATCAACACATAAATATAATATTTGCCTATAAATATATTAATATATAATTTAAATATAAAAATAAAGACGAATTAAACAAAATTTTTATACAAAATTAATATGGATTATAAATTTATAAATTAGATTATTTGTCCAGTGTTGTTTTTTTTTCGGTTTAAATTTGATTTTATAATTTTTACAACCGTTTTTTAGGTAACTTATTTTGTTGTTAAATTATTGCTAATTTGTTTTAGTGTGCCACCTATTACTCTAATTAAGACTGTTGGTTTCTGGAGATCGTTTACAAACGATCTTTCAATTTTCATTAATTATAAATATACTTTGTATTAATTATGACATGGATTTTTTAGTGACATGACATAAGACCATACAACAAAAAAGTTTATTTTATCGAGAAATCACAACCTTTAATTTTAATGTCATCAAAAAATTAAAAAGCATATAAGGGGCTGATGCAAATGAGATCGCATGAAATGGTTTGATTTGACATGAAAATGAGATCGCACTACAAATGGATTTTGAAAAATCAAATATTATTAAAAATGTTTATCCAAATGCTGTTTTATTGTCTTGTTTGTTTAATTATACCCAAAAATTACGCTGTACTAAAGTACTAAACTTTTAAAGATATTTGAATTCCAGGTATTCTTACCTCTTTTTTTCCCCTCTTCAACCGTAGAATTTAATAGTTTTTTCTTATCCACACTTTTTCAATAAATTTTGGTTTATTTATCAAAAAAAAAATTATTTTCATAAATGAAACATAAGTTCATATGCATATAAGACATAAAGGATAAAGCCATACACTGAAAAATTAAAGGTATTATGGCCTTATGTCATGTTATGTCACCTAATGTCTTCTTTAATAAAATTGGCAAGATCAAATTAATTATTTTAGTTTCAAAAAAATTTATGTAATAATTGATTATGATTATTAGAATTTTTTTTTGTGTTTGTTTATTTAGAGTTAGAGTTGGATATTGTTGTTGTAGACTTTTTTTATAAGGCTCGAATATGTTCAAATCAGAGATTCTATGTTAGAACAGGGAGCAATATATTGTACAGTATAAAAAACTACTGAAACCAATAAAATAATCAATAATAATTTAGGAATGTAATTAAAATAAGTGAAATGTAAAATATTTAATTTGAAGTTGGGAAACGGAAATAGTATGATAATATGTATATCTAATCTGAAGTGTTAAAGTAAAATTAAAATTATTTATTACAAAAGAAAATAATCTTCTGAAGAAGATTATAAAATAAAGCTAATTCGAGTGGATAATTTTAGAAACATATAAGTGACAGCCTGAAAATGTTTGTGTAGTTTGTTCAAATAAATACATGACTCAATAACATATTTTTTATGCACCTTTATGTTTCATTAAACTCACATGAGAAAATTGTTGATTGGTGGCTATAAGTTAAAACTAATTTACAAACATCTGTTAAACATTAAATACATAATTATTGTAGGTGGCGTACTAAACCAAATTGACTTTATAAAAAATTAAAAACACAATTATTGAATTTTTAAATAATTCAGTCCTGTTTAAAATTATATAGTCCCTGACAAATGTGTAAATTTGTATACAAAATTGACATACATAATTTATATTACTCAAATTTGGCAACAAAATTAAGTTTAGATTAATTTTTTATAACAAAAAATAAATACTAATAAATATTATTTAAAAAACTTGTGTAATCGAGGCCAGAAAAGTTCTTTTTCATAAAATCAGATGTAAAAAAAAAATATGTTTTTTTTCGTTTTTTAAATTGAAATTTTTGGTTTTATTCATTATGATTTTTTTTTTGTTCAGCTATTTTTAGTTTTTACTCAAAGGGACTGAGTTATTTTAACAACATAACATAACCAATTTAAACATGATTTCTATTGTATCTGTTACCAAAAAGTAAATTAATAATTTAATTAAAAATTAAAATAAATATTTTTAGGTGGCTTTTTATTTTCATTATTTTTAACAAAATAAATTTTAATTAGATAAAAATATATGTACAGAAATTTTACCATCAATTAATTATACCAAAAACTAAATGCCGATTATATAAAAATATATTTATATTTAGTTTGACATAAGTTTCAAATTTTAACTAAAAATTTAATTGAAAACTATATTGCTCTTTGTTATTTGGTTTTTAGTATTTAAGATTTTTTTTTTAGAATTAATATCAAGGATATTTGAAATCACTTAATATTTATATAATTGCTCCAAAAATTATTTTGTGAATAAAAATTAGTTTTTATATGATTTTTTTTATTGTTTTTTTTATACCCGGGAGTTAGTCTCGACGCAAGTTACGTAGAATGTGGGTTACCGTCGTTGTAGGCAGTGCCACAGTTTCAATAGTACGTTTGACATAATGTATGACTTATGTGAAATATTGACTACATTTATTGTTGAATATTTTCTCTCACCATATCAATTAATTATTTTTTCGAATAAAAACATAATTACTTTGATAAAAATTTATAAATTTATGTATCAAATTTAGTTGTCAACATTTTAACTGCTTCCATCCACTTTATATTGGTTGTACCGCGTCTGCGTTGCTTGCGTTGAGACTAACTGGACTAATAATAAATTTGTGAACGTAAAATTTTTTAATTTATTTTTCATATAGTATTTTGTTAATTGTTTTTTTTTTCTTATTTTTTTTTTTTTTTTTCTTTTTCAATTTTATTAACGTCTAATAATAAAGTACCAGTTTTGCACTTATTACTTAGTAATATTTTATTTTTAATTATTTTTATTATTATTTGTTTGTTCTTGTTAAAGATCAATTAAGGTAATTGCTTTTTTATTTTTATTGCTAAAAAAATTATCTACTGGGGGTCATCAAAGGTCAAACATTTGTAAAGACCTCGTTACTAATTCATCCTTTAAACATGCTTCCAAAAATTCCTCAATTGTTATAACACCATCTTGATTTAAATCTAATTTTCTAAATACTCGATCCACCTAATAATTGTAGCATACAAAAAATTGACTTTAGTTAAAATAAATATAATTTTATTGTTGTATTAATACTTTACCTGATCTCTTGCTTTTCGATCATCTTCAGGTTGATGAGCTCTTCGGCCCATTAATTCGTGTATGGCTAAAATCACTTCACCCAATTCACTACGACTAATGCAACCATCTCCATTTTGATCGTACAATTTAAATGTCCAACGCAATCTTTCATAAACAGATCCTCTTAATAATGTTGACAAAGTTACAAGTAAATCCTATATAAATACAATATTTAAAATTGTTATATAAAATTTTATAAAAAAAAGAATTTATAAATTTAAATTCAACAAACCCGAAAACTTATTGCTCCATTACAATTAACATCGAATGCTTTAAATACGTAATGTGCATAGAGACTAGAATCTGGTAATTATTTTTAATATTAATATATTATTTATGGTGAAAACGTTAAAAACAATAATTTTTATAAGAAAACTTACTTCCGTGAGGGAAAAATTTGGCGTAAATATCCTTAAAACAGTCCTCATGTACTACTCCTTCAGGGCATTCCTATAAAATATAATTTTATAGTGATAAATATAAAATTAGAAAGGTTTATAATGAAAAATTAAATGAAAAGCTTGGTATAATTTACAAAATTTAATTTCAAATCCGAAAGCAATAGAGGATATCGTTAATATTCAACAGAAGGTGCATTACGTACAATTTTATAATTTTATGTACAATTCTAAAATCTACGAACATATTTTTTTATCCTGAGATACAATATAGAATTCATATTTCTATTCCGCGTTAAAAATCTCTTTTTCATCAAATTTGCAGAATTTTCATTTACAAATAAGACATAGAATAAAATTTTATAACTTTTTGAAAGTAAATTTTAATTAATAAAATATTTTTTGGAACTGCAGTTGAAATTTGTTAGAGCACTGAATCAAATTTATCAAACTGTAATGATTTCCGAAAAAGAATTGATTTTAATAACCAAATCACAAACTTTGTTACTAATTTTACACCAGATAAGATCATGTGTCTCTGGTGAAACTACGTAAAAGAATTTTATCAATTTTAATAAAGTCGTTTCTCTAAAAAGATTACCAATAATTAATAAAATTATATATTTCTTATTTTTGTGATGAAATAAGTAAAGAATTGGATAAATTAATATTTGCAAATATATTTAGAATTATTAAAGGACGTTTATCCTTGTCACCGTCTTCTGTTTGTGTTGTTCGGGTTTTTTCTGTCCAACATTCCAAAAAAAAAAAACAAAGTTGAGAAACATAAATTAGAATTAGATACTCTGCATTAATTCAAACAAAAAATTTAGTAAAACCAAACTCCAGTGAATATTTTTGATATTCCAGGATTACCACATACATAACATAATTTAATGTTTCATATTTTATTATATATATAATTATGTTATATTATTTTGGTCATTTTAGGTAGAATTTGGATGACTAATGCTCTACCGTAAAAAAAAATATAATATTATAAAAATGTAAGATTTATAGAGATTTTGACTGGTCTCTAGTTTGGCCACTTTTTGTACATACTACTTTCAAATACATTTAGTATAGTTATTCTGAAAATGAAATAAATCCCAAAATTCGAATATTTTAAAAATCGATTACTTTAATTTTTTGAAATATGAAACTCAAATTACACAATACTGAATTTAAAATAAGTAAATAGAGGACCAATAATAACTAAACTAAACTATAGACACTTTTATTTGAAATTTTTAGCTCTTCTAGATCCGCAAAATAAGTATTTTATACAGCTTCCAACTGTGGTTCCAGCATGTAAAAATATACTTTCACTAAAGTTGAATGATTTTAATTAAAGTCATATATAAAAAGTAATTGAATAATGCCAAATAAAATTTGTATACAAATATATTGAAGTAGTATGGGTGGGTGCCACCACTGAAACAGAATATATTATTTAGGCTTTCCATATTTCTCAGTCAGAATTCTCGGACCTAAAACCTAATTTACATATAATTACAAAGTAGTATATAAAAAATAAAATGTATTTTATATGCTCGACAGCTTTTACATTATGAAAATTAAAAAAAAATAGAATATATATAAATAGACATAAAGAATTTTTGCTATTATTGAGTTTTTCTATATTGGCTGGAGGAGCCCTAATAAAACTTATGTGAGTAGAATACGAGAATATAAAATTTCTGTAAAAAAAAATATTATTTTAAATTATTAACAGTGAAAACGAATGGTCCAGTGAACATGATTTTACTATGAAGTATCAACAAATAATGCCAAACATTGTACATTTATGTTAATATACAGTCACTATAGTGAAAGTTTACTTTCACAACTACTTCCCATCACTGGTAACGAACATTGAATTTAAATTACAAAATACTATTACAAAGACAGTAAAAAAAATTTTTTTGGAGCAATATATCTATTATAAAAATATATTTTCTGCGTTTTTATAATCAATTATTGATTAAATTTTTTTCAATAAAAGAATATTATTTAATAATTCCAATTTAATATTAGCTTAAAAATTATTGTACCGTGATTTTCTAATTTACTTAGCAAGGCTATGGTTTTAAACTATTTTTAGTTGCATAAAACAAAACAAATAAATTTTTATAACTACCAAAAAACTTTATGAAATACATAAATAAAATTAGTGATATAGAGATAATAAACGATCTTACTTACGCCATTTTACAAATAGGAACTAATATTAAAAAAATAAATAAAATTAATATGCCTACTTTGAACAGCTTGTTCTAACCCCAAATTTTTAGGGGTAGTGAGTGGCTCGCTGTTATCCTAACTTCCTAACCCCTTGTGTTAAGGTTAGTATAACAACTCTTGCAATCATTTTCATTTTAAAGAAAACATATTATCTACCTAAAGAAATAATATATAGACTTGTTTTTGTGTTGATATGACGTAAGTTATATACATGTTCCCAGCTCTCAGTCTATAGTTAACAGAAGCTTTAATCAACATTAAAAAAGCTATTAATGTGTGTTCAGCAGGGTTGTTAAATAATGCAATAATTTTGTATACCGCAAAATTGAATTACTTTACTGCATTACTTGTAATGGTGGTACTTAAATGTTTTAATTACACATTACAAAACTGGTACCAAATGTAATAAAAATTTTAAATTATTTTTCTGCATTACAAAAATACTTCACATTTTTATGGTAAAGTATTTTTTAAGTATTTTAAAGTATTTTTCACTTCAAAAAATTACTTATAAATACTTTGAAATATTTGATAATCCAATGAATCACCGTGAATAGTAATTAATTAAAACTTACGAAGAATTTGTAATACAGTAAAGTAAATAAAAAATTATATTAAATTTACGCCAGTATAGTAATGAATTATTAACACATTTAAGTACATAATTACATTTTGGGAAAGTATTTCAGTATATGTTAGCATTACTCGGTAATAAAACTGCCATAACTATGGTGTTCATTTAGTAAATTAAAATATGTAATTTCACTTTAATGGAGAAATTTTATGTGTTTACATTTTAAATAATATAAAGAAACGTTGTCAATTATAATTTTTAATCAAATTAATATAATAATTACCGTTTTAAATCCTCGGTACATGACACGAATTTCTTGTCGTGAAAATTTTGTTTGTCGACATAAATCTTCGAGGGCAACTGGTATGACTTTCGGAACACGTGTTGGTTCTAATTCGTAAACAACTTCTTCAATTGGACTATCCGGTGGTGTTGCCATAATTTCGCCCTGATCCTTATTTCATAAATATAATCATATGTAAATAGCAAAACTACTTTTCTCCTTTTTTATATCCGTTTTATTTTATTTTTTTATTAATATTTACTACATGGGTGGATTTTTTTGTGTTGTTTTGTATAACAATTTATTGTAGACTGTAGTCAGATTTTGGTGGGTTTACAAGCTAAAAAAATAAAAAAAAATTAAATATTTCATTTATTTATCGAAAAATATATTTATATTTTGTACTATTTTTTATGTAAATATATAAAAAATATTTATTATGTAATTTTATAGTAAAAATTATTCATATATTTTTTTTTTGTTGGAAGAAATTCTTTTGTTGCTTAGACCTTAGAGTAAGTAATGGACTGATATACAACTGAAATATCTTATATTATACCGCATAATTTTTTTTATTACATACATTTTTGTATGCATTGTAAAAGTTTACATTATTAAGTCATAAGTTTGTTAAGAATAAAAAGTTATGACTTAATCATAAAAATAAATATATATTTTAACGTATCTGGTTTTTTTTCGATTTGTATATAGTATTATTTTTAGATTTTATTTAAAAATTAACAATTTAATTTACTGTTAATAAAGATGAATAAAGAATTATATTTTTTTTATAATTTAATTATGCGTACAACAATATAGCAATTTTTTATGCTAAGAATTATGTATCGTGAAACTACTAACCCGCCAGCAATTCTCAACATTCACAACGTCAACACGCTCAACGCAAGTTTTACAATGGCGTTATAGGTACTCTAAAAGTTGTGTTCTTATGACATAAAACAAGCGATTTTAATCGGCTGTTTTATAATATGAAAAACATTGTAAATAATTATTTACTGGTTGCTCGTAATATTCCAGCAATATAAGTTTTTTTTTTAAATATTTGTAAAACTTATCTTATTTATCTTATCATAAATACTATTTTCTTGAATTATCTTCAAACTTTTTGATTTTTAAATGTCAAATTTCAGCATTGAGAATGATTGCGTTGAATTTTTCAATTTTTCGAACTTTCTGTGCTGTGAATGTTTGCTTTGAGTTTATCTACTCACAAACGTTTTATATGGGTTGAATTTATGAAAGCGCATTGCCGTTCTTAATGTTGAGAGTAACTGCGACATTATAATAATAAAAATATACTTTTATATAAGAAAGCCTTTTTTTAAAACGCTCTTTTGTTTTTAAAAGCACTTAGTTGAAAAAAATAACACCCAAAAATAAGATTTCTAAAAACGTTTCACCGTATAATCTGGTTGTCGAAATTTTTTTTTTATAGGTATAAAATAATACTGCCACTGAGGCAGTTATAATGGCATAAATATAACAAGGAATAAGCGCCGCCTAAGCAAAGCATATGATTCTTCCTATTCAACGTGTAAATTTATACTAAATATTTAACTATTAGAATGGGTCGATGTGCTGTAGAGGTAATGGTAAGTAGCTTTTGACTGGAGATACAACAAATGCGATTTAATTAAATTAATTTTATAATTATCAGACAGACAGACGTTAATTTGATATTACATTTAATCAATTACATTAAAATGAACTAAATACAAAATAAATTTTATCTATTGAATAAACAATTTGAAATAAAAACAGATTTTGCGTGATTTTTGTATTTGTTTTAATGGTATTTATTGAATAAACAATTCACAATAACGAAAATCGCAATTATGAAAATAAGAAATCAAAATCTGTTTAATTTTGTGAAAAGTTATAAGCAAAAATTTCAATAATCTTTATTGAAACAAATACGGTATGAGGTTTGTAATTTTGAATTTTGTATCCGAAATATTTTCTTTTTTTTTATTAAATAATTTATAACACACATTAAGATATTATGGATAATGTAAAAATATATTATGGCTTTCTGAAATATACAAATTGATTTATAGGTCAGAAATTTTTTTATGATGTCGTATCATAATGTTCCCACCTATTTATCTATAAATTGGCACATAAATATAACTGTTTAAAATAGTTCTTGTTAAAAATCACAAATCATTTTTTATTTAGGGAATTATTGCATGCCATGCCATATAATTAACATCTGTTTTACAGACTCTTTATATTTTCTTACATTAATAATCCCAGAACTTCAAGGTAAATCGTAGAATATTTTTTCATATTAGCATTTATGGTTACTTATTTAAAATTAAAATTCTAGTAATTTTGCTGTTGTGTTTTAAATTTTATCCATATAGGATATAGCTTCTGTATGTATTTCTTGGCCATATGTATGGTTTTTTTCAATCGCACTACTACAATATGTTATTAATTCTAATGCATTGTATTTTTGAATGAATTCTGACAATTTTCTGAAAAATTTCTCACAATTATTTAAAAATATTATTATCTTATTATTTTTTATATATATATACTTTACTTTAAGTAATGATATTTTCATCCAATTTAATCAATTTAAACTAAACTTCGTCTCTGTACTCTGTGAGTTTATACCGCCAATGCATAATAGCTGATTTACTCTAAAAATAATTTCAAAATCATGAACAGCATTTAATGATAGATGGGAAGCAACATTTTGTCTTCCTAAAATAAGTTTATTTTTAATATCCAGAATTGCTTTTTTTTCGTTCTACACTATATAATGAATCGTGAATTGAAATCCTCGTGCATTTATTTAAATTTGTTTGTATTTTTTTCAATTTTCCCTTTTTAACTTTTTGGAGAAAAATTCAACTTATATGATATTTTTGTTTAAGTGTAAATATTTAAGATTTTCATATTAAAGAGGCTCGTACTTGACTGTACATTACTTGTCATTAGGTCATCAATCTTAAATTTTTTTTTAATTATAATTAGAAATAGACTATTTCATTTCCGGTTTGGTCCTTCAAAGGAAAACGTCTTCTTGAAAACATTTCTTCATATTATACATGCAGTTTTTATATTATTTGGGTCATATACTTGTAGTCAAAATAAAACGATGGATAGATACATGGTTAACATAGTTATAAATACAAGTGAAAAATACTGTTTTAGCAAGAAGCTGGAAGCCTTGACAATATCGTTTTAATATAAAAAGCTAACCGATCAGATCTTGATGTTTCCATGGGTGCGACCAAGATTATTCTAGGAGAGGTCAAACTAAAAATTTCAAATTGATGGTTGTTAGAATACCATCCCCATGTTTCTTCAAAAGTGTCCTGTTGATTACCACAAATTATTCTGAGATAATAAATTTCAACCCCCTGTTTTCTAACGCAAAACGCTTTAGAACGTTTATAAAATGTTGTTCTTGCATTTCGTCTATTAATAGACACTCAACACTCATAATGCAAATGCCATGCAGTCTATTCTATTCCATAGTTAATCGCACCCTAGTTTTAACTCTGCGTAAAGTACTAAATACCTCCCGTTGTTTTTAAAATTAAATGTTTTGTTATTGTTTCTTATTTTTTAAATTTACTTTCAATATATTTTAATTTACATTTCCACAGGTGCTATTTCAAAATATGTACTTTCTCGAATGCATATTTAGCCGGGGAAAACTGATATATATATATATCAATCAATTCTTTCTGAAGTAATTTTTCTGATGGTTTGTTTTAAACATATTTCAGGAAAGAAAATTCACTTTGTTAATGAATAATGTACAGCCCCCTATTCTAAAGCTGTATAATATAAATTCCACACCATATAATGTGGCGATCATCATTATATTCCTGTGTGATTATTGTTCTTTTAAATTTTTAAATTTAAAACATAAATATATGTAATTATTTTTGTCATCTTCTATAGCCGATATGGCGCATAGAGAATTCAATTTGGTTTGATTAATAAATATTTAAAAATATAGTATACTTTTAAAAACATTAAACAACAAATATTTGTGGCGAATTAATATAATGTGTTATCAAAGTCCTAAACCAACATTCAATTTGACATTTATCTTAATTCCGCCGTATATATCACAGTACATAATTATTGCATACTGTCAGGCAGTTTATTAAATGTGCACAAACAGAGAAGGATATGCAGGGTCTGTTAAATTTATTTTATTACTTTTTAATTACTTCTAGTATTGTAGTTTTTTTTTTTAAAACGCTGTATCTACAATTAATTTATATTATATTTTACAAGCACATCGGATTGAAACAACCAGATGAAGAGATTGTGTACTTAAAAATATCTTAACATAAATCAAATTTAATAATATTGGGTAAATACATACATAAATAGATATTTAAACCATATTTATTTATTATAAGGCACATATAAAAGATAAATTTTATAATACATATATTCTATTGATTTTAAATAAAAATAAATATATAATAAGATTCAAAAAATACACAAACAATTTTAGTTACTAATTTATTTTATTATTTAAATTTATTTGCTCTAAATCTTATTCACTCAAACTCAAAGTACTACTATTGACGCAATAAAATTTAAATATTTAAACTGAATTTCCGCAATACTTAAACATAAAGGTTTACTATACTGAATAATTATAAAATGCATTATATTTTGAAATAAGTAATATTTATAAAAAGATTTCGTTATATAAAAAATTATCAATTTGATACCAGAGCAAATATTTACTTTAAAAATTAAACTATGTGAATGTCAAATTGTCAATTAATAATTTAACGTAATATTATTTGAATTGAATTAATTTTCAGCCAAAAGAAAAGTTTTTGCATTTCCTGACATTGAAGTATAAACTTTTATAAAAAAAAAACCAATAATTGACATTATTAGTATTATTATTTTGGAAAAAATAATAAATTTGATATAATTATAATTTAGAAATTATAGCAAAAATTAAATAATAATAATAATTATAGTAATCAGAATATTGTTATTGTAAATCTTATTTATATAGTGCGGTTTATACTTTGTCTCATATTAGTACTAAAGTAATTCACCAAAACTGAAGATAATTGGGATATGTGGTATATTTGAATATTAATTATTATTCAAAATATTCTGAATATTAAAAATTTTCAATATTACATTATTGTGAGAATTTATTGACTGTGGGCAATACCAAAAATCATCTACATACAGATAGTTCAATCGTATGAGGATGAGGAACTGCGAAACCTGTTCGAAAAAAAATAATAAAAGAAAAAAGTTGAAGATTTATTTTTGGAGAAGAAAATACTCAACTATTGTATAAAATAAACGCATTTATTAATCTTTTTAGTTGTTTGTCTAAAATGATATAAGATTCCGTTAATTTATTTTATTGAGCATTTTCTTCTTTGTATGAAATCCTCAAACTACTTTTATGTTTCGCATTTTGCCATACGATTGAACTATGTAGATTGTAGATGATTTATATGGTATACCGAATATACCGAATTGTTGGATATATGTGCAAAGAGTAGCGGAAGCGATCATAAGACTTAAACATTCTGGGTCTGTGCAACAAAGTGACCGTATTCTGAGTTCCCCTCACCCCTTGGGGCTGGTTATAATAATATTATCAGATATTTGATACATATGAATATATCAAAAATATATTAATTACAACAAAATGCACAAGATATACAATAATAACTAAAATTCACAATCTTGGGAGAATCACTTTAATTTCGAAGCCAAAGAATATCTTAATTAAAGCATTGTTAAAACTAATAAATGAAACATGAATTGCAATTTTTTAAAAAGAAATATGATAATCAATCATCTGATATATGTAAGAAATCAATACTTACATATATAACTTTCATTATAATTTTATAATTAAAATCAAATTGTCAATGTCAACATTAAATTGCAAGTATAATTGAATATAAAAATATATATATTATATATATTTATATATATATATAAATATATATTTTCGTATTATATACCACCTACATGACAACACGAATACTATCCTTAAATATCCTCAAATATCATTAACTATTGTTAAACATTATTATAATGCTATTAAAACTTTTAATTCTTATGATAGATATTATTGTTACTGACATTCTGATATAATGATCATAATTATAACGACCATTAATGTCACTAAAAAAAAAAGTTATAGTAAAATAAAAAATGTACAATTTATTATAAAAGTCGTAACAGTTTACATTAAAAAAAGGGGATTAAAATATATAAATATAAATGGTATTAAAATATCAAGATTTAAAAAGTTATTCTTCTTATTTATTTTATGATGTGAAAAAACTTGATATGATTTGATATGATTTACAAAAAAATATAAATAGAAAAATGAGATATAAATAAATATGTAATAAGAAAATAAAATATTCTTTGATTTACAAAATATAACAAGAAACTACAAAACTATATATATATTCCAGCCAAATTGGCACCGTATTTTTAGTCAGAACTATATGAAATAACAATAATTGAATTGTATGTAATATTTATATATGTATGTATATATAGAATAGAGATATAGAGTAGTGATTTAATGGATGGTGGTAAATATTATTGTAACTAAAAAACTGATATGGCATTTTGGTTTGATTACTTTGGTAAAAAAAAGTTATACACATCATAGTCAAAATTTAGTTTTAGAGTTGTAATTTTGAAAAGTTTTCGTAAAATAAAACTATTACAAAAAATTTATTTTTTATTTCGTATAACATTTTTTCTGCACTATTATAATGTTGTAAAGTTTTATTTTAAAATTCAATAAATATATCAATCAAATAATAAAATGAAATCATATTATTGTCATTAAAATTGTCTTACTTCTGATAATATAAAAATGCAATTCGAAAATAACATAATATAATTTTTAAGACAGTAAAAATGTTTTAGCTTTGATATTATATTTATGCGGAAACAGAGCAGAAATGTTATTTGATATTTAAAGAACAAATCACATTTCAAAATGTATTTATCGAAAATTCCAAAACAGTTTGAGTCAACATATGAAATTTATTTATATTATGACATTATATTATCTACCTATCGCCTTTCTTCATATGACAAAGATTGTTTTTCCGTATCATCTTTTTTACCATAATTATAATCAAAAACTTAATATAAATCAGTTGTTTTGAAAATTCAAAATACCTTAATGTAATGTTAAGCTATTTTTCTTTATTGTAACTTTAAGTTTAATTTGGAATAATAGGTTATGTTATAAAATTATTATTTTTTTCAGATTTGCTTATGTAGACTTAAGTAAACTTTAGCTATTTTTCTATATTTTATTTTGGTATTGGAAAATTATAAATATAATTGTATATTTAAGAAAAATAGCTTAAGTGACTTAATTTCACTACAGGATTATTTTAAAATTTACCAAAACAATCAAAGTCTCAAAAATATTAATTAAATTTAAACAATAAGAAGAATTAACCAAATTATATATTTAAATTTAAATAATCTTGACTTTGTTTTAAATCATTTTCAATAACTTATACTAAATGTTTTTTTTCGCAAATTTGTTTCAAGATTAAAAATGCATTTGTGAAAATTTAACATTTTAGACTTAAACTGTTTTGACTTTTTAGTCAAGATATACAAGTGCATATATATATATTCAGAACATATGTAGTTATCAACACATTGTTGATTTACTTAGCTTAATACATATAATATAAGTAATTTTTCCATTTTTATTAATATTTCTATAATAATATTCTCTAGTGCAGCTTGGTGGGTTTTTAATTTTGTTAATTTAATATTATCAATTAAAAATTTTAGTACATAGCTGAAAGCTGATATTCCGCAGAAACCTGGGGTTCTATAAAATGTTTTAAAGATTGCGAGAGAAAATTTTATGGAAACCAATATTTAAAAAGTCCTGCCAGAATTTCCTTACTGTATAAAAAAAAAATATATCGAAATTCATTTGTAGAATATAGTGCTCCTACATTGAAAAGTGAGTTTCTGAATTTAAATTTAAACCCGCGGTTGTTAAGTAAGTAACAAAGGTATTAAAATTAGACATAAGATACTATTTGTTACGACTTTATGTGTGAGAGCTCTGTATCTATAGTTTTAAATTTTTTTTTGAAACTATAGAGATTAACAGCAGAATATGACACGTTGCAAATTACAAAAAAAAATATTTTGTATGTCCTGGAGATTTTTTTCAAAAATAGCGATGCTGAAATAATACCATGCAGAATATCACCGATTTAGATAAAAAATCCAATATAAGAAAAATATTTAGAAAATTTAGAGATATTGGTTAAATTATTTAGCAATGCATATAAATATTCCAGGATATATATCTTAACTTCTTAACTCTTAACATACTAACAAGATATAATGAAATCAAAATTGTAAAATTTTTGATTGAAGATAACAAAAAAAAAAATAGATGAATTGGCATGAAATACACGGAGACATTATAACTTTGAACAATTCAGTTACGCTTTGCAAACCGCAAGGAATAACTATAGTGGATAGAGCAATATTTTTAGATGAGATCAATCTAAGAGTTGCGATAAGACATTATTATTGCATATACATAACCGTAATGGGGAAAGTGTGTCCGACATAGAGTAAAATTGTTAGATCTCTACGGTTACATAGATATTGCAAAGCGAATCCATGTACAGTGACTGCGATGTTTGAAACATTGAGACTTTAGACATGTTGATCGTATGGGTGATGAAAACGTTCTTGCTAAACTATAGTCTTCGAATCCATCCCGGACATTAAAAGAAAAAGAGGCAAACAATGTATATATTGGAAAAATTACGTTGAGGTAGACCTAAAGAAGCTTATCGAACAAGAACAAAACAAAGCTCTATTATGTATATTCAATCAGGTTATGTGTATTGTGTATGCTAAATTTAAAAAATGTGAAAATAAATATGCAAATATAAAAACATTCAAATAAGATATAATTTTGGTTTCAATTTTGTTTGGTTATTCATTCTATTTTTAAACTAAATAGATTACTAAGGGTTGTAAATTAATATGTCGGACAATTTAACTATTACTATAATTAAATAAGCTTTTTAAATTTCCTAGTTATAATAATATATGTATATTTGGTATACATCTAACATAATATCTATATTAATGTCTGCGCAAAAATTTAAAGAACTTTTTATACACCTGTGGAATGCATTGGAAAAGCTTTTACTTTTGTCGTCAACAACCTAATATAAATATAGGCTCATTCCTCACGGGATTTAATATTATGTTTAGGTTTATATTTCATTAACATATACGTAAGAACGTAAGTATATGAAGTATTGTTATATTTATAGGACTAATATTATTTTAAATAATTGGAATAATATTTCTTTTTTAGTAAAGTATATAAATTCACACGACAAAATAATTTGTATTATTGTACATATATACATAAAACCTTATAAAGCCGACAATTTTACATATTTTATCGACTGAGAATTTGGTTGCCGTAAACGATAGTTTCTACTTTTTTGAGTTATGTGGTTTTTTAGGAGTTTCCGTATCAGCTATTTCGTTTGCATTCATCGAAACTCAGTTATATTCTTTCATTGCTGAGATATTGTGAGCATGCATTTTGCCCTAAACACCATGAAGTAAAGTAACTATAACAATTTATTTACATTATAATCCAATTCATAGCGTATACGTTAATTTTACTTTACAAATTTATTAATTTATTTGCGGTATGATGGTATGAAATGATAAGACATAAAAGGATTGAATGCAGTTTTGAAATTGAAGTATGTACTATTAATAAAATTATTTCCAAAATAAATTATTTAAATATACAACAATTATTACTCGAAATGATATTTATTATAAATTCTATATGATGAGATTATAAACTATAAAATTATAATATTTTACTATATTTTAACTGTCGTCAATCCTAGATGGATCCACAAGGGAGATATGAAACTTGGCAACTTTTTTTATTTCCATTTCAATTCAACTCCCACGTTATAATTTAATTATTTTATATATTTTCTTCAATATGATTTTTAATATTTCCTTTATATACTATATAAAGAAAATCTCAATTGCAAATTAGATTGAAATATTCTACAATAAGCTTATTTATAATAAATAATAAATTGTATATAAATCAATTTACCGACTTGAGAAAAAAACTCATAAAAATGTTGTTTTAATGAATTTATTGATAACTTCAAAATAGACAAGTTTTATTTAATAATAATCAGAATCACTAATTAATGATATACGAGAATATATTTATTGATTAATTTTAAATTAAGATTATAATGCTAAGTTAAATCTTCAGTTTTTTTGTAATTTTAATATTATACATTTTTGTTTTATATTGTTTTAAATTTATTTCATACCTGGTATACGAAACTTTGATCGACATTGGTTTCGAACAGCACAAGAAAGAAGTAGGTGGAAAACTATGGGGAGGCTTTTGCCTTATTTAATTTTTAATTTAATAATATTTTTAAATTTAAATTTTTAATTTATTAGTAATACATATTTAGTAATTACATTAAATAATTAAATAAATTATTTTATTCAAAATGTATATCACAATTGGAATTAAACATTAAATGAATTGTAAATGAAGAATAAAATAAATAAATTAAATGGCTGAATAGCTAATAATAATACTAAATACGAAACTTGAAACAGTAAAAAACAAGGACATTATAGATTATAAAAATTGCAAAAAAAAATATATTATAATTTCTTAAAATAATATTTTAACATTGGATTTTTTAATATAAAAGAATATTTCTTTTTAGTTGTTGTACCAAAATGATTCATTACGATTTGGTAAATTCGATATATGTAATACTATTCTTGAAAAACTCTTCCACTCAGCTTTTATATGATACAAAATACAAGAAAATTAAATTAAGCTACTCCCGTATTTAATACGAATACTGGGCGATTAATTTTTTTAAAACTATTTCAAAATTGTTAAGATATAGAAAAATACAATTCGAAAATTTTGCAAAAGAACCATTTCAAATAAATAAATTGTCTTGACCTTTAGTTTTAGTGGTCGATAAAAAATAGACATTTATTTGGCAAACTTGCGCTGACCTTTACATTGATACAAATAATTTACATTCCATTTGTATATGCATTGTGTGTTTGTTTTACCAACTCTCGACCTGAAGATTTAAATTCCCTGATATCGTTCAAAAAATGGGAACCCAGACACAAAAAAATAATTGGTTTCTAAAATTAAGTTTTCTGTTAATAACCTTTACCTAACCCTACACCTACAATGATTTCAATCGAGATAATCAGTACCATAAAAGTTCTTGTATATAAAAACGTAAAAAATTTAAAATCGCTTTCAAATATAACAAAATATTAGATTCTTTTTTATTATTGCTATGACAGAGAGGGAAATCAGCGAAGGAATAATTAATTAACGCCAGAATTCTTTAATAAGTTATTATCATAATTATATATAATATACTACATAATATCTTATTATCTATTATATTTTGTTTTAAAAATAACATTAACATTATTTATTTATCGATATCTGCCCTTTGTTCTTTAAGTGTTCAAAATGTGCTCAAACCTAATTGTTGGAAAGCTTATAACTTATAATTCGAAAAACAAAGGTATCACTGTTAATATTGAACAGTAATGTAATGTACAAACACCGTCAAAATATTACGATTTTTAGTGAATATTGAAAAAAAAAAGATTTTCAACAACCAAAGCCCCCATCACTTTTAATCTAGAAATCAATATTGAAAAAAATAAACACTGAATGTTACTTATAAAAAAAACATAGTGTAATTTTGTTCAATATCATTAAAACTCTATCTATAATATAACAACTTCAATATTATATAACTTAATTACATATAATTATATATATATAGCATTTTCGGGTCAAATTCGTCTTTTTTCATACAATTACTATATAGGAAAAGACGAATTTGACCCGAAAATTCTATATATCCAACTTATATCAAAAACAATATTCTATAATTGAAATTGTAAAAAAAAAATATCTATTGAAGACTTAAGAACTTGATGTGACAATAACTTCGACTAAAAATCCAAAACAAAAGTCGACTCAAGCGTGAAATTAGTTATATATATATATGCCATTGCATCTCATAAAACAAAGATCGTTTTTCCGTATAATCTGTTTACTGTAACTATATAAGTAAAACCTTAATAGCTTAGGTAAGTTAGAGGAAGTGGTTCGAAATCCAGGTTGGTTAAGTAATTTTAAGCCATTTTGTCTCTTTTGCACATTTAAATTTAATTTGAACAAAAGAAAATGTTATAAAATTAAAAAAAAAACAGATTTGGTTATGTTGACTTTTAAGTTATCTTTAGAGCATATACATATGTGTAAATATAAATTAGACTTTAGCTATTTTTCCATATTTTCTTTAGTTTGAAATTCGACTAATATTGGAAAATTATATAAATAAAATTGTGATAAGGAAAATAGCTTAAGTGACTTAATTTCTCAACAGGTTTATTTAAAATATACCAAAACAGTATAAGTCGCAAAATCTTAAATAAATTTAAAACGATATTAAGAGTTGAAGAAATTATATTTTCTAAATACCAGACCTTTACATTATTTTTTCAGTTTTTCAATTATTTTCAATGGTTTTTATTTTGTAAGTTAGATGTTGTTTCAAATTTCAGTCATAAAAAAATCTATTTGTGATAAACTATCATTTTAGACTTATGATGTGTTCACTTTTTAGTTAAGATGAGTTTGCTTCCAAAATTATGGAATATATTAAATTTTAAATATTTAATATTTTTCAAATATACTTTAAAATATAATTTTTCTATAATTTCACACTAAAACAAAATAAAATTGTATTTTTTTTATATAATATATATTTAACTTTTTTTATCACCTTTTTTTACTAACATTTAAATATATAATAGAGTTTCACGGTTTTTAAATAAGCTATGTATCTCAACATATAAAAAAATATTTATGTATGTTGTATGTATTAAAATAATTTGTTAATATATTATTATTATTATTTTTAATTAATTTCATATTTATAAAATTTATAATTTAAAAAATACATTCATTTAAGCTGATTAAATTTATAATAAAATGTAAAATATCTAAATGGTTGTTATTGTTGTTTTTTATTTTATTTATATATAATATATATATATATATATACATATATACATATATTTTTAATGTGTTAAAATTAACAAAAAATAAAAAACTAACTTTTTTTGAAAGAATAATATAACAAACATAATTATGCTATGTATATAAGTATATTATTTGTAAGTATGAAATTGTTTCACTCTTTTAATTTATTACACATATACATTTTTGCATAAAATTACTTTCTATTTTTATATTTAAATATTATATATATAAACACGACGATACAAGGACGATTATTTTTTTTTTATTTTATTTCTACAAACATTAATATTTTTTTTTATAATATATTATATTAAAACTGTATTTAATTTATAGTATATATACATATAATAATGTATATTATTTATAATTAAATAACACAATTAGTTTTTTTCATATTTATTTTAGTTAATTATAATTTTCTTTTAAAAAATTTGAAAAAATTTATTATTATTTCCATTTTTATACAGTTTTTTATGTTATATATAGTAGTATAATTTTTTTTATTTGGTTATTTCACACAATATTTTTTCTATTCTGTGTCTATAACAGAAAGCTTTAAACATAAAATTATAATACGGTATTATATATAAAAGTTGGAGAACTATGTATATATATATAAACTGATTTTAATACTTAACGCAGCACGCAACTAAAACTTTAACCGATATAAATTTGCTCTACTTGGTATAGAGATACAAATATATAAAATTAATAAAACTTTTTGAATTTGTATAACATTTTCCACTAAATTTTTTCCGATGACAAAAAAAAGGAAAATTAAACTCCCCTTTCACCACCTACTAAACTCCAACAACAAAAAAATATAGTTTTTTTTTGCTCAGCAAAAGCTTTTAATGTCCTTTTTTGCTCAAATGAATCTTATAGATATTATTATGTTGTATGTTTTTATTATAAAAAATTTTATATTATATACACAAAAAATATATATATATTTGTATATATATAATATTAAATATATAAATTAAACGATTTAATATTAAAAAATAAGCTTTTGTTAAAAAAAAAATTAATGTTCTTTAATTCTTTTTTTAGCTTAGATATACAAAAAATATTACATAAATAAAAAAAAAAACACTTTTATGCTAGAGGTAATTAATTATATTTCAAAATGTGCTTTAATAAATCTTATAGGCTACTTAAAAAAAATGCTCCAATTTATGTTGTTGTTGTTAACAATTTTGTTTAAGGATAGTAAATTTTGCTGAATCAAATTTTATATTTTTTTCCCATTAACACTATCAGTATTATATGTATAGTTATAAAAAATTAATATATAGTTATACTTTTACAAAATCATTTGAAATTATATTATATTATTGTATAAAATAAATTTAAAAAGTAAATTATAAATTAAATTTAGTTAAATTCAAATATTATTATTATGTTTTTTTATGTTTATTTTGTATAATTTTATTTAAAAAAAAAAAATTATTTTAAATAAAAAATGCTTATATATATATATGTACAACCAGCACGTTTGCAAAATCTAATCAGAACTGAAATATAAAAAAGCTTAAATTTTTATTTAAATATTATTTTATTTTGTTAAACTCTCCTTTTTGCGTATATTCAAGAATCCTATTTTTTATTTGCATATATATATATATATATATATATATATATATATATATATATATATATATAAAAAAAAAAGAATGGTTTTTCATATAAGAAGTGTTGAAAAAAAAAACTTCTTATACTTCTTGTTCCCTGGGTTAATGTGTTAAAAAGGATATAATTTTGCAAAGCGCAGAAGATATTTCCCCTTTTTATAGTGTGGGAGAGATACGCATACTTTTTTTTTGACGAACAATCAGTACTTTATATAGTCGTATATAGTTTTTATAATAAAATCTTTAGGTTTTATTAGTAAGAGTAGTAAGAGTATCCGATGTGACTAAAGTAAACGAACTTTCATTATTTGTACCACTCTACACATTTATATACATATAAAAATAAAATGTACAAATTAAATTTGATTTATATATTTTTTTTTTGATTATTTTAAAGTATTTTCAAAATATTATGTAAAAAACAGTTACGATATTTTACAAATTATTCCGATGACCACGGCAGGGCCTGTAAAAGTCGCTCGTAGGTCCGGGTGAAGTAATTAATATATGTGACCCGCTATGTACTTAAAAATAAATAAAAAATTGTAATTTTTTGTTGAATAAAAAATTTATTGATCTAAATGGAAACTAAAAAATCTAATTCACGTACAAAACACTAACTTAAAATATGAGGCAAATCGAATGTGGAATTACGCCAAACATAAGGAAATCTTCATAGTATATTAGATATTATTATAGGATATTTTTGAGCATAAAACTGCGAAATAAACTTTTGATAGTTTTGTATTGTTTCTAAAAGTGTTGCTAGCTATATTTTAGAGGCCTATGTCAAAATACCTTCGGGCACCCCTTCTTTCAGCAGCACTTGCCAATGAACGTAACTGTAACCATAATCTAGTAATACTTCTTATTGTATTGTAATGATTTAAATTTACATATTAGTTCAGTTTTAGAAGTGAAAATAAACTGTAATATTATCGTTTCAAGTAATCCACCCTTCAGTTCAGGCGCGGCGATTTATATAATTCAATTTTAACAGATTTCTTGAAAAGGAAAATATAAATGTTAATGGTACCTAGTACCTACACCAATCCCGTGAACATGTTTTTGTATTTGTGCTTTTATTCGACTCGGATTATATTAATTTCAGTAAATTTAATGTGGTTGGCGGAATTAGCCACTCAAATTTTTTTTTAAATTATTTTGAACTGCTTTAACGTTTTATTATTCTCTATTGTTTTACTATGTTGCAAATATATTTCCATAATGGTCAGCGAAAAAAATAATAATATTGGTTTCAAACAATATCATGATATTAATAAGTACAATCCCAAAAATATAGTTAATCTTCTTTTTTTATTGTGAAATTTTTCAAATGAATTGCAGTCTTATAAAATAAAAATTATATAAAAATATTGTTTCCTTTGTTTGACCTTTGACGATTGGCGTGATCGTTAAAAATGAGTACATTAAGTTGATATTCTTCAACTTGTGTTCAGTGTTCTGCGGAACCCAAAAAGGTTCCTTAGAATTTGTTTAGGGTTCCGCTAGAATATTTAAAAAAATATAAATTTCAATTTTGTCATCAGTGATGTGATACAAAACCGAGTACACTAATTATCTATGTATGTGGTAGATACGTTGCGTAAAAAAAAAACCAAACAAGACTCAATACGTTGTAAAATTAGGATTACATTTCATAGTTTTCAGAAAGCACATAAAAACAAAACAATAAGTTAAAATAAACAAAAATCGCATTAAAAACGTCGATTATAACTCAATAAAAAAACAACATGTTGCATATCTACAAAAAAATATGAAGAAATCTGACTCGAAAACTAAAACAGAAATATCTACCAACATACATATTACATGACAATTTTTATTTTTACAATAAACTTCATGAATATAGACCGCAATTAAAGAATTCGAAGAGAAATAAACGACTTTTATATCGTAAAATATAGAAGCCCATATAAAATATATATACAATTAGTATTTCAATTCAAATATATGTATATACGAGGAACCGAGGTTTTATATTTGGTTCCTTCGGCAAATTACAGCCGGACAAAAACAAATCCGTGTATCACGGATTAATGGCACGTGTATAAAAATAAAAATCTAAATAGCATAGCAAAGATTAAGAAAATAACACTTTCACTTTTGTTCCTGTGAGCTAGATTTAGATTTATGAGCTTTATGGTTTTTTGCGAAATAACTTGACAAAGTGCAAGCTATTTCTCAAAGTGTAAATTATATGCTCATGAAGAAACCGGATTTATTACTGCTTAATCAGGTTTGGCTGCTGTTCTATCATGTTGAGGTGAAGACCGCCAGCGCGTTAAAAATGTCGGGCGAATTGTTATTATCGTAGAGTACTACATACTATGTAGTATGTTATCTCATTTAGCATGTTTTTAGAATATCATTTAAATGTTCCTGAAACCTAATTTTATTTGCATGCAACTGTTCAGTTCTAAAGTATTAAAACGTAGTCTACTCATTTGATAAGTATACTTCTAAACTATAAATTTCTTTATTTTGGATTCAACTATGTATTGAAAAACAAAATTATTACCAACTTTTTTTTTTGTATAATAAAAAATTTAAAATTAAATTAACAAGACAAACTATATTAAATATATAGTATAAAAATATTATTTATTTAATATTAAAAAAGTTATGTAAAATACGACATGCGATGCGAGTTAAGCTCTTTCAATTTAATTTGTATAATGGTTTATAGCGACATGTTGTAAAAAAGTAAAAAATTACTGTGTCAGTTTATAAATTTCTCAATCTCGAATTTTATATTTGAAACTATATTAATTAAATTTTAATAACTAACCTTGAGTGCTTATTGAACGAAAGAACACGTGTTTATCCAAACTTTAAAAATATAATTTTACGCTTGGATTTTTTCTTTCCAGAACATTGTAATTTTTATTACATACTTAGTAAAATGATCCAAAACTGAAGATTGTTTTCACTTTCACTTTTGAAACTGGTTTTTTTTGAAAATAATTCTTAAAAATTAATTTCAAATTTATAAAATTGCTAACTAAATAATTCACAGAAAAAGTTAATCACTTGTAATTGGATAATTGCAAAAAAAAGTCTGTCACATCCATAAAGTTCATGCAAACAAAAGCTAATGGCACAGATAACATAATCTAAAAATGTCTTTTTATAAATTATTATTTATCGATGAACTATTTTTCAACGAATTATTTTATATGATTTTACCGAGATTAAGAAATTTGTTATACCTACCATAATTTAATATTCTCACAAAAAAAATGTTTTCTAGTATGAACCCAGATTGTGTAATTAAATAATTAATAAATCCTATGTAAATATATATATATATATATATATAAATTTAAATTAACAATGTTGTAAGAATTCAGTAATTATACAACCAACTAATATATTTAATTAAATGTAAAAATAGAATTTGAGAAACAGATTTTTATCATCTTTTTTATGTGTGTGTAAATATAATCAGTTGACCGCGTAATGTTAATTTAATATATATATACATATATATATGTGCTGGGACTAAAATCACAAACAAAAAATATATACTATTATTTATTATAAAGAAATAATTATATTTTGTTTATTTAATTTACTATTTTTATTTTTTGATGTTCATTCACATTAGCAAAAAGAAATTGGATGTGTTATTTTAATATAAATAAATTATTGTCATCTTAAAAAATATAATAAAAGCACCATTTTTTTTTATTAATCATTTTCACTACCCGATAAATTTGTGATACTGTTATTTTATATTCCGATGACGATGCCTTTTTTTCTATATAAATATATATGAGAAATAAATAAACACCTTGTTTCTATATCTATCTATATTTTCTGTTTATAATTAAATGAAAAAATAAATAATATAGTCCGAAATTAACAAAAAAAAAAAAAAAAGAATAGATATATTTGTGATAATCGGTTGCATAGAAATATTATATTAAGGTAGAAGTGAAGAAATTGAAACAAAAGAATATTTTTTTTTATATTTAAAATATTCCAGATTTAATAGCTTGGAGAGTGCATTTTCTATTTTGCAAATCCCAAAAAAAAAAAAATATATTTTGTTATATTTAAAATTTTAGTCGAATTTAAAAAAAAGAAACATTAATGTATCGTTTTCAAGTTCAACTATATATATATATATATATAAATATCTGAGACGGAAAGAACATTTTTATTTATTTTTTGTTTTGTTTTTCATTTTAATTGCAATATTATCATAATATAGTAATATCTGTAAAGTTCTTTAGTTGTCCCACCAATCTGGTCCTGAAGAATTATTAGCATAGGAATTGTTATAGCTTCCACCATAATTTCCAGGCCCACCACCATTTCCATAATATCCACCTGAGCTTCCACCTAAAATACAAATTTATTTGAGTTGATGTGGTGTATAGTTTTATATTATTTTGATTATTTACTAACATAATTATATCAATCAATTAATTCTTAATTCTGAATTAAAATTGATTAATAATAATTTATTTTTAACTAAGGCTTAGACATAGTTTAAATTAATATCTTGTGGCTTACGAATAGCGTAACAAATTTATCGAAATCTGATTCGAAATCAATTTCCAATTTTAATTCGAAATTCTTTAAATAATATTTTGATAATAATTTATATTTATTTATTTTATTGTAAAAATATTTCTGAAATATTTTTCTCTTTAATCTTCCAATATTAATATCCGCGCACTACAGGCAAATAATATTTTTATCTCTCTGTAAATCATACATATTAAATACACCGAATAAGCGAATATTAATATGTATTTCAGTTTGATTACAAGATTACTATTGTTTCTCCGAGTTTTTATACTTAAAAATTGACAGTTTTCAGATTAAAATATTATTCAAAGATAAAAGATATATTTTTAGGGGAATAACAATTATTTTACTTGCTCTAATAATTTTGAAATATTTAAATATATCCAAAGAGTAAATAAAAAATATAATTGTCTATGAACAAATTATGCATATTTCGAATTATTAATTATTACAATCTTAAACAATAAAAACGAATTATTTAGTGTTAGATGAAAAACAAATTAGTTCAATATTATATTTAATTTAAATATAATTGAATAAACAAAAGAAAATAGACTATAATTATGGTTCGAAGTTATCTTTACATACAGAAAATAAAATTTATATTTTTTTTATGCAAAATTAGCATTTTTATTAGAATTCATTGCAAAAAAATTTAATATCGAACATTTTTTATAGGTTAGTTATATTTACAAAAATTACGATTTTTTTTTTTTTTGTAGTTACTATATGGTAAAAATATTTGTCGATTTGCATGTTTCGAACTTGGTTCAAATCTCTAATCGTTATTTAAAAATTTTGAATTTAACTATAATTTTTTTTACTGTGCAAATAAATATTCTACTGTGTTTTGTAAATACATATGTATATAATTGTGTAAATAAATAAATATGTTTGTAAATAAATATATTATTTTAGCAACTACAAAAATAGATCGGCTAATAAAGCGCGCCAAACTACTTGACAATCTTTGCCAAACTATATAATAAATAGAGTATAAATTAGGAATAACGGTAGTGAAATTGTATTCTATAACTGTAGTGAGAATATCATTGTTTGTTAAAATTAATAAAAATAGAATAACTTTATAAGTATAATCTTATTTGTGATGATGAAAATCAAAAATAAATTTGAAACTTTGGTATTAACAATGTGCGGAATTAATATAATTCTCTATAATCAAAAAATTTATGACTATATTCATACTTTCTTATTGGAAATACCGACTGTTAAGAATTTCTTTCTTATTGGAACTACGAAATAATTTGTATTTACAAAATACCTGTAAGCTGACTGACTACACAAGGCAATAAAAAAAAATTTCTAAACTTAGTATTTGCTTTTTGGAAATAAATAACATATATCATTGTAAGAATAAATATATTTAATTTACCGTAATTGGAATTTCCATTACTTCGATAGTTCCCACCACCCCCACCAGTATTACTACCAACACGGCTAGCTGATGGTCTGTTTCCACCAACTGATTGTTGACGGTAATCTCGAGAACCAAAACTATTACTGGTACCATATCGGGCACCACCACGATTTCCAGTACGTTTTCCAGTACCATGGGAACGTTCAGTTACCATAATTTCTTCTAGAAAACTGGGTATTTCTTGTTTAGTTTCTACAAGCAACTCCATAAGATCGGTACAAATATTACGATTCTTTTCATTAAAGAAACTAGTAGCCACACCAAGATTACCCATACGGCCAGTACGTCCTATTCGATGTACATATTCTTCAACATCTGACGGCAAATCAAAATTAATAACATGTTTAACATGTGGAATATCCAATCCACGGGCAGCTACAGCTGTTGCTACTAATATTGGACAATCACCAGAACGGAAACATCTTAATGCCTCTTCACGTTCTTTTTGCGTTCGATCACCATGTATACTTGTTACAGGATGATTACACTGATATAAAAATTCTTCAAGTGCATCTGCACCTTTCTTAGTTTCAACAAATATTAATGTCAAACTGTCTTTTGAATATTCTGGACTACCTTCTTTTAAAGTAGACAATAAATCAAGTAAATAAGATCTCTTATCATGTTCATTAACCCATAAAATAGTCTGAGTTATATTTTCTGAAGTCGAGCCAACACGACCAACAGCTAAAAATATATAATTGTGCAAGAAATCGCTGGCCAATTCTTGTATAGCTTTTGGGAAAGTAGCTGAAAACATTAATGTTTGTCGTTCACCAGTTGGTGGCATATTACTTTGTTCAACTATACGACGAATTTGTGGTTCAAAACCCATATCAAGCATACGATCAGCTTCATCCAAAACCAAAAATCTAATATTATCCAATCCAACTTTTCCACGTGTTATCATATCTTCAAGACGTCCAGGTGTAGCAACAATTAAATGACAACCTTTATCTAATTCACGCATTTGTTCACCAGTATTATTACCACCATAAAGTACAGCTGGACGCATCCTAGATCTGTACGCAAATTTTTTGGCTTCCTCAAATATTTGAGTTGCCAATTCTCTTGTTGGTGCCAATACCAAACCTAATGGAAATTGTTTACGCCTATTGTATGCGCGATTATTGTTTGGAGGATGAACAGCTCCATGCTCGTACATTTGATTTAAAATTGGTACTAAAAACGCAGCAGTTTTACCAGAACCAGTTTGGGCACATGCCATTAAATCACGGCCACTTATAATAATCGGAATTGCATATTTTTGTACTGGTGTTGGTTTATCATATCTTGCCAATCCAATATTATTACGTATAATTTCTGTCAGCTTAACATCTTCGAATGATGTAATATGTGGAGGTACTTGATTACCCGTCGCCTCCACGGGAATATCTTCATATTTATTAAAATTGATGCCAGTATTATCTGTACCAAATAGTTCTTCTTCAGCCCGCTCATCCTTAGGGCCAAGTGAAGTAAAATCAACTTCGTTTCGTTTTTCATCTTTCCATTTACCACCAAATCCTCCAGAATCATTTCGTTTCTCAGTTGATTCAACCCAACGTTCATTACGCGGTTGCAAACTATCATCACGTTCTCCTCCACGTTCTTGTCTTCCGCCACGGAAATCATCTCTTCTCTCAGAACCTCTATTAGCTCCTTGAGGTCGACTACCACCACCACGATTCCAGTCGTCTCCACCTCTTCTATTTTCGAACGATTCCCCTGAATACACAAACAATTAAATAGCAAAATATATTAAATTATTTAATTTATTTAAGTAGTAATTATACCGTTCTGAAAATCTTCGTTTCGTCTTCTAGAAAAGTTTCCAAAATCTGAAGAACGATCTGAACGTTCGCGATTATTAAACTTTCGATTTCCGCTATAACAAAATTTGTTAATGGTTTTTTTTATTGATAAATCCTTATTTTTAACTATTAATAAACTTACCCACGAAAATCACTGTTACTATTTCTATAATTAGGGTCTCTGTCGGTACGATAATCTCTATCGTTTTTAAAATTACGATCTCTATCTGATTCCAATTCACGAGATTGTCCTTGATCCTCTGCCTCTAAATCTGATTGATTATTATTACCACCACCACCTCTTAAATGTGGGGGCACGTAACGTGCAGCTGAAGTAGAAGAAGAACTTTTATTAACGGAAGTGCCGCTATTGGCTTTACCGTCATTCAAGTCCAGAGCAGCAACCTAATACATTCCATTAAAAATAAAATTTTATAAAACAGGAATGAAAAAAATATTTTTAAACTAAACAAATTGATTAATATTAAATAGTCTTTCTAATTTTACTTTACTTAAAAAATTGACCAATCGGTATTTGGAAAATATGAAAAATATGCCGTAATTATAAAACTAAATAAATTATTTTAATAAATTAATTAGTAATAAGTTTATCAATAGTAATCTGAATGTATTATTTATTATAGTTTTTGATTGTCAAGGGAAAATGGTTTTCCTTCTCAAAGCATCCATCTTTTTTACACATATTCAATTATGTATTAAAAAAAATTAAATGTCGCCTTGTTGCAAATCAACTTTTTTTTAATTCTGTATGCTACAAAAATATTTTAAAGCATGTATTTTAGTACTAAGCTGGTTGATAAAAACTACAAATTTTTTAAAGCTACAATTAGATACATATACATAATGGATTTTAAAAATTTTCCTTTTTTTTTGATAAAAATAGTAAAATTTATTAAAAAATTATTGCCCTTACTTGCTGTTCTAGACCTGTGCCATTTTGGTTGATAGCATTACTCATATTACTTCCAGTCAATTGCTGGTTTTTTTTCTTTTCCTATAAAAATCTTATAAGATTTAAAACTTCACACTTTTGTCTTTTTTTTTTTGTTCTTTTTTATATAAAAATTTTTAAAAAGTATATATTTTTTTTTAAATGAATTTATTTAGTATTATAAAATTTAGAACAAAATTTTTTTGATTAAATGTTTCTATATATTTCACAATTTTTTTTACAATTTTTTAATATAAAACAGAATCGCGTCGTCCCATCTACTCGAACAAAATATCTTCAGTAGAACTTTTTTTTTTATTAAAAAAAAATCTTTTGTCTTTGAGTGTTGTGCTTGTTCTTTTATTTCTATTCCTCCTAATAAGCAAATAAAGTATTGGAAATTTGCTTATCGACGAGTTATATCAAATCGAATGGAATTCCATGTTCAAAAAATATATAATGCAGAAATCACACAAGTACGTAAATCAAAAACACTAAATTTATTTCAATTCTTCTTCAATTTTATTTATGGCTAATGATAAAACAAAAAATATATTAATGTATAAATTATTTAATGAATTGCCAAGTGTTTTAAGGAATCTAAATAATTTAAGTAGATTTAAAAAAAAATATATATATATAAAGGCACGATTTTAGATGTACTTATATTTTTCTTAAAACGAATAGTTATATTAACGAAATAAATTAAATAAAAAAATGTAAATTGAAATTTTTATTAACGTTCTTATTATTAATATAAACTTAAATTGTAGTCATCGTTTTCATTAGTATTTTTAGTTTGCAATAACGGACTATTAAATAAATTGATTTTTTATCGTTGTTGAATTATTTAAAATATTTAAAACATAAAACGTTATTAATTGCATCATTTTCATTATACTAAAGCAAAACTTTCGTATATGTATATTTCTCCGTTTTTCATATTTATACAGCAAAAAAAAAAAATCGTATTTGGAAATAATCCCCAGTGAGTCTATTCTGCCGATGTGAGGAATTGAAAAATTCGGAATGTTTTTTGACAACTTTATACCAATTTTTCATATATTAAATATGTACTTACTATAGGTTTCAAAATTTGTAATATTTATTTGGTATAAAACGTGAGATAGTATATAATTATTTATTATATATATTTCAAAAAAATCAAATGGCTTGCAAATATCATTTAATATTGAATTGTCACTTAAATATCTAAAATATTTTCAATTATCTCAAACTTTTCCTCTATATCGGCGATAATTTGCACCGATAAATGATAAATTCCTGTTTTATTCCAAATACTAATTCTAAAAACAAAATAGTCTCCCTCTCATCAGCAAATATGTCCAATGCAAAATTCAATTTTTTGTGAAATTAGTTTGAAAAACTTTTAAAATAAATTGACATAAAACGAAATGACTATGTTACCATCATGTCTGCATTGCCAATTTTTTACCCCGATTAAGAAGGAGTTCTATGAAGACCCTGAAGCTGAGAAGCTATTCTAAAACAGCATATGGTCAATTCTGTGGCTATTTCAGCGTTCTGGGAATTGTAAAATGTTTTTGAATGGTTATTAGCCAGCGGGAAATATATTCAGGCCTCATACAATCATGCATGATTGAAGCCTTGTTTGAAAAGTATAAATGTCTCTTTTTATGAAACATTTTATCTTTTCATCATTGGCATGTGCGTAGATGGATTTAATACAGATGGGAAATAAAACAGGAAGTAAATTGAGAGATTAGAAATGCATTCACAACACATCATTAGGAATACAGCAGACAGCACAGATTTAAATTTAAAATAAAACCAAATTTAAAATATATTATATTTTATATATAATTAAATGAGATTCGATTTCCCATATAAAATATATAAAGACGTCAAATTTGGAATTTGCGGAACGAATCGAAAGTGAACCGATCGAAACAATGTAGCCCAGGCTTTAGGCTGTTATTAAAAAGTAAAGTCGTAAATATTTTTTCCCACTATACATATTTTCCCCTAATATAAGACGAAACTCATAAGACAATAATAATTTTATTCAATAATAATTTTATTTTCGGAACAACTGCGTTACTACAAAGTCTTCCATATATATATATATATATATATATATATATGATTTTTCATAATCGAATGCACATAATTTAGGAATATAACTTGGCTATGGGCCAATAGTTAAGTACTAATTTCAATTTTGTTTTGCAGAACCGGGTTTTATGAACTGGGATGATAAAAGATTTCTTTCAGAAACTTATCCCCACACACAAGTTAACGAGTTATTTTAAAAAGTGCTGAGATCGCTGCGTTTCTTAAAACTTGTTGCGGGCAGTTTTGTAACTAAATATTACAAAAACAAACAATTTTGAAATGTTAAGTAGATAAAATTTTATATTTTTATCTATCGAAATAGTTATAAAACAATTAAATATAATTTTATAAATAATTTCTTCATTTTACTTACTGTAACTTATTTTTTTTATAAAATAACTATATAATAGTTATATTATTTAATTTATTATAAATCGAAGATGTTATATTATAATATTTTAAAAAGGATATCTTTAAATAAAGTTTTCAAAAATAACGTTACCTCTTTCCGACAATTTCTTGAAATACATACAATGTTTTTCTGCGAGTACTGGTAGGCCACTACCCCTAGGTAAGACGTACGACAAAGCAAAAAAATGGAATTTAATTAAAACTATTTTATAAAATCAAAAAATGTTATTTTCATTTTTAATATATACATATATATAGGAGCAATATATCATGAATAAAAATATATGTATAAGAACATTGAATTAAAGATTAATAATTAAAATATATAAAGTTGTACGCATTTCTAGTACCCTACATTACGATATCGACGTTTTAGCTTCAACATTCTTCTATTTCTAGCTGCATTAACCTTTGCTTCATGAGCAGCGGCTGATGCCTTATAGGCTGCCTGTTTAGTATTAGCACAATCAGTCCTAGCAGAGCTCAACTGTCTTAATAACAACTCTACCCTATTTTTTGCTGCTTCTAGTAGTTGAGTTTTTTCAGCTAGTTCTTGTTGTGCTCCTTGTGCAGCTTGCTCTGAATTAGCAACATTAGCTTGTGCGGTTTGCACTGCACCTGTTAAGGTTTTAAGTTGCAGAGTAGCCTGTTGTGCAGCCTGCATTGCAGCATTTACATTTGCCTGAGCCTGTTGTAGCGATGCAGTTTCTTCCTGAACAACAGCTTCAGCTTCGCGAACTTCTTGTTCTAGTTGTTCTACAATTGCTTGTTTACCAGACAATGCTGCTTCTGCGGCTTTTGCTGCTTGTAAAGCTTTTTCTGCGAGTTGGGCTTTTACTTGATGGGAAGCTTGTTGACCAGCTACATTTTGTGCTTCAGATGCTGCTTTTGCTTCTTGTGCAGCTTTTTGAGCAATACTAGAAGCTTTTGATTTAGATGATGCACCACCTGATCCACTTCCACATCCAGTATTATGGTCACAACTACGTCCTTCTTCTCGTTTATGGTTTTTTTTTACCCACTTTTAATAATATAGAATTAATAAATTTTATATAAAATATTTAAATTTACAATATACTTGTGAATGTGTGTTTTGATAGTCTGACATTGGCTCAACTAGTAAACAACATAATACTACTATAAAAAATATTAAATAATTGGTAATTATACCCATAGTTATATAAAATATAATTATTCAGTTTGTTTATAAAGATTATTTTGATTTTTGTAATGAAAACTATTTTTATGGTTGCTGGGAAATAATTTTATTTTATAAGTATATACGAAAAATCAAAGTAAATTTAGTAGTTGAATTTTCGGTTCAAATTTTATTATAGGTTTGTACTCCAAATTCAACCTTCAACAAAACAAATTCACCAATTTGCAAATCTAATTCACCCTTGTGGAAATCAAATTTAACTAATACCGTATTGAAAATTTTAATAATATAGTATAATAAAATGTATAAACAAAACGAAATTTTTGAACTTGTAAACAACCAATTTCGTGTTGTTTAATTTAATTTCGTTAAATTTTTCAATATCAGTTGAATTTGAATTGCAAAAAATTGAATTTGTTTTGCAAAATAGTGAATTTGATTTCCACAAGGTTGAATTTGGAGTACAAACCCTTTTATAATTTTTAATATATGTTTTGAAGTTGCAGTAAAGTGAAGTAGTAAATTGTCAAAATTATAACTTTGTAATATATTTTAAAATATTTTAATTCTTGTTTATAATAATTTATTTGATTTGAAAATGGAAAATCTAATAGAATTAGTGCGGGAAAAGCCATTTTTATATGGTAAAAGTGATCGGGATATAAAAATATATTATTGAAAGAGAAAACGTGGAAAGAAATTGGATTAGTTTTGAATATTGATGTTTTCGTCAATTTATCTAGCAGCATTTCAAGCAACGTGTCGAATAAATCAACATTCATTCTTGTTGCTTTAAAAAACATTTCTGGGTCCTTCTCCCGCAATACTTTAAATGAAGTGGCATAAAATCCATATTGGTCTCTTGTCTGGTAAAACATACTGAAATTATTTCTAAGAAATAACCTGCAACGGCTTTTCCGTTACAGGTTTTCATTAATTATTGTGGGAAATTCCTTTCATTTATGCATTTTTTGATTTTGTGTTAATTAGAAAGGTTTTTTATATTTTTTTAATTTAATAGATTCTTAGTTATCAATAATTAGTGCGGTTATTAGGGATAATATTAAAAATATTTAGAATTTAAAAAAATAAATTTGAAAATGGATTTACAATTCTTTAGTAGTGAAAAAGGAAAACAGAAATCATTTTTTATTAGGACAATAGTTATTTATCCAAAATATATTGTTGGTGTGAAAAATATAAAAGTAAAGGGCTTGTGTAATAAACGGAAAACGGCAAAAAAAAAATATCGTAATCTTGAAGCAAGATTGTTGCGGGTTGTAAATAGTTGGGATGAAAATATGTATATAAATGATCATTTACTATCGACAATCTTCATTGCTGACAATCTTTCATATTAAATTTTAAAATTAATACTATATAAATATTATGTACATATATATAAATAAAATATTTAAAATTTCTGTATATAAATAAAATACATATTTAAAAGTTTTTAATTTTTAAAAAAGATACATCCTTTTATTAGATAATATCCACAATTCGAAAGTTCCTTAAAAATAATATTTTTGGATAAGCTCGTCATTTGATCCATTGATCATTCGATAAACTCGCTTTTGGTAAACTCGTTTTCGATCAATTCGTTTTTAATAAACTCGTTTTCGATCAACTTACCGGGAATCGTATTTTTTAGAGGAGCAGCATTATCTTTGCGTTTGTACAATTCAAATTTTTTTAACAAAAATCTGTGCCCATTGAAAATTTGATAGTATTTTTTCCAAAACATAATTATATACACAAAGGAGGTTTTTTTAAGTGCTAATAGATAGTAAGACATAAGATTTGTCTCATTCATGTGTAAGCAGCCATAAGACAGTATGGGACAACTAACCATATTCCTTTTTAATCGACCATATTCCTTTTTTTTAATTATCGATAGGTTCTTTATTTTAATAAATAAAACATTACATTTTTGAAAATGTAAATTTTATTTTAATTCTTCTGGTTTCGTCCTCCCGACATTGGACACCATATCATAAGAAATCTACAACTTAATATTTAATATTTTTGATGTTTTTGTACTCACTCCAGATAATGTCTGTTTTGTAAGATATAACATAAAATTACAAAAAATCTTTAAGCTTTTAGGTAATTATTTAATAAATTATTAGACCATACTATTAAATTTTACCAAATTATATTAAATCAAATGAAACATTAATTATTTTTTAATTTAATAATTTCATAATATCAAAAAATTATTTTAATTATATTGTAGTATGTAGTTAAATGACTAATCATGTTTTTTAATTTAAAATGCATATTATGGAAAGAAAATACAATTTTTGAAAATCAGGACTAATAAATTATGTATAATTATATATTTCTTATCATAGAAGATAACTTTTATGTTTTTCTTTAATTTTACAAAATCTATGCTATGCTTTCTTCAATTATTATAATTTTTTATTACTACGGGTGTATTGCATAATTAACAATAAATAAAACATTTCAATTAATCTATAAGTAAAAGTTTTGTATACTTTTCTATTATAGCAATTAGATTATGATTAATGAAATTTACAATTTGAATATTAACGCATCATAATCATATATAAATTTGTTAAATCCAAATTTTGACTGCCTGTCTATATCTTTATGTAATATTAAATTTATATTAATAATAATGATTGTTTTTCCAGTAATGAACTTAGCTTTTATTTTAATTGCTTTTATCTTATTGTATTTATTATTAAAAATATTTAAAATAAAAAAATTATAATAAATTCTCAGTGTTGTGTTAAGGAAAATATAAAATTAGGCCCTTCAAGTAATAAAATGGATGTGAACACTTTCGTGCCGTATCTAGAAAGTTTTGTTTTTATCACATTTATAGATAAACTGCTCTTAATACTGCATATACTTCCCATTAATATTGAATTTATGTGTATCATATTAATTAAGACGTAAGTATTAACTATGTGGCGCTATGGTCGACATACAACGTCCCAGGTAAACACACAGACCAGATTCGTCTTTACAAAATCACTAAACTTAGAACCACGTGAACATCATAATAATCGTATATAATTTATAAAAATATATTCCGATATTTTGAAGAAAACTTTAAATTTTCTCATTATTGTATTTTAAAAATAAGTTTTCAATTATTCTAACTCCACTTATATAGTTTTATATTTATATCTCATATTTATAATATATGAAATTAGCTTAAAGTAAGCATATACATACCATACTATTAGATCCCAAATTAATTTTATAAAATAATGATCTTATATATATATATATATATATATATATATATATATATATATATATATATATATATCTTTAATTATAGCTGCCATAACTAGAAAAAATAATTTCCTCTTTTGGTTAATGCATTTTATTTATAAATTTATTGCACAACCCGTTCTTGTAGGTAAAATAGTATTCAGGTGACGATATATCAAATGTATGAAGAAAAACAGATGAAAAAAAAATATTATGCAGAAATTGTGAATTTTCTTCATAAATTTTTTCTCTGCATGATGTGCGATTAAAACTAAAAAAATGATATAAATTCGTATTACTTTTAAGTTTCAATGTTAGTCTGTTAAATCTATCTGAATTGATCGCACATGGGATTATCTATTTTTGCTTAAATATATATTTAGTTTGATAATAATTTAACATAATATCTAAGAAAAATATTAAAAGTATATATACTAAAATTTGTTTCTATAAAATTAATTGTTATTGTTGAGAGAAATTTCATAAATCTGGTATTGACCTTTATCTTACAGGTGAGTAGAGTACTTTAGATGCAAAAAAACTTGCACTTGAAAGAAATATATTGAAAGTGAAATTTTTAAATGTTATTTAAATTATGAAAGCAAAGTGATAGTATATTTTTTATATATATTACATGTTATTTTACAGTTATTACAGCTTTAACATTTAACACAATGAGATTTGGAATAGTAATAATATTTTGTTTAATTGGTAGGTCATTAAATTATTATGCAATAAAATATTTATTTGAATTTAATAAAATAAAATTAATACTTATTTATTATGTTCAGCTACAACATTAACTAAAAAAGTAAAAAGAAAAGATTTTGTTAATCATCATCATCATCAACAACAGCAGCAGCAACAAATACAACATCAGATTCCTTATCATTATGAGCAACCTCAAAATGATGGTCATAATTATAAATTAAGTGATGGCATTGCATATCATGAAAAATCAATTTCAAAAGGTTATAGTTCTGGTAGTGGTCTTCGAGTTATTGCACAAGGTTCAGCTGATCAAGCAAATACAGCAGTAGCAAGTCAAAATGCAGCCGGAAAACAAGCTTCTTATATTGCAAAAAATACTTTAGCCCAAGCTGCAGCTCAAGCAGCTGGAACTGCATTAGCTGCTTTACAAGGAAAAGAAGTTTTATTGCAACGACTTGAACAACAAAGTTTAGAGGGACATCAGAGTTTGGAAGGTGAATTAGCGCAGTTACAATTAGCAAAACGTTCTGCTAAATCAGCACAAAATGCTGCACAACAATCTCTTAATCATGTCGCAGTATTGACAGCTGCATTAAATAATGCACAATCAGCTGCAGAGCATGCTCAAAAAGCTGCTACAGAGGTAATTATTTATATATGAAATATACAAGTTGTATGTAAAAAAAATTACTAAATGTAAATTTAAATAATCATATTCGAAAAATTTTTATTTGGATCATCCTTAAAACTATATTATATAAATGTCTTAAATAATATGCAATTAAAAAACTAGTTTTTTATTTTTAAAAAATAACATTAACCAATATTTGCTATACAACGATTTAAATTAAAATTGTGTTAATTACTTAATTTAGAATTTAAAATATTGTCTCCGTATAGGCTGCTGCTGAACTTGCTTCACAAACATCAATGGTTGGTCAAGCAAAATCAAAAGTGGAACAATTAGAAGAACAATTACAGGCAGCGAGAATTGATTATGAAGCAACCAGAGCTGCTGCCCATAATGCTAGTAATTCTGCCCAAGAAGCTCAAAATAACGCAAATGAAGCCGCTTTGCATGCATCTGTTGGACTGCATGAGTCCACATTAGCAACAGCAAATAATGGACATGAAGCTGAATTTGCAAATCATCATTATGAAGAAATATCCAATGAACATAAATACAATCTGGCTGGTTACTAAATACTACTAAAATGCAAAAAACTATACCGTACTTTCAAATCATCCAACATTTTCATTTAAATTATTGTAACACAAATTAATTCATTTAAATAAATAAATTAATTATATTCATTAAAAAAAAATCGATTTTCTAATGCTGACCCTATTTTGTCATTCCCAAATTAAACATTTTCTAATTAAAAAAAAACAACTTATAAGATTATAAGTTATGTTTTAGTTTCAACGTTTATGGTTTATGGTAAGTATGCAAAAGTTTTGCCCTTGTAGAGTCACTAATATGTAATACAACTAAAATAACATTACTTTAACATGGACTTTTAATCATAAAATATTTATAAATTTTACTATTTTAATCATTTTTGTATAAAGTATTTTAATTGGTAATCTGCCCATTGATTTAACAATATAGCTGCTATTTAGATCAAGTTTACTAGGAATGTGAAATTAAATAATTAATACATTTTTATGTAAAATTAAAATTATATTATGAGTAATTGATTTTTTTAGAAAAGTAAAGAAATAATAATATGTTATTTGGTTGTGTACTAATAATTGCTTATTTATTTTTTACATTTTTTAATAGTTTTTAGTATGTTGAATCTCATCTTATAAATTTATAGTCTTTGGTTATAATTTTATATAAATTTCAATATTCATTCAATTTGCATAGCTATAGGCGAACCAGTTTTCGATTATAAAATGCAAACAAATAACAATTATGTATTTTACTGCGCTCGCAAGCCGCAAGGCAAGATAATCGCAATTGTAAATAAAATTCAAAAATATTTTTACTGATATAAAACTAATCATATTTAGCGTTCAGAGGCTTGAATAAATAAAATAATATTTGAGGTCTAATGCTGCGTAAGATCTATGACATTCACATCGTAGATTTTACATAGTTGAGTATAGGATAGATAAACTAGTAAAAAAAATATATAAAGGATTTATAATTCCACAATTTTAAAAATCAATGGAAAAAAATAATTAAATATATTAAAAACTGGTTTAATATTTAATTAGTTTTGCATATAAAATTATGATCTCTAATAAAAACAAACAGTATCTGCTTTAGTAAAGTTATATTTTAAATTTCAATATAATACTCAAATTGTCCATAAGAACTGGAAACTTATTTAATTTTAATACTTATGACTATGAATTTTATGAATGAACTCACGAAAAATGGTCTGACAAATAACACTGCGCCGTTGTATTTTGAAAACAAAGGCTTTTAAAAATAAGTAAATAAAGGATTTGGAATTAAATCATATGAGTTGCAATTTTAATCCGATATTAAATGCATATATAGGATGCATAATTTTAAAAACCAGATTAAAATAGTAAAACTAACATCCTGCAAGCCAGATCACAAATAAGATTCTTGGCATGTATGGGAGTAGAATAACCGTATGTAATCGCACGGGTGTGAGATAACCCATATTTGGAATGTTGACCGGCTTAATGCTAATATATGTTTAACCATTAAGCTTTGAAAACGAAACGAAGCAGGGTTGTCAGACCTTCAGTTCCATGTTATATGGACTGCTCTCTAGCTATAACGATAAGGTCTGGAAACCACTTCTGTAACAAAACTTGAATGTCAAATATACCTTAAAATACGCTTATGAAAAATAAGTTTCATTACAAAATATTTTTATTTTAATTTATTTTATTTTCAAATAACTTATAATAATTTCTTTATATATTTACTTTTACTAACATCCATATTCAAAACAAATGCCAAATATAAATATTGTTTTGATATGACAGCACTTACACAAAAATATTATAATACGTTCTCCATATATGGAAATGGCCGGTCAGGAGTTCGATCTAAGAGAAATTTTGCATAAATCAAATATCAAGCTAAATTATTCATTTTCCATTATGAAACTAAATTTTGTATGCTCAGCGCGAACGACGTATCAGCCTATACATATAATTTCCAGAATTTGGATTTGTAGAATTATAAAGTAAGAAAATATAAGTATATACACCAGAGAAATTAATATCTAAATAATTTTTAGATTAGATCGGAAGTAGCACCAATATAATGGGAAACTAAAATAATGTATATTTTCAAAATCTAAGAATGAAGTTTTTAAAGTTTCAATTTTTTAATTTAATGAATAATCACATTAGTTGGTTATAATAAAAGATTGTTTTAATAAGAACTATTTACCGAACGATAAGAAACTATGGATTTCTTTGCAATTCTTATTAATATAGGTAACTGCAAAAATATTTAATCAAATTATTATTTCATTTTTTATTTTTTAATAAAAAACCTTATTTTTAATAAAATCTTATTAATAATATTTACATTACAATGATTTTCACAATAATTATACAGGGTGTTCCATAACTTAAAAACTTTTAAATCTTAAAAACTTAAAAACTTTTAAATCTTCTTTTTTTCTTTTATACAATATACAAATTTTTTTTTTTACTATACATGAAAAACAATGTCACCTAAATGACCCCCCATATACAATGATGAGCACGTTTTAGAACATATTCGATGAAATTGTTCAAAGTTCAGCTTTTATGTTGGCCTGATTGTCTCGGGCTTACTTACATACAAACGCTGTTTAATATATCACTTGCCGAACGTGGTGAATAATTAATTTCCAAATATTTGAAAATTATTCGGTTTAAAAAAATTGACTTAAAAGTGCAACTATTTGCTTTAAAAGCTTCATACTTCTGAAACTACATATCTGGCCTTTTTTCAACAGCAGAACGTAAACAATTTTGAATTATAAACTGATAGCGCTCTTCAGTTATCCTTACTGCACTTCCATCTTCATTTTCGATAATTTCAGAAGTAATGACACATCAGACCGTACATCTAACAGGTGCAATTGACTCAAATGAATTGCTCTCGGATTTTCAGTACCACAAAACCATTATTGCATGAGTAGGCCAGTATGAGTTGTTGTTCCATCCTGCATTTGAAGCTGATAAATGACTCAAGTTTTGTTTTTATAATGATGAATGGTTTCTTCGTTTTGTTTATTATAATCGAGTCCTGCTTGTTAACAAAGCCATTTAACTGAAAACGAGCTTCATCGATTATTCTTAAAAATCAGATTTTTAATAAAACCAATTCTGGAAACTCGTGAAAGGTCATTAAGGCGCAATTATTTTTAATACTTAAAAAAAGAATTTCATTTTGTATATTTTATAAAAAAAAAGTTAAATGAAAAAAGTAAATAAGTAAAATTAAGTAATTATATTTTTAAACCTCGTGAAGAGTTATGTTATGGCCAAAGACCAATCCGTATAAATATCCTTTAAACTTTAAACATTTATAAACACAAGTTATACATTCATTTCTAAAAGAAAATCTTAATTTATTTTTGTACTATCTATATGAGTGACGAATAAATAATGTTAAGTAATTTAATCAATCTCCAAACATATTTTATATTAAAACTACATAATTAAAATTTACTAAGTCAATTTACTTTTCTCTTCCACCACAGTATTTTTAAGAGCTTCCAAATTTAATTCTTCTTCATTTTGTTTATTATAATTTGAAAAATATTTTAAAGATTTCATCAGTTGATAGCTTTTTGATATTGGTATATTGGAGTCATAAACACTTTTACTATTTTTACAATCAACATAAAACCACCAATTACATTTTAATATTGTCTGATCAAATAATGTACTTTCGGGACACAAAAACGATTTCATTATTAAACCGTCATCTGTTAATGCACAAACATGAAAAACCTATTCAAATAAAAGTGATTTTTTTATTAAAATATATTTTTTAAATATAAGTATTTTTTATATCTTACCATACAGCCAAGATTCATGTCAGCGTATAGACCAGGAAAATGTTTTTGATTACCACAATTAAAGGAAGTTGTTGGTAAATCAACTTTTGTTGTAAAATTGTCATCAAAATTTTTCTCATATCCAACTGGATAATATTCTTTTGGAGCATTCATTACCTGTCGGAATAAAATTTAATTATAAAAATATAATTTATATATAATTTTAATGATGGGTAATTGAATTGTAAGCATCCTCTCACATTTGCATTTAATTTTGAAAAACAAAGTGAAAATTAAAACCGTATGTGATTCTAATGAACACCTATTCGCAATAAATAAAGAATCACTCATAAAACAATATTGTGGAAACTAATATCAATTTCAGTAATATGTCCCCAAATGTCTGTCAAAATCTTTAAAAAGTTCCATACTATAAATATATTGAATAGTAATCATAAAATAGGTTAGATGATTAACAAAACTATTTATAGAAGACATTTAACTAAACCAATTTTATTTATTAATATTTTTTCATTTGAAAGTATGTACCTTTTGCGTAGATTTGAGGGTATTTGAATTTTGATATGTAGGTGCAGTTACTGCTGGTTGGGAAAACTGTGGAATTGAAGTTGTCTGTGGTTCAGGAGCTTGTTTTTCCTTAAATATTGTTTGTGCAGCATTCTGTTCCATTAATAATTGGTGTTGTCTCATATTTATTGCTTGTTGTATTACTTCTACTGAAACATTCGCAGCCTGAGCTAAATCTTCAACTGAATGACCCATAAGATCTACTTTTGGCATATTTATTACTTGATCAACATCGGGAAAATAATGATTTGTATCAACATAAATTATATTGCCAGTTGAGTCACGGGATATAGATTGTGGTAATGATTGAAATGGTGGTATTTCATTACGATTCCTTTGAACATTATTTATTCTTGCTAATTGCATTGTTGTATTCTATCATATTATTTTTTTAAATATTAATTACAATAATAAAGTATATGATCGGTTTATAAAAATTATCTTACTAGAGGTTCCAAATACTTTCGAAATTGTCCATTATTTTGAACTTGAACACTGGACTTTATATTCTTGTTCTTGTAAGGAATAGGTCTAAATGCTGGTACACCTAAAGGAAGTGATGCTGCTTCTGTCATAAGTGGTCTAGGCCTCAAATTTTTGGATTTATTAAATTGACGACTAGTACCAATTTCTTTCTTCTGAATAATTTTTATTCCATCTTGTTTAGAATTAATCTAAAAAATTTGATCAAATTTAATTTTATTAACAAATATATTCTTTAAACACCATTAATCTATCCAATTTGAGAGTACATAAATTTTTATAATTAATTTTAAAATCTTACGGGAAGTTCTGAGGCGGGTAATACACCAATATTATTAGGTATTGATGTTCGATAATTCAAAGCTCTTCGTCTTTCCACTTCCAAATTTCCGAATGATTCTGGAAGACCTAATTCATCACCAACGCTAAAACCTCCAGAAATAAGAAAATAATTTGTACTATAAAAATTAATATTTTCCAATTGAAGTGCTTAAACATAAATCGGCAAGGAATTTAAATTAAAACAAGATAAATTGTTTATAATACAATTATTTTTTAGTAATTCTAAGATAATTTGTAACCCTATCCCTATGATAAAAGTAGATAACTTAAGACATTTTTATACATTTCATTGAGATAAATTGTAAAAAATACAATATACAATATTTAAAATTATTGATTACATTACATTTCAATAAGTTATATAATTCTTTTGAATGTTAGCTTCATACTTTGAATAGCAAGAAATAGCGAGAAAATAGGTAGATATAAAGATGATCTTATAAATATTTTTGGTTTTTAGCAAACCTAATCTAATTCATTAATTGAATAATTCTGAACGTTTTATTATAAATTTTTGTCTTTTTATTCCATTTATTCTAAAATTATTGTATTTGTTTAAATAATATTATAATGCTGGAAAATGGTTATTAAAATTTGAAATTATATAATATTTCCTTATTTAATATTCCTTAAAATTAGACATAATAAGAAATCTGCTGTAAATGTAACATTTGTAACCTTCAAAAAAAAGCGGTTAATAAAAGTCCAAATTGCAAAATTATTGACAACAATTGTTGTAAATCAATCATATATTATTAGTTAAAGCTGTTGATGTAAATCTACAAGGTTTTGTACTTAATTTAATATATAAACTAAACTCTCAATAATCTCGAAACTTAACCATTTACTTTACATAATCATTAGTTATATTGTAAATATAAAGCCTCATCCTAATAGTTATAACGTCATTAACACTCGTAGATTAACACAATAAATAAATGGTTATGCTGCTCATACATTATACAACATGTTTGTCAAGTTATATCGTTTGTGGCAAAGTTTACAATACGTTGACAGCCATCATGATGGTTGGCAAATTGCTTTAAGAAATATAAAAATATTTTAATTTATTTATGTAGGGGGTGATGCATTTAAGCTATATATATGGGGAAGTTGTTCAACCAAATTGACAGTTCTTGACGGTTTATGTAAAAAAATACATACATATGTGTTTATATCTTTATACTTTATTATATCAATATTATTGTTATTGATTGAAATATAATATGAAATTATTTTGCACCCAATTTTTATTAGAGATATTTTTTTTATGTAGAAAAACTAAAAAAAGTGTATTTTTTGATGTTGTTTTACAAAAAAAAAACTGATTTTTAACGGTTGTAATGTCGACGATTGTAAACTAAGATGAAATATGTGTGGTGAAAATTTACCACCCGGTTGACAACCAGGTTGTATAATGTTTGGGCAGCTTAATAAATATTTTTTTTTTATTTTATTATTAATATTAATAAATATTCTACTCGTATGTTAACACATAAGTTGTTAGTATGCTCTACCTTTTGCTATAAATTTGTAATACAATTCCTACTTATGAATTAAATAAATTAATAATGTACCGATTTTAACTCTTTATTTAGTCTATTTGTCTCTTCTCTACTGGAACGAACAAATAATTAAATATATTAGTACCAGACATTAACATCTTCATTAAATTATTAGTATATGACATTAATATTATTTTTTTGTCTTTCCTGTCCGTAGATAATCAAAATCAGTAGACAGTTATAGAAAGATATAAAATGAAAAAATTAATTTATAATTTTTTTAAAAAGATTTTGCAACCAGCGCAGCGATCAAATTGTATACATAATAAATGCAAATGGATAAATTTTACATTGCACGAAGTATACCATCTGTTATAGTGACATGACGGCCAGTCACAAGATAAAGGTGCTTCAATTTATATATGATTATAGACCAGGTTTAAGCAATGCGAAATGAAGTTCAATTTTAGATAAATCAATAGATAATCAATTAATAAAACTTAATTAAAATTATAATTACAAGGGGAAAATTGGTGAAAAATAATTAATGTTACATTGTTAATCAACATCAATTATGAGAAATAAGAAAATTATGATATATTTAAGATTAATTATGGATTTGATCCTAAAAAATTGATTTCGCTAAACATTTTTCTCTGGACGTATTCGTATACGCAAACAAGACTGTGCCCATTATTATATCCTAGAATCATTTGTCAGATTTTAAATTTGCCACACAGGGACATAGGTTCATTGAAATTTTTAGTTTATGACACAAAAAGATGAGATCGCCGTAGCGTTAGTGGTTGCATGCCAAAATTTCCGATTTATATTACAAGTGATCTGGAATATAGTAATTATTATCTAGATTTGAATGAAATTTGGCACAGAGGTTGGTTTCTTTATGTAGATGGTGCATGTAGTTTGAGTGGATTCATGTAAAAATACCAAATTATATCTCATATAGTCGATGTACCTCATATTAGAAATACAGTAATTGTTGCGCAATATCAATGACATTTCACACATAGATGATGGATTTCTTAATCTAGTTAGTTAAATTTGGAATCAGCAGTTTCAGTGCAGTTTCACATTCAATTATTTTTCATTTATTTTTCATTTCCGAAGTATTTTTCATTTCCTCTAGCCTAGAGTATATAACGATTTATATCCGATTTTAATAAAATTTAGTATTCTGGTTAGAATTGTCATTTGTCCTGAACATGTAATCTTAAATTATTTTTATGTGCACTTCATCTAAAATGTTGCTGCAAAATGTTATGCTATGAAATTTAAATTAAATTTGGTACATAGCTTAGTTTTATAATTAAGTTTGTGTCTAGAAAATTTGGGATCGGTTAGAATTATATAAAATACATTCTATATAGATATCTGAAAAGATTACAAACAGAAATTTTTTTACAAACAGTGATTTTTACAAAGTAATGTTAGTTACAAAATGTACTATTAATTACAAATCACTGTTGGACATAAATCACTCTTGCACAGAACTACAAGTTATTTCTCCACATTGTTAGCAGCTTTTGATAATTTAATTTTTAATGATAAGGATATTTTATAAATTGTTTAGATTTCTTGTTGCAAGTAACTATTTAAACGATAATTTTTTTTTTTTTTGTAAATATGTTTACCTAACCCAAAATGAGCTTTGACACCTCCCAAATTTCTTACACGAAATAGTCCAGATTTTTTGAAATTACAGTTCAATATGAAACCGAAATCAGAATCAAAGACACATGTACAATGCGCCAGGCCTGGAAAGCAATTAGAATAACTTAGGTATTTGTATTATTTTTTTTTTATTTTTATTTTTAAATATATAATTAACAAATACACTAAATTTTTATGGAAAACGTATTAAAATACGAATAAATGATTTTTAAAATTACTCTACATGAACAAAAATGTAATTATTATACTATGATGAAATTTTAGCTACAATTAATGAGTTTTTAGCTAATAAATATAAAAAATGAATACATGCGTTAAAACAATTTATTTATTTCCTTTATCATGGAGATTCAATAAAAAATAAGTTAATGTTTTTTAAGTAATTATTTTTTTAACTTAACCATTTTAAGATTTACAAGTTACCATCAACATATGTCAAGTACCAACAACATACTTTTATGATGAACTATAATTAGTTGATCAATTTAGATCCATTATACTCCCTACAAAGTAAGTTTCTTTAAGGCTTATACAATTGATACTAATAAGCAAAGGGTTATTAAATTATAAAAAATAATAGTGTTATTACGATACGATTTTTTCATAAATAATTAAAATTATACTATAAATATAATTCTTTTGCTTGCTATCACCTTGGATTTTCATATATGAATTACAATTCCAACTTAAAAGTTAAACCACAAACAATTAATATACAGATATAGCGCGCTGAACAAAAAAAAAAACGGGACCACTCTTAACCAACAAAACAGTTCTTTTACTATAGTAAAAGAGCTTTTTTTCGGTTGATAATGGTCTGTTTGTTAAGAAAAAACAACTTTTTGGTCAGCATACTATAACTGTAATCACTTGGTGGTTAAACCTTATATACATATTATGTTATAAAATTACATAGAATGTAAACGTTTTTGAGAATAACATTCAAAAAAAATAAATAAAAAAAAACATTTTTTTAAAATACTTTCCTTTATAAATAGTAATATACGACTAAAAACTAATAAATAAGAATACTAAAATTATATAATCTTATATTCTTGTATCTAGATAGAGTTTCAGTAATGGTCAATTGTAAAGGAAAAGTATAGTAAAAGGGAAGTAGGTAGACCCCTTATAAAGGGAAGTATATAACTGAACAAAATTAATTGTAGCAAATCTGATCAGAATTAATAGTATGTAAAGAGATTTTATATGTATATATAAAAATATTGTATATAAATTATATATATATATATATATATATTTATATATATATATATATATATATATATATATATATATATATGTATGTATATACTATACATATATATTATATATACTAAAAATATAAAAATTCTAAAGTTTCTGACTAAAACTTAAAATATTTGACCGACTAAAAAGTATGAAATAAAAAAAAATAAAAAAAAACTTTCCCTAACTACAAACTATGTATTAACTATTGATATATACAATTCTATCATTTCGAATATTTTAATTAAGGTAAATGATTTCCAATATCTATAGGAGTAAAATTTAATAGACAACGTATTAAAAAAAAACTGAACTCAAAATCTATTTCAAGTTTATGATGAATGATTTCTTAACTCGTCGTTTGTTATTTAGTTAACTAAAAAAAAAATCTGAACTTCCATCTTCTAATTGATTTGGAATTTTTAATTGAAAATATGGCAAAATTTTACAATTGCCACTTTTCAATGGGCAGGCCACGTTGAACATATGTCAGATACTTGAGTGACAAAAAAACCGCCAAGGGCAGAAAACCAGTTGGAATGCCATGAGGAAGGTGGGCGATGCAATTGCCGGGGATGCTAGAAACATGCTTCAGGTCCAGAATTGCAAGTGTTTGAAGTGTGGCGAAGTTATATGGTAGGGCTAGCTGTGAAAGCTAAAGATGATCACTGATCAAAACTACAAATTGCCTAATGAAAACTTTTCGCTAATAATCAATTATTTTATAAATTCAACACAATTAGCTAAACTTTTTAAACTTTCTCAGAGAAATCAATTTGTTATCAGAAAAATATGTAAGGAAATAAATAGTGCTATAGAAAATATAATATATTTTGATAAATAATTTGCTTTACAAAGACGATGAAAATGCGATTTTAAAATTAATATTATTACAATTGTGCCTCAATATCAAGATGATCAGTGTTTTAATTACACGATTTTGCTTCATATATCTAAAGATATATGAAGCTTTGTGGTGGAGATGCAAAAAAAAAAAAATTGAGATTTTAATTGATTTATCCATTTTCGATATCAAGGAATCCGAATCCGTGATAAAAATTTATGTGTCTGCCTTACGCCGTACGCAGGGTAAAAATGCTCTTTTTGCACAATGCTTAGAAATAGTAGTAAACCAATTCCGATGTTGACAAAATTTTACAGAAATGTAAACAAATATTGGCAGTATGTCGTGGTGGGGTGCATTTTCAAATAAGTCAATTACAAGCTCCTTAAAAAAGGGGTCGAACACACCCCTTTTTATGCACACGAAAAAACACTGCTTATATATTATAGGGTAAAAGTATTTCGAAATTATATGGAAATTAACCCCCTTACCCCTTTCAGGTTGCAAAGGGGGTGTTTATAAAAAAAGTTACATCCCCTCTGTGCAGGGGTAGATTTAAAAACTGAGAAAATACTTTGTTAATAATATATAGTCTTACATCTTTATCGAAAAAATCAACCCTCTAACCTCAACCCCCGCTATTTTACAGTGGGGACAAGGTAAACATTTTGAAAATTCATACATTTTCTATTTAAATTTGATTTTTTTAAGATTTAAAAGTCCATAAAAACTAAACTATAAAAGATGGGATGGTTTAACTTTTAAATTATGTTTATCAGGGTAGATTCTTTCTAAATAAATTAATTTTGTTACCACCCGCCCCCTTTGGGTGGATAATGGGGTGTGTTCATAAAATAACTTACACCCCCTCTGCGGAGGGTTAGATTTAAAAACTGAGAAATTAGTTTCTTAATAATATAGTCTTACATCTTTACCGAAAAAATCAACCCTCTAATCTCAACCCCCGCTATTTTACAGGAGTAACAAATTTAACATTTTTAAATTTCATACACAAAAGGGTGATTGAACACAAGACATATGAAGCACGCTTCCAACTTGGCAACTTTTGTTTTATAAGTTTGGTTAAGTGGTATGTTGATATATAAAGTTAGACATCAAGACAATTCTACTTACTGCATAGTCATACTGGTTACTATAAATTGACTTTCCATTAATTGTAATTAAGAGTCAGAGATTAATTAAATATTGTCTTTAAAACTCTACAGTCTACAATATGTCAACTGGTAGTCAAAAGGCCGATAATGAACCATCAAAATTTCGGCTTTACAGCTGCAAAGGATATGAGCTACAGACCTATAGTAAAAGAGCTTCATTGTGTGTATAGCCATTTAAACTGTTGTGAACTGTTTCCCATCTGGAGTTATACCACACAATACAAACATAAACCTATTTTCCACCATTTCATTTATATTGAGAATGATCAGCTGGTAGACTTAATTATTTGTATAATCTATTATTGTAGCTTTTAGACTTAGACTAATGTCTATAAATATGACTACATTTTTTTGTTATTAATAAGAAATAATTGAGAACAATCCCAAGAAGAATTCACTATATTAAGAAATGTATTTGCATATAGTTAACATGATAAAAGACATAAAATTGAAATTTATATATTTTTGATTAGCTAGTAAAACGTAACACAAAATCCTATACTAATTTTCGCAGTATAAATTAAAAATATTCCAAATTACATAATAAAGCGTATAACTTTTAAAAATAAATCGTGCTTTTTTAGTTAAGATAATTAATTTACTAAAATTTCTCTAATTTTATTACTAATTAATATAATTATTGGAGATGTACCAGTACCATATATTTATACGTACGCAATACAAATAATTTACAAATATGTTTTTCAAAATATTGTAAAACAGATTTAACAACAATGATTATTCAATGTGTGTAAATAACTTTATTGTTTCATCAAAATTTATTTGTCAATAAATCCAAGTTAACAACATTAAAATTAACTAAAATACTATTTTGGAGAAGCGGAAAATAAATATATTACGATTTGCAATTGCCAAAGACAATATGCTCTCATTTTTTAGTAATGCCATTAGTATACTTTCGAAAGTTTACATAAAGTTCCTAAATGATAAATTGAGTATTTTTCTGCTGAACATCTAAACTCAAAAACAAAATATTTTTTTATTTATCTTAAGATTCCGAAATTATGATATTATCGGATTTTGAAATTTATTTAATAATCACACGGTATTTTTGATTCCGCTTGGATTTAAAGTCATAATAATAATAAAAGGTGTATAATTATTAATTATATGAATATCCGGATATTTGAATTCATATAACCATTTTAAAATTTCAATTAAATACATACTATTAACATTTTGTTTAAAAAATTTCATCAACTAAGTACTTTGATACTATACATTTTATCTAACTTTTAACAGAGAGCTACCGATTTATGGGAATGACCTTAATTTCTACAGTTATATGAACTTTTTGTAGCATTTTGAGTAATTTACAAAACCCTTCTAAAAACTATATAAGATAATCTGTTGGACAATTTTAAACATCACACAATGTTTTTTTCTATAATTATGAAAAAGTTACATCTTTAATAGAAAATGAAAAACACCAGAAATGAATTATTTAAAATAAATGTCTTTTTGTCATCAGCTTTTAAAAATGATTGTAAAAATATTAATACAACGAATTTTTACAAAAACTTATTAAATTCATACTTTGTGTTACGAGCAACATGTAATAGTCTAAGATAAAAAAAATGCTAGTAACACGTAATACTAATTTATTACTTATCTATAGATACTATTCGGATACGCTAATCATATGAACAAAAATTTAAGAATAAATTAAATAAAAATGTACACATACATATACTTTCTTTCTTAACAATTTCGCCATACAGTCCAAATCGAACCTTGGTCTTCTTAAAGGTGTTTCGTGACATTTTATTGCAATTTGGACCTACTAATTTTATTAATGATTATATCATATAGATAAAATAATTACTAATAAGTTTGTTAACCAGATTTTTATTTGATATAGATTAAAGATTCCAGATTGTAACATCATTTCATCTTATTTCGGAGTATCAGTATCGACATTTTATATTCGAAAGCCGATGTTTTATATAATGTATATAAATTCGATATTGTATTACGGCAAAATAGCTGTGGTTGTACCGATACAAAATGCCTTAAAGTTTGTATCCGTCTATTATATTCCGGATTTGGTTTTTAGAAATTTAAAGTCTTAAATTAAGCTACCCAAATTTAATTCTTCGTATAGTTTATATATAAGCTTATCATTTTCAGAATTATTACGCTTCAAAGAAATACAAAAGTGGCGGAATTTAGATTTTAAAGATTGCCTGGTCATCAACCCTATTTCATATTTTTTCTTTATTAATTTTGAAATAATTTACTTTAAAATAGTATATTTGTAATTTAAACTTTCAATTAGTAATGAAAAAATCTTTAAATTGACTATTTTGAAATTATCCACACTTTTTATTACCTTTTTTTATAAGTTTTTTTTTTTATTTTATCAATTGTTTATTTACGGTTTCTAACATTATAATTAAGAAATTCATATAAATAAAAAGAGGAAAATATGTTTGAATCATGATATATTACAAAACCAATACATAATTGACATACATAGTTTAAAATTAAACGTCCGCAATACGTTTTTGCCATTAATAAAGATTTATTTCTTGATTTGCAATATTACCATAAAATTATTGTCTATTGAAATGTATTTAATGGTTGTAAATTGAAGATACATATTATATTTTAAAATTTATTTAAATTTATTTAGTTACAAGCAAATAAAAATTTTATAAGATATGTACATGTACAAGGTTAAATAAAACCTCAGTTAGATAAGTGATGTTCAAGAACATCATCATCTAAATTTATAAGCATAATTTCATATCTTTTTTAGTTTCGTAGAATTTAATGTGATTGCAATTTACAATAGAACAGAATGTATTAAAATATATTAATTTTGTAATATTCTTACAAAAAAGTAATATTAAAATATGTCATTACAGTTTTATTCTGCTTCTTTTTTTTATAATAATAATAAAATTTGGTTTTGTAATATTTTATTATATAATAATTTGAGAAACATCTATTTTAAAAAAATCAGAATTTAAAAACCAAAAGTTCTGGATATAATAAATGTATATAAATAAATACTAATGTTTATCAGAATATCTAAAAATACAATTAATATTTTTTTTCTGTTATAGAGGGAGAGCCAGCAACGAATTTGCTTCAACAGTCATGAGAATGAGTACACAGACTCTTATGAATTCACTAAACAAGCAATAGAAGATGCGATAATTGCAACCCTGCTTAAATCGTATTGAACATACATTACAATGATAACATGGATTAAATCACTGATAAACATATGATATTGATATGGTGATAAAAATTCCATATAAGAACTGTCGTATTTTAATATTCGGATATTCTACTCTCACTTACTAGAAGTCTGATATCTTGTGCGCTTGGTCCGTATTGTAGTGTAGCATATTTCAAATATACGTAGCGTATTATATGCTCCAGTTAAAATGTGTGGAGCATAGCAGATTATATTTTGAACTATGATCCACATGAACACTTTTGTAGCTTATTGTAACAAGTTTTGACAGACAATCGTCATTCATGATAAAAATATACATCAACTGTCAATTATTGAAACTTAAATTTCTTCAGCAGGGGCTGAAACGTTTTATGTCCTATAACGTTTTATGTCCTATGACCTATGTCAACACTCATACTAATATTGTATTTTATAAAACCACTACGTTACATTACGCACCACGTGAATAAGATATGATTTTTGATTACAGGGTATTAGTGTCACTATTTTGATCTGGTTTCTAAAATTATAATATTTTACTAAAATTTCAGTACAGATGATGTAACTAATATTCAATACCAATTGTGTAATTTACTATTAAAGCCTACCGATACGCAAGCTACAAGACCTTCAATTCCATATTTAGTGATTTCATAAGAGTCTGCTTACTCATTCATATAATAATCCGTTCTATAGCTCTTTATATAATTAGTTTTTTTATGAATTTTATAGTGACATTTTTTTCTTTAAATACATTAATATTTTATGACAAATCTCTCTTTGCTGGTTTTTTTTTGTGAATGAGTAATGTATTATGTTATTATAATATTTTCTACACTTTCTTCATTTTAGTAAAAAAAAAAGTTTGTTATTAAAAAGATTGAAATACGAAATAAGGAAGTAGTATTTTTTTTATTAATAAAAACTTTTTACTAAATATGTCCAGATAGCAGTTTCTATACATAGGAATTTTGAAAGAAAAGTTATAACTAAATTTTATATTGAAGTTAAATTTATCAATGATTAATAATTTACATGTAAAAAAATCAATCAAACTAAAACATAAACATCTTTTGAGATTATTGTGAACAATTAAATTTATGATAAGTTTTGGAAATAAATAAATAAATAAAAAAAAAAATATTTCAAAATTTCAATGTAATAAGTGTAAATATATTTATTGAAGATGATGTGTTATATGTTATGAGGAAAATGAGATAAAGACATAGTTTATATAGGTCAATTGCTTAATTTCATAACATTGCAAAAAATATTTACCTACAGCACTTTTTCTTATGTATACATAATGTTGGCATTAATATTATTTTCTTTTATATTAGTGATTTATGTTCAATATTTATGGCCGATTTTACAGTAGAAGCTTAAGCTTAAACAGAAATAAAATAAAACGATTGTGTAACTTAAGCCTACAACTTAGTTTCGCACTGATTTTGCACTGGGTTTCTCAATCAAAATTTTCCCTTAGGTTAGTTATACAAAAAAAATGTGAATTATTGTGAATGATAATTTGAAAATATTGTTATTGTGAATGAAAATGTACAATAAAAATTAATATATAATATTGAAATTTTCAAGTTTAAGCTTCAACTGTGAAATCGGTTATTAATAATGTGATCCAAAATCACTAATATACCGAAAAAAAATATTAAAAAATTTAAATTATATTATAAATGAGTACATTATAATAGTTACATTTTTATTATCAATAAAAATATATCTTTAAGTATTATTCCAAATTATATCGATGAAATTATTCAATTGTTTGTTACGATGTTATGAATTATTCGCGATTACCTTTTTAACAATCAAAAAAATGTATAATATTGTTCGTGGTATTTATTTCATAAATTTATAAATATTCAAGGTTTACAATTTATTATTTCGATTTTATGTAAAGAAGAGGAGAAATAAAATAATAAAATGATTATTTTATAAAGTGAAATATTATATAAAATTAAGAATTTGTTTCTAAATTTTAAATTCTACAATTTAAATAATTTTAGTTATGCATTTAGAAATGATATTTAAATGTGTATTTTGGTTAATTAATTGATATATCAAAGCGTTACCACCTTAATAAATTATTTAATTAATTTGATTTCCAATTTCAATTATTTAAATTTTTTATATATTTGAGAATATCTGTATTATTTTATAGGAGTTCCTTAAAATCCCCTTTACATAATCAAACTTTTCATAAAACATTTGATGAAAAATCTGACGGAATGCATTTTTATAAGATTATTCATCAGACTTTTTTGACATCGCATACGAACGACTATATTCTTATGAAAATACTGATAATATAAAGGGGTTTTTAAGGATAAGATAAATTTAATAACAGTTCTGATTATTTATGGTATTCCACGCATTTGTTCTGTGCATTTAAATTTAAAGTATATATAAAGTCTTACTGATGCCAATGTCCCTAGAAGGAATGGAATATTTTTCAGAGGTTTATCCATCTGTAGAAAATTTTTGGTTGTACCTCATTAATGACTTTTGATATAAATTATAAAATAATGAAGTCTAACTAAACTTAATAACTTTTTTGTTTTGGACTGTCCGTACAAAATGATTGATTATGACTAATCTTTACCAGCTTTGAGAAAACAATGTCAAATGAAAATTTAAGCTTAACACAAAGATAAATCACAAATATTTTTACGAATGCCTCAATGTTTTTAGACTTATGTATAACCACAAACTAATAGTTTATTAGTTTGTGGTATAACATAATTTCGATTAATAATTAAAAAATAGCTCAAATTTTGTTTCTCTTTATCTATATAATATAGCAAAATACAAATAATTATATTTTCAATGAAGCAAACAAGTTCAAATAATAAAATTTCGATATTTCATTTTTATTTACCTGTTCATAATTAGTATTTAAATATTTTTGAAAATAATTTATATTTATTATTTAAATTCATATATATATATATATATATTTATTTATCATCAAGTGAAAGTAAATTAAATATTTACATTTTAATTAGCTAAATTGACAATAAGATAAAAACCACGAAAATGAAATTATTTAATAATAAAAAAAATGTAAAATATTTTCCCATATTAAAAATATAATGATTTTTATTTATCATAAATATAAAAATAATATTTCATGCCGCATATATCGGAGAAATGTAAATCACTTTGCATTAAATTAACCAAAAAAAAAAGAGAAATTCCTCACGAAAATGGCATGGCCAGTAACCTTGGTACAACTTTCATTATCAACCAAAAAAATAAAATATATACATATATATAATTTTTTGGGAACAACCATCGTTGTAGGTTGAAAATTTTGTAATAAAATCAATTGACCTACTTCAAATTATATTGATGAATAATATACACGGTTTAAATGTCAGGCCATTTAAAAACGAATTAATTTTACATAAATTTAAATATTTTCATCTTTTTTTGACCATAATTAAGTTAATAATTTAAAATAAATATATAAAACTTTTTAATTACACTCAATACTTGTACTTGATTTGATATATTTTTTTAACATAATTAAATCTAATGTTTTGCTCCAGTTACTCTCAAGATTCACAACAACAAAGCGTGTCAACGCGCTGTAAAAAAAAAAGTTAACATAAATCGTCGTGAGTAGATAAAATCAACGCAAACGTTCACGACGCAGAAAGATTGAAAAATTGAACGCCAACATTCACAACACATGTCTTCGTTTTGAAGATAAATTAATAAATTCAGTTAAAAAAAGTAGTATTTTATATGATAAGTCTTGTAGAAGTTATAAAAATATTAAAAAAAAAGCTTATGATATGGAAAAAAATTGCTGAAATATTACGAGCAACCGGTAAATAATTATTTACAATATTTTTTCATATTATAAAACTGCTGATTAAAATCACCTCAGATATTTTAGTCATTAACGCAAGAACACAACATTTATTGTGCCTACAACGCCATTGTAAATGTTGCGTTGATTGCGTTTTCGTTGTGAATATTGAGATTGAGAGTAACTGGAGGGTTAAAGATTTAGTATTTAGATACATATATTTATGTGTATATAAATCTATAAATGATGTTTATAATAATAATAAAACAAAACAAAAAAGTATGAATATAAATTCATATAAGCAAGTATTAAAACTTTCAAGTTATTTGAGTTCGAGGTTTTAAAATCTATTTAAAAAAAGTGTAATCTTTAACTTAATAACTCTCTACTATTATATATACTATATAATTAAGATATATCTGACTGATGTTTATCGAGAAATATATAGTTCAAGATATTTTTTTTTTTTTATCAAGGTTAAATTAGTTGTAATAACAGTTATTAAAAATATATAATTTCATAAAATTATAAAAGAAATTGTTCTTTTGATTCAAAATTATTCATAATTAATAATACAAATTACCAAAACAAAAGAATAAAAAAAAAATTTAAATAAATTTTTTATGATCATCAAATATCCAAAAATTATTAAAAATTGCAATATTTAAATAAAAAATTATAATGGATATATAAAATAATGAATGTTATTATTACAAATTAAAAATAAAAATTATTATAAATATTGTATTATAAATTATAACCACTACCAAAAAGTTTATTATTGCGATTTTCTTTGTCAGTGTCCTACTTTATTTAAAAATTAACTTTTACTTCTTATACATAAACTTTATGATTTTTTGTATTATATGACCAATTTTTAACTTACACCTTTCTAGATCTACTTTATATTAAAACATGAATATACCAATAAAATTATCATAAAAAATAAAAATATAATTTAAGTATTTTTTACTCACTTGCAAATTGTATTATAATAAATATTGATTTTAGATATTTCATTTTTTTTTTTTTTTTTTTTGTTAATATATTATATATAAATTAAATTTAATATTAATTTTTTTTTTATATACTTATTAATTTTAATAGTAAGACTTATAAATATAATTTAACTAAAAATAATTATTTTGTTATTTAAAATTTACACATATCTTTCTTTTTTTTAAATACAAATTACTATTTTAAATCATTGAAATAATTATTTATTTATATTTTTTAAATCAATTATTATAATCTTTGTGGACACTAAATGATTTTAAAAAATATATAATTTAATTATGTTTTAAAATGCGAAACGAAATATTTTACAGCACTTCATATATATTTCAAATTCATTCTACAAAAAGGTCTTTTCGAGTTAATACTTCATAAAATACTAAAATAAAAAAAATAAAAATATTTAAACCTGTTGCTTTTCGTATTTTCAAAGAAAACACAACAGCTAATCATGCCAGGTAATATTTTAAAACAGTATAAGTTCATAATATCGAATAAGATAATCTTTCTTCAAAATATTCAGAAAATATCAAAAGTAGAAAATTCAAAAATGTGTGATTACTGATTAGATTGAGATTTAGGTTTGTAGATTTAAGTTCTGTAAATAGTAGTTTTAGGGATAGTTTTAAGTTTTAGATTTAAGAAAAATACAAAAAAAAAAAACAGAGTTTTGGTTTTAAAAAAAAAATTTCCAAAACATAAAAATATGTAAAGATAAAAATAAATAAATAATAATAATTTTAAAAATTAAAATTTTAAAAAAAATAAATAAAATTTTTAGAGAGCCACATTGAGGGACATTAAGAAAAAATAATAAATAAGTTAACATAGTTTTTAAAATATTTTTTTATATGTACAAAACAAAAAAATATTTAAGGATTAATAAAAAAAAAATATTACAAAAAAAAAAAAAAAAAAAACTGATTAGATTGACGATACAAAACTGTAATACGCATCTCTAATCCGAATAATTTTGTTCTTATTTCAAATATATTCACACATGAAATCTCTTAAACCTTCTAATGGAAGCGGAGCCTCACTTCTAATGTTCTGCCGGTTGATTATTTGTCTCACTTTAAAAATTTAAATACTTATTTAATTTTGGGTTTAAGGAGACCGGGTCCAACATCTAAATTAATATTACTCAATAGCTTCTGTCTCATCTCAAGCAAACGAGTTTTTGTTTCATTAAGATTGTATTATAAATAGTTTAATTATTTCAAATAAAGCCACTTTTGAAACTATTGAGGGGTCATACTTCAAAATTAATAATTATATCCGGAGAAGAAAATCTGGAATGATTAATTATATACTTAAATCCTTTGATATGCGTTGTTTTGAAGTTTCTAACCTCTCTAAATCCACAGAATAAGCGATAACCGAAAAAGATGGTCAGATAAACAAACGTACAAAGTAAAATCTTATGACATTTTGTACTTATATAATAACGCTTAAAAATATAAATTATTGATAATTGTTCCAGAAAAAAAAGTATTGATAAATAGTAGCAATAAAAAAATTAAGTAGTAAATATACAATTTCTATAATTATGAGCTTAATCTAACCTTCGACTTAATATTCGTTATTTCTAAAATTGTTATTTTTCGTATATAGTGTACATTTTCCAAAACCATAAAACATTGATAAATTGATATATTTCGCAAATAGATAATTAGTATATCGTATATCCCTGCTAAACTAATTAGAAATTCTCAGGTGTCTTCTTTTCAAATAAATACTATTGTAAAAATACGTGTCTACTCTTCAGCCAAAACAGAGTGACTACACTAAGTTAGAGTATATTAATTTTTCTTATTGTAATAACAATTGTTTGGGTTTTTTTTTGTAATTTTCGGCATTTTTCTTTCGATATTTTATATTTCGTGATTTCATTATGATCATTATTTACTTATTGCAAAATTGCATGTTATATATGCGTAAAAAAAGAAATTTTATAAATGGGTTCGTCGGTTTGCCAGTATAAGGAGGAGCGATCACAGGTATAACATTTTGTATAGAATATTAATGCTTAATTTGTTTGTATTTGTTTTTGCAATTAAAAATATAAAATCCTAGTGACCTTCAACGTTTCAACAGTATGTCAGCTACACATTTACTTATTATTAAATATTTAAAAAAAAGCGGTTCAGTGTTTGATTAATTTAACTTAATAAATGTTTAAATGTAAAAGAATTATGAATTAATTAAAATAAATTATAAATTTAAGTAACTTTTGCAGATGTTCATAAAATTTAAATTATACAGTAGAAGTTAATATTCATTAATCCTAAATAATATGTATTATATTATATCTATTTGATTTTCTCACTATTGCTTTTGTATAGGAAAATTATTGATGATAAGTTGTCAAACGAAAGTTTCAGCCAAAATTGTTTTACATGCATTATGATTATACAATGGTATTCGAAAGGGAAATTATAAATTAAAAGTAATTATATTGGAAATATTTTAGGAAGGAACACTTCACTATATGAATATTAGCACTACCGCCAGTACCTTAAAATAGTAATAGGTATATGCAAATGCAATACACTATACAATTTAAAATAATAGTTCACCTTTTAAAAAACCTACACCTACGTTCCTGTTCGTACGTATAAACCAAATTTTTGAACAAATTAGTATTTAATGATGAATAATTATAAATATGTTTTAACTGATTATTTTAAAAAGGATCAATATACAGTTAAAGTTGACTGGGAATATTAAAAGTAAAATATAATGATTTTTATTGTAGTTTTAGTTTTTAAGTTTAGGTTAAATATTGTTAAGTAAGGTTTTTTATAAAAAAATTTCCTTCAGATATTACATTGATTTTACATAAAAATTCTTTCATCTGGTGATAATTATTATACTTTTAGTTGTAAAGAAAATTTTCTAATCTCTAGCATTCAGTTTTGTTTTTTTATTAATTAATTATAAAAAGTATATAACTATAATTAAGTAAAAATAAATAATTATTAAAATAAATAATGTCAGATTAATTTTTTCATATAGAAGTAAGTACCTACTTTTTAAGTTACAATAATAATTCCAGCACTACATATATATGGAAATCTTTTTGAATTTTTTAGAGAACGTTTCACTTTTCAAATTTTGATTTTATATTATAAATATATACTCTTAAATATTGGTTGTAAAATTTGATAGACAATAATATGGTGCCAAATTATATTCGAAAATAATCCAGGTCCTCTATTCGTCTGTCTATGCTGTATCTGAACGACATTATATCTTTGTCTACTAGGAAATATAAATTTAGTATTGTACATAAAAATACAAAGGAATATAATTCAAAAAGTACATAATTAATGTTAAACGTTCTTCAAATTTTCTGGTACATCTATCTCTTATTGGAAATATATATTTTCCGATAACTATGTGAGATAGTGTAATGGAGGGTTAGTCCACGTGGGCATGGTTCGAAGCAGCGATTTTTTTTGCTAAATAAACAATGTCATAAAAAAAAATTGTTTCTGAATATTATTCAACATTCAACTAAAATTATAGTACACAACTATCGCTGATCAAAAAAGTGCATACGTGAAGTTACTGACATAGTAGCCACCACAGGGTGTGCCAACTATGACTTAACTTTTGGGTTTTTAATTTTTTTAAATCAAACAAGAATGTGGAGGCAATCTACACATAGATGAAAAAAAAATAATACTTAAATGTTAATGAAAAAACATCTAATCAAATATTCAAAATACTAAAGTTATAAACGTTTTACATCAGTCAGTCCAAGTTGGCCCACCCTGCAATTATATTGTAACAATTATATGTAGAATTTTAGAAAATAGTTTAAGAAAAACTTTTGAATTTGCAAAAATATAAATTTATTTATTTTTTTACATTATAATATATGTACATGTGACAATATAAAACTTTATAAACGTAACAAATAATATATAAAATAAATGTAATTTTAATTGTACTGATCGTTTTAATAAATTTTCAAATATGGTTGTAATGTGAAATAAATCAAATCACAGAATTATCTAATTTTATTACGAGTGTAAAATTTGATTTATATTTATACGAAAAATTTATAATATTTTGGTAGCAATGAAAAAAATTAATAATGTATTTTTCAACCCTGCGACTATAACTAAATTCATTTTTTTTATCACTTTTTTCACTACGAACATTATGAAGTGGATATTTTTCTATAACTCTTCTTCATCTTCAAAAACTACAACAGCTTCACCTTTGGCAATATTTTTTCCTAAATTATCATTAATGAATTTAATTGTTCCACTGCGTGGTGCCTTTAAAACATGTTCCATTTTCATTGCTAAAAAAAATTATTTTACATTGACTTTATTAGTGAATTCATAATAATAATCACCAATTATAATAGCGAGTTGATCGCCTTTTTTTACACTCTCACCAGCTTTGACAAATAATTTTTCTAGAACTCCAGGCATTGGTGAAATAACTTTTGATTGTTCTAACGCTGATACGTTTTCATTATTAAAAAGAAATTTTGGTTGATTTTGTTTCAATACCACTTGCCCTTTCTAAATTAAAAGATTATTTTTTATTATTATCAAATTATAAATGAATTTATAACTTACTTCAGTAAAAAGTGTTACAAATTCTTCATCAATAACAGCACTATATTTTGTAATGCTGCCATCAATATTACTTTTGATATTGAATCGTTTAGCATTATTATACAATTTTTCTAGTTCTATTTCTTTCCATTGTCCATCATTTACTTTTACTTTTATGTTTTTTCGAATCAATTCACAAGTCACAACAAAATCTGTATCAAATATAAGAATATTTAATTATATATATAGGAAAAATACAAATTATGTAACTTATACCTTTATTATTGAAATTGAATTTAAATGTTCGGGTCCCTTTATGATTTATACGCATATTATCAAACATAAAAGAATTATTTGTTATGACTGAATTCATTTCGTTAGAACTTAATTCATTTAGAAGGCAAGCTCCGGCAGCTTGTATTAGAATATCATCTGAAATTTCAAGAGGTGGAAATAATGTATCAAAATGATCATTAATAAATTCAGTGTGAACATTGCCAGATTGAAATTCGGGATGGCTAGCTAGATCCAGTAAAAAATTTATGTTTGTGTCTAATCCGGTAATCTGAAATCCAATCGATTTATTAATTTTTTCTCATTATTCTTTAAATAAAAAATTATAACTAATACGAAAAATAATTGGACAAATTTTTACTACAGTTATATACCTGGTAATCTCTGAGATTTGATATAAGCTTATTTAAGGCACTACTTCTATTATCACTCCAAACTACTAACTTAGCAATCATTGGATCATAATGAATCGATACTTCATCGCCGTCACGAACTCCCGTCTCTACACGTATATTATTATCAGTTATATCAGGTGTTGTGAGATGTTTTAATTGACCAGCACCAGGCAAAAAATCATTCCTACAATTATAAACTTAGTTATTGCAATAAATCTATATTTTATACATGAATAATACTAACCTTGGGCTCTCTGCATATACTCGAGCTTCAAATGCATGACCTTTACATGGAATTTCATTTTGGGAAAGCGGTAGTTTTTCACCTGATGCTACTTTTATTTGCCATTCCACTAAATCAGTATTTGTTATCATTTCAGTTATTGGATGTTCAACTTGTAATCGAGTATTCATTTCCATAAAATAGAATGAATGATCATTTTTATCTAATATAAATTCTACAGTTCCTGCTCCAACATAACCAACTGCTTTTGCGGCTCTAACAGCAGCTTTGCCTAATTCTTCTCGTAACGCTTTTGAAATTCCAGGCTTGAACACAAATTTAGAAATTTTAAAAAATGCTTGGAATGGCACAAACAATAAAATGAATTTTTTGCTTGAAAATAATATGATAGAAAATTTCTAATAAATCGATTAGCAATAGGGTACTTGCTTGATTAAAGTATCCATAATTTTATTCTACTGTTTCTAGCTCTATATGAAGCAAGTATGAATGAATGAGTTAAGCAAAAATATAATAAAATTATTAAACTTACCGCAGGAGCTTCTTCAATAATTTTTTGATGTCGCCTTTGTACAGAACAATCACGTTCATTTAAATAAACGTAATTACCATAAGCATCACCAAAAATTTGTACTTCAATATGTCGTGGTGAGGATACGAAACGTTCTAAAAGTACAGAACTATCACCAAAAGATTTTTTTGATTCTATGCGTGCAGATTCTAGAGAATTTAAAAATTCTTCCTTTTTCGTTACCACTCTCATTCCCTGGAAGATATACAAAATTTATAAATAAAATTTGTTCTCTAAAAACTATATGTATATATTATGAAATGAAGAATAATTTATGTTTATAAGTATAATCAAATTAAATTAATGCATACCTTTCCTCCTCCTCCCCGTACAGCTTTTATCATTATTGGATAGCCAATTTTATCAGCTTCTTCAGTTAATTTATCATTTGATTGATTTTCACCATGATATCCTTTAATTATAGGAACACCAGCTGCTTCCATAATAGCTTTAGAAGTATTTTTTATTCCCATATCACGAATTGCAGTTGCTGGTGGTCCCATAAAAATAATTCCTTTCTTTTCACAAAGCTCTGCAAATTCCACATTTTCTGATAAAAATCCGTAGCCAGGATGAATTGCTTGGCAACCAGTTGTGCTTGCTACATTTAATATTTTGTCACCTCTTAAATATGACAGCTGTGATGAAGCTGGGCCAATATTATGAGCTTCATCTGCTTCTGAGGTATGTAAAGCATTCTTGTCAGCATCAGAATAAACAGCTACAGTACGAATACCAAGACGACGGGCAGTTTTAATTATTCTACAAGCAATTTCGCCACGATTTGCTATCAAGATTTTATCAATCTTGTTATAAAACACCTTTTTATTTATAGCTCGTTGAGAATAAAATCTTGAAAAATTATAAGAACATGTTTTTAAGTAATGCATTTTAGGTTTTTCACGAATTCTTTACAATTTAGTATTTGATATTTGAATTTGATTAAATTAGTATAAGATTTAAGAATTTAGTTGTCAATCGCTCATTATTATAGTATGCAAATAAGAAGGAATATGAAGATTAATTAAATACACTCGTTAATTTATTTTCCAACGTTACAACAAACGAATTAATTTATTACGTTGTTTTGTTAACGTTACGACTTACGACGAGTGTGTATCAGGGTGGTATAAGAGGATTTCAATTTGTACACTTATTTTTCAAAATGTACCTAAATGTACTTTACTTAATTTTATAGAATTTCTTTATTAATTCAAATTAAGGTTAAATTATAAAAGATAATTTTATATACATATATTTATTTCTATAATATTAAAATCATAAATATAAACAAATTAATCATAAACAAATTGGACATTCAGTCTATACTCTATATATTATACGTCTATGGTACAAATGTACCTAAAATATCATCCCTGGTGTATATTATTTACATAGATGTATAATATATATAGACTGAATGTACAATCAATATATGTTGTTCTAATAAAAAGTGAAGCCAGCATTGAGGGGCACTGACAGCTATTTGACATAAAAATGGGATATTTGAAAATAGTGTTGGTAGCTATACAAAAAAAGTCCCATTCAATAATTTGTCAAATTATGATTTTAAATGAATTTATTTCTACAAAATTTTAGAAATAATGAATGAAATTTTAAATTACGAACATATTTAATAAAATTAAAATCTGTGAGTAGTGATATACGATTTTGAGATTGAATATGTGCAACATTGTTCAATGCAAATGCAGCGTTTTTATTAATTTAATAGGCAATTGCGTTGAATTTAGTTCCAAAAACGTTGCAATTAATCTGAAAAACCTTTATTTAATCTGAAAATGGTGTAAATATCTACAACAATATATTACCTTATATTACCATGTTTTATATTTAAAAACAAATGCGGTAAATTGCCGAATAATTTCAAATTAAATGTTAAATAAATTAACTGTATTTTTTCCTTTTAAGTACTATTTATATTTTTATGAATTGTGCCGAAAAAGATAAGGTATTTTGGAAAATCCTAAAAAATTGTGTAAGTACAATTTAATAGTAAATATATAGAAGGTAAAAAGTTCATTGTTTACTTACAATGAACTTTTTTTTACCTTCTATATATTTACTAATTAATATGTATTTTAGGGCATTCTGCAGATGACGATTTATTTGAGGATCATAGAGCGTTCCTAATCAAAGCTATATTAATGAATATCTTAAAATAAGATTAAATTACAACTTTAAGTTTTCAAAACCAAAATATTAGGCAAAAATTAACTAAAGTTGTGCATTTTTCTGGTTTATAAGTAAATTTTTTTATGCTTGCATTATTATTTAAGCAAACGTTTAATTTTTTATAATTATATAATAATTTTTATGAAAAAAATAAATACTTTTCATTAAATATTACAATTTTCTTATTTTTTATATAATCTTGAAAAAATATCCCAGACATTTCTATCTGAATTTTTTTTTGACAGATAAGAAAAAGTCTGTTGTAAACCGCAAGTATATGTCTATGATTATTTATTATATGCAAAATGGAAATCGGCATTGTATGATTTTCAAGTGTGAAGTGTGACCATATTAACACCCCACATTTTGGATTTAAAATACAATTATGTTATGTAACAAAACAATTTTTAACAATTTTTTAAAATACAATGTTATGTAGCAATGGTAAATGCTACAAAGAACCATCGTTTTGATATATTCTGAAAATTTCTTTTTCTTCTATTTTTACACACCAAAAATATTGTGAATGGATTTAATTAGACTTTTTAAATTTTTTATAAAAAGAACTATAAAGGAAATAATTATTTTTTTAATTAACTGATAACGTGAAAAAACATGTTTATCATGTTTATTATCAATTGATACAGATTGACAAATTGGAAATTTTTTGCTTAAAAATTACAAATTCTGTATGAAAAATTATGGAAAAGTCATTTATATAGGAAAAGTAAAAAAAAAGTTTCTACTACTTTCTCATAGATGGCGGTAGCTAGATATTTATCTAAACAAAGCCGTATGCATATTTTTCTAGTGTTTTCAATATTATTATACGCTCTGTAACATACATTATTGGACCGCGACTGTTATTTCCTATGGGGATCCTCAAAGAGCGGGTCTATGCAAACAAGCCTCCGGCTATAGACGTATAGACCAACTAATGATCCACATCGATGCTGAAATCAGGGCTAATGATCCACGTCGATGCTGAAATACATTTCATGTTTTTATGCGACAGTCCCTCTCAAGACTTTTGACCCATCCTGTACTTAGATTTAAAGTTAAGTTCACATTGTATTCAATAAAGTTATTAATTCACTGCTATGTTTATTAAACCGCCTGGAGCAATTAATGTCAATTCCTTTCTATAAATTAATGTAGTCTACGTTTACTGAATCTAGTTATATAATGTTAAAATAAAATTGTAAAAATTGTATTTTTTTTAATATATAAAAAAAGAATATTATTTAAAAAAAAAAGTACAGAACTATCTAATTTATTTAGAAGAATGTGAGTATTTATTTTATACAGCATATTTTTCTCTTGGTAAATCCTCAATATTGTTTTCTTAAATATTTTTTTCTGAAAAAGGTTTCAATTTTCAAATTTCGCCATACGATTGAAATGTCTATTTATAAATGATTTTTGATGTAAGTGAATACTCTATTTTAATTCGCCTATGTTTTTTCTTTCTACAGTAATTCAAGTTATTTTAACAAATAGAATAAATTTATAATAGGTTATTATTATTTTCATAAAATATCTTAAACCGTTTGAATTAGTTTTAGGACTTTAAATACTTTTAATCCTATAGTTAAAACTATGGATTTAAATGTTTTCGATAACTTGATGTGTATTTAAAAATTCGTTCATATGAATTACTAAACATTTTCAATATTTGGTATAATCTACTCATGTTTCTGTTATTTTTTCCAATTAAAAGGTATATCGGGCTTAAAAAAACACCCTTTTTTCGTAATTAATTATTTGTACTATATTGGAAAATAATTTGTATGAGGAAAAACCTTTAAAAAACATTTAATGAAAGTTCTTCAAAATTCATAAATTAAAAAGGGTATTTTTTTTTTGTGAAAAAATCAAAAACAAACATTCCATTTACCTTCTTTTCCATGATAAATTAAAATTTAAAATCAATGTTATAAATAAAATCTCGCAAATCTTGTTAAAAATTGATTTTTTTTAGTAACGTACTCAAATTCCAATTTCCTAGTAAATCAAGGTTACTATATGAATTATTCAACGTCACAAGTCCTTTAAGCAAAAATGTATTTTTATTATAATTGAATATAAACATTTTTTATGTACAATTCGTTTTTGTTTACCTTAAAAAATAGCACGTAACAAAAAAAAAATTATTTAAGCAAATATTATAGAAATTAAAAAAAAAAATAATAATAATAAATATTTTATTTTATTAAATGTGTTTTTTTTTTTTACAAAAATAATAAAGTAATGTATTCTTTATTAAAAATGTTTTAAATGAGAACTAATATAAAAATTAGGCTGTATTTATTTTAAAGTAAAAGTATATTATTACAATACATTATTTCTTTGGGTCATTAAATATTTTAGTGACTGTGTCCTTCAATCAATTATTTTTAATTTAATATTTATTAATTTTATGTTTGTTATTAAATTATTTTTAAAACTCTTCTAATCCATTTATAATAGGGAACATAAAATATTTAATTTGAAGAACTTATTATATAAATTCAATCATTTATTTTTTATTTAATTATTTGCTCATATATTTTGAATACCATTAAAATTTGTGTTTATTATAGAAAGTTTATTTATTATTTTTTTTTTATATAACCATTGCGTTTTGCGGCTATATTTTATATTTTAAATTTAAATAAAGCATACCGTCGCACAAAATCGAATTGTGTCATTTATTCTTTTACTTTTGTTTTAAAAAATAAAAAAAGAAGAAATTAACAATAATAAATATATTATTAATAATTTTTTTTTAATATATTCTCTTAATAATTTGAATATAGTAAAACTTCCATACATGAGCC